>VXAX01007135.1:668283-734762 GCA_013399835.1 Leptocoma aspasia | reverse complement strand
TTTTTTTTTTTTTTCCCATGTAAAAGAACTTTGTGACTTTGAAAGAGTGGAACTATTTGGACATCTCAGGAACATAATAAAGCCTCTGTGCTGGGAGAACTGGCAGGACTGGCACATACCTAAACCCAAGGTGGAGGAAATGCTTGCTGCCCAGTTTGGTCATTGCTTTCCCGGCCAAGTCATCCAAGTTTCTGGATCCTTCATCATTCACTGCGACTGACAGGATCATGCCATTTGCAACACGACCCAAATATTGTGCCAGGCGGACACTTTCCTCTTTTGCTCTGTAGGTATCAAACCTGAAATGATAAAAAACACCTGTAAACATTTACTGCAGCGATCACCACATCTTTATGTACTGAAAAGCAAGTACTATAAAGAAAGTACTCTTTTTTTTCAGTACTACAGTATTTTTTTTAATACTAGAGTATTGTTCACTGTAGTATTACCCTGCTGCAAAAGCACTTGTCTAGCAGGGTGTGTTATGGGGGTTCTGTTAAGCCAAATTGATTAAACTCTAGTTGACAAACTCTGCTCAATCTGTGGTTTTGGAGATTGCTGGTCTAGGAGGAATTGTACAGACGTGCAATTACTCCCATTTGAAAAAGATGCTAAAATGTGTGTGTTTGAGCTTGCTGAGATGCTGCTCCTGACCTGTTCCCAAAGATCCTCACATCTGGGCAGCCAAAAGGTCACTCACCGGTCTGAATGGACAACTGCTCCCGTCTTTGGGTCAATAACATGGACAATGACACCCCGGTGGCCCCAGCTCCTCTCAAAGTAATATCCACCTTCTTCCATGCCACCAGGATGAAGAGTCTTGTTTAAGAAAGTCCAGGACAGCTTTTTCTTTCCATGGATCTCAAGAGTGCCACCTTTGCTGACTCCAAGGTACTTCTGCCCAAAGTAAGGATTTGGCTGGCTGCCATCATCCGCTCTAAAGCAGGGAGGGAGGAAAGGGACCAGGTCTGGGTTTGGATCTGAGCCAAGGAACCTCTCTCCTTGTGCTGCTGTCACCCGAGGAGAGAAGTCTCATGATTTGCAGTGCATTTCTTTCAAGTACTCCAAGAATCAGGAGCTGCCCACGCTGCCCATGTTATACAGAAAATAAATTATCTTAAAAAATAGTAGCAGCTACTGAAGACCAAAAGCAATCTGGAACACAGCTTATATATGCTATATTTGTTATATCCAGGCCAGAGGAAGCCTGGAGCCCAGACTGAATGCCACATTTTTGAATTCTGGAGGCAGGCAAGACCCTAACCAGAAGCTAAGAAGTCCAGTGGTTGTTAAATATTAATTTAGCATCCCTGAAATTTTAAGAGATCCTGTACCAATCTGCAAGACATAAACGTATTATCCTTCAGCTCACAACTCCCATACAGAAAGAAAGGATGTTTAGAGAGAACTTTCAGACAAAAATAACTCCTCAGGTTTTAAGCCTATTCTGGAAAATCAGTTTGAGTTGTGGGAAGGTGCATGCTGATTCTCTAGCATGCCTGAACACCCCAGTGTTCATATCCCAGTAGAAGAGAAAAAACCCAAACCTGCATCAATTTTTGTGGGCCATTTAAACTGTTTTACGAGTTACTGCACTTTCCACAGAGCACTGATGATAAGTATACCTGAGAACATGTCAATTTAAGAAACATTTTCATTCCCTGATGTGGAAGAGAGATGCCAGAAGGTTCTAAGGTAGTATTTTATCATGCATACGTACCGCCCATATAAGATGATAACCACATTGCCTTGGTAAGGGCACAGCTCACTGCCAATGTGTAACTCTCCATCATTTTCAATGAGTATATGTCTTGTACGCAGAACGATGGGCTGCACATCGTCTTTGATGACCAGTTTTCCTAAGTAGAGAAGGTTATGACATTTGCTTTATCAACCAGCAGCTCATGTGAGTGAGGTTGTGGTATCATTGTGCTAAACCCAGGGCTGGGCTGTCATCTCAGTTTTTGAAAAATTCTGTTGAATACAGAACAACTGGAAACAGCTCCCAATACACATCCTGAAAACATTGGTTTTTATTCAGTCCAGTTCTTGAAGAATGCAATTAAGATTTGCATGGAAGCGGACCTATTCAAAACTGAGACAGAAATTTAGAGTTAAGATGAATAAAAGCTATTCATGCCAGCACCACTGTGGCTTTGTCCTTGGAGACAAAGAGGGACATAAACATCTGCCCTATCCTGAGGCCCTGATAACACAACTACTGCAGTATCAGGCCACTGGTTTGGTAAAAAAAAAGTTTTTGAAGAAAATCGCAGAAGTAGAACTGATGATTACACTGAGCTACTTGTGGAAATTCTCCAGGCAGGGCAGAAAATAGGCTGGTTGCCATGGCTAAAGAATCTCAGCACCTCAGCTACCACCCAGCCTTGTACTGAACTACAGCTGTGTTTGCCCAGTAGCCACCCACTTCTCAGCGAGAAGCAAGAAGCTCTCCCAGCATGATCCACAGGGATTTAAACAGTGCCAGTGGAGAGCAGACTGCACCCAGCCTTGCCAGCAGCACGTTTTACCTCCATCAGTGATGTGGATAGAGTGGACAGTGGCAGAAGAAGAGAGAAGCAGCTTCCTGCCATTGCGGATCTCAACGCGGTTTTCTTCGTCATGACCTGGGTTCCAGATCTCTAAGTCAGGATCTCTGTCAGGACATGTGACAGCTGCTTCTGCTGGGCAAAGATGGAGAGTGAGGACAATCAGTGTTTGTTTGGTGGGAGACAGAAAGCTCTGCACCTGGGCATCTTTGCAGTATCATTCAGCATCAGTCTCTTGGCTGACTCCCTGGAACACAGCAATGCCTCAGTGCAGCAGGGTACATGTGGGTCATGACCGAAAGAAAACAAACAACAGCTTAAGCTGTATGGTTTTCTGTTTTCTGGAAGAATGGAAAAACCCAATGCAAAGGAGCCTTGCAGGGGATGCAGTTTCTAGAAAACTACTGAAAAGGGGTTTTAAGTGAGCCCTTCCTGCAGTGACATTTAGCTCTGTTCATACCATCTAGACACAAAGCCCAGGGAAAGTGTTGATAAAAGGATAAAACAACTACTACCTTTAAAAATGCCCCAAAAATACCTGCTTTATTTAATATAAATATGTTAAAATATGTTTGCTTTATATATTTTCACTGGAGACAGAAAGAGAAAGAGATCAAACTAACATGAAAACACCAAGCACCAAGCAATTACCAGTACATCCAGTAACAGAGAGCAACAGGAGCCTCACAAGTGTGTCTGGGTTTGTGAGCTTTTCCAGGCAGAAACAATCAGGATTCATTCACTTTGGGATCACACATCTCCAGTCTCCACACGCAAATTTGAGGATGGGCTGCCATGACGTGTTAGTCTGAACAGCTCTCATACCACATCCAAGAGTCTCATGTTGCAACTATTTATTTCAGATAAAATATTTCCCTGATACAACCTCAGCTGATAGGTGAGCCTCATGTCTTACTCTAATCAACAAAACTGCGAGTGAGAGTCTCACGTGTGATGCATATTTTCTGAGGGTAGAACCCTTTCTAATCCTAGGAAGCTGAGGTCAGTGGAAGTTTGAACAATGAGCCCTTTGCCTTCAGAAAGGGCTTGGAGTTCTCACCAGCTTTCCAATTTTTATCCCTTAAAACAAAAACACTGTGGAGAAAACTAGAGGACCAGCAAATCAATGAGGGCGTGCATGGGATAAACACCTTGACCTCAGCAGGGTTATGTCTCTGGACCTTGGGATAGTAAAGTTGGGTGGGTTTTGCCCCATGGATACTAATGCCTCTAGGTAATGGAAAGGACAATGATGTGAATCCAAGCAAGGAAACATTTCCTGGTACTGGGGCAGTCAACAGGCAGTTGTTTTGTGCTGCCACTGTGGAACTTGAAGGACATCTGTAATTCCACTGCAACAGAAACAAAATCTGTCCATCTGCATTCAGTTTCCCCTCACATTCCTCCACCAGCATATCTTAAGAAAACAATAGAATTGGACCAGCCATGGCTTTAAAGTCTCCAGAGCCCCAATAAATACCAATTTTCAAGGTGAGTGAGGGATGTTTCCTGTGGGCTGCACAGACCTGTCTCTCTGCAAACTTTTCCCATGAAGTAAATCAGAGAGGGCCAACAATCTACCAGGCAGCAAGTCATATACAGATAAACATCCAGGACCTGATTTTGATACCACTGTGCCAGCTGGAAGCTGGAATTGTATTACTAATGTCAGAGGCACTATCTCAAATTTACAGTAATTGAGAAAAATAAGGAGGTGTTTCTGGGTTCCTACCAGAAGCCACACAGAAATAATAAAAGTTAGAAAAGAGAAATATTTCAGACAAGGAATGGGGCTTGCATTGTAAATAGATGTTCAAATATGACTGCAATACACACTGACAACATTTTTTTTAAAGAGCTGTTATTTTTCTGAGAATAAGGATAATAGCCATATTTCCTTATGATGAGAAGTGATATAAAACCAAAAGAACTGATTCAAATGTAAAGGTATAATTGATAAATATTAATTAATCAATTTAAATGTAAAGGATAAAAATCTTCATTTTTCCATTTACTTGAATATGCTACTATGCAAGGAGCTTCCTGCAGTCTCGAAAGATGACTTGTGCCCCCAAATTCATTATTTTGAAACAGAGAGGCCCACAGGGAAGCCTAAGGGGAAATCAAGAGGAATTTAGGCTGGGGTTTGGGATAACAAACAGCAAAAGCCAACAAACCAGAAGCAAAGGACCCAAATCCCAATTTCATTAATCAATTTGTACCAGGAACTTTGCACATCACCAGCATCTGCTGTGCCAATGACACCATCAGGCTGAGCATCTTCTGCCAGCTGGTCCAGTTACCTTGACAGCTTTCATTCATTCATTACTTTCATTGTCATTTTTTTTAAATAAGAGTGCAAATTCTACCCAGCACAAGGAATTAACTGAATGTTTGCTTCTTGGCCAAAAGGGCCTGAGCATGACAATGAGAGGTTGCTTCATGCAGCTGCAGTGTTTGGGGCAAGACATATGGTCTCTTTGTTTCAAACAAATACAAACCTCCAAATTAGCTGTATACAGAATATGTAAATCAAGCTCCCCTTTTGCCCTTCCCTAAACTGCTTAGTAAAAGAACTGCTTGGAAGAGCCAAAACCCAAGGGACAGGGATGTCCCAGGTCAGAGCTTTTTGCTCTCCACATCTGGGCTTGGGGAATGCAGGAAAATGCTCGCCTTCACCTCCCTCAGCCACAGCTATTAGGACCTGAGGTTTCTTTTGCTATTTCTTTGTGGCAGTTTGTTGGGTTTGTGTTTGGTTTAAGAATGTGTGGCAGAGTCTGAGGCATTGCTGAGGGTACTTTCACCTGCTCAGAAATTTCAGTCTTTGCCACTCCAGCTGCCCTTGACTAGGAATTTTGGCACACCAGAAAACTGCTTTTCTCCTGAGTTTTTTCACTCTGTCCTTGACTCTTTTTATACAAAGAGTGGAAAGCTGGTAAATTTGAACCTATTAAAACTAGCATTACACACCATACCCTTCTTCCCCATAGCAGGAAAACTTACCTGTGCTTACTGAAGAGACTACAAACAGAAAAAACCCCAAACTTCCAGCCAGATACTTGGAGGTAGGTAGAGCCATTCTTCAGGATTTTCAATTCTCTGTATAAGTAGCTGTTAAAAAAGAATATCAAGAAAATGACACTTTTTTTTCCAGCTCATTCACTGTACAAAAAAAATAAAAAGAGAGAGAGAGAGGTTAAATCCAGCTTTATGCCAGACCACATCCACTCCCGTTCAGCCTGATGGCTGAAAACACCTTTGCACTGATTCAGGACCAGCCTGAACAGAGCAAGGAGCCATGGGCAGCTCCTCACCCTTTGTTTGGTTTAGGATAAACCCACTCGGGAATCCAAATAGACACTCAGAAAGCAGCCACCAGCTGTAACCAAAAACGCCTCAGGAATGTGGCATAAACACATCCAGTGTCAGGACTCTCTAGGGCTGCATATTCACATGTGCTAGAAAGTAATGAAACACAACAGAGAAGGCGTTTGCAGAGTGACAAATTTTCAGGGAGTAACCTTTCAGTGGCACCTCTCTCCCCCCGAAATACCCACACATTTTTAGCAATGGTGTTTTGTGTAACCCCCAGATAAACCGTACTCACACTTCCAACCTGAAGCAGGCAGTTTCTTAGATTTCAGATCTAAGAAAATATTGTCTATTTAGTGTGCCAGCTCAGAATTCTCTTGCAAAACCAAAAGCTGCTTTTGAAACCAGTCGACCTAATGTTGTTTTTGTTTCTTTCGTAGCCAACCCCCAGCAAAAACAAACAAGCAGTGTCATGAAAGTCAAAGTTAAAATTAATGTGATTCTCTCTGGTCTCCAGTGATTGATTCTGCAGCTCTGCCCCGGGCTCATGACAATTTATTGACATGTGTATTCACAGGAAAGCACGGACACCCACTTCTGTATTCATAAGGCACTGTTTAAAATTCACATGTAGTCCTTGGAGTCTTTAGTTTTTATCATATAAGCCAGTGTCTGGGGAATATCGAAGACATTTATTTGTAGCTGTCATGTCACATCCCACTGATGAAACAGGATAAATGTATGCATCACACAATTTAATTCAACACAAAAAACCATTGAAAAACAATTCCAGGGTACCCCAATTTCTTTAGGGCAAAAACAAATGTTATTTTTCATGTCACTTTTTAATATAAGCTAAACAACAACAAAAACACAAGAAAAAGAATTGAAGAAGCCAGGATTCATTCTGGAGCAAATTTTGTAGTGTATATGTAAAACACATCTGTACTGTTTGTAAAGGTGACACAGCTCAAAGTACAAGGATAGGTTCAAAACACATGTAATCCAATGATTGCATTAAAAATAGCACTAGGCCCAGATTTTACAGGAAATATTTTGCCAGGAAATGTTTGTTTGCTTTGGTATAGTGTATTTGACAGCCCTGAGCTCTGGAAACAGCATAGACTCAGGGCTTGGTAGAGTCTATCAGGTGCTGAAATGCTGTTACAGAGCAGTGGAAGAGAGGAATGCACTTAGCAACGCTATAACTTTGAATGATATACATTATCAGAGAGCAGTGCTGTCGCCATGGAATTTGTGCCAGAACCAGGCTGCACGTGTCTGACATTTTAACAGCATTAACCATCAGCTTTGGATAAGCCAGAGCTCTTTCAAAGAAACATTATTAGAGGTACGCCCAAAGTACAGCAGTCACCATTAAAATTCCAAGATTTATTAGTGATTATTACACAGCCTGATCTGCAGACCCAGTCATTAGGCTCTGCTGTAAGGATTGAGGAAGAACTAAACAAGAGGTAATACCACAGGATGGTCATTGCAGATAAACAGCATTTCTCAGAGTGTGGACACAACTGTGTGTCAGTGCTCCATAAAGCCAGATTCCAACCAGTGAGGTTTTAGTCATAAAATACACTCAGATGATATAAGAGTTCACAGGAATAAAAAGAAGGGACTGGTTTTTTGACAGTGGCATGCATTTGCTCTCCTACTGCTGTGTAGGTAGCAAAGAAATGTTTTTGTTCTGGCCCATTAAAAGCTCAAAGGAGCTTTTTTGAAACCTCACCTCTGACACAAACCTGTAGCAAACTGGTAGGAAACTACATCAAGAAATTTCTCAGCCTTTCCTTTCTTTAGAGCCAGGAACTGCACAGTACTTACCATCAGGTTGTGCAAAATGGCTTCTGGTTTTATATCCCCTGCTGCTCACGAGGGACTCCTTCCCTGATCTTCATCAGCAGAGATCAAAACAAGCAATCAGACACTGGGAAGACATGTCATTTTTGGAGGCATCAGCTGCCAGGGCTCCGATGTTTTCGCAGTGTCTGATCTGCCACAGCCCAAGGAATATCCTGCTTATTTTGTGACTGAGGGAGGGTGTTTGATTCAGCTCGAGCCCGAGTTCATTGCAGTGTTAGTATTAACTGGCACTTGGGTTGGAAAGGCTGGAAGCCAAGAGGGCCAAGAGGATCTCACTCCTCTGATTCAGCTCTGACTAACACCGGGCTGGAAAAACGCTGCCCGGAGGATAATCTCAGGAATTTTCCTTCAAAACCTCTCAATTAAGCATCTTTCCCAAATACTGGGCGCAAGCAGTGGCGTGTCTGGGTTGATTGTTCAGTATAAGAGGAGGAGGAGATAGTGACTCTGCTGATGCCTGTGTGGTGCTGGAGCAGGCTCAGGAGCAGTTGTCTCCTGCCAGGCTCAGCGCTGGGAGCCGCGTGGGGATACAGCCGCATCCTTGAACAGGCGCCACGCCGCCGACTCCAGCTCTGATGTAACCACCAGTGTCAACAAATCTCCCTGCAGACTCGGGCTCTCAGAGCACAAGGGCCATGCAAGTGGCTGCCTAAGCCTATCATCTCCAGCCTTTCCCAAATACCATCTGGGACTTCTCTCTTGGGTGAGAAAAGCTTTTATATCTAGCCATTAAAAGCTGCCTGGCAATGGCAAGTGGGACTCATATCCTTGGATCTGGCAAGGCAGGCTCTCTGAAATGATTCCCAGCTGCTGAACCTTTCCAAAAAGTGAACAATAGCAGCAGACAATGCTAAAAGTAGATGCAGGAAACCATTAGTCCTCAGCTGGCTGCTACCGCAGGTGTCAGCAGCGATGCTGTACTAGAAAGCACACTGCAGAGAGGAATCCCTATCCAGCACCCTTCCCACGGTTTTAATACTGGGGGCAATGCACTGCAGACAGTTCTGAGAACAAAACAGTGAAGAAATGCTCTGAGGAAGCTGGATTCTCACAGCTGTCGTGGTGGGGTCACACAGACACCCTGAATCTGAAGGGGCAGAGCGGAGCTTTTGGGGAGGCACCAGCAGTCATTCAGAACCACAGACCGTGACTCGCCCCCTTGCACAACTCTGGACCAACCACCCAAACCTGGCTACAAAATTTTTAAAAGTTGCTCCCAGTACTGGGTGTTTAGAAGTGCTTTTTAAGATTGGCTTGAAACTCTTTGGAGGATGCACCTTCAGCATCTGCTGGAGACAGCTCCTTTCAGTATGTCAAGCAGGGCATAATGGAATCATTCACAAACCATTAAAAATGAGACAAGGACTGGAAAAAAGCAGCAGCTACCTGATCTCTCCTGAAAAAGATGTCAAACAGGGGCAGCAAACCATGTGGCTTCTATTGCTGCTACTGCCCAGTGAAAGAGACCATCAACCTGCATGGGGGCAAAGCGGGGATCCAGCACCATCCCCAGAGAACAGGAAAGCCCACAGGGAAAAGGCTCCTTTTAGCCTGATGGGGAGTAGACACTAAAGTGTCCAGGTGCTTGGGATGACCTGTGAGTAAAACCTCTGTTCCCCAGAGGCCCCTCTGCAAGGGAGATGCCCTCAGAGACCCTGAGGGGTCAGTGCCAGGGCCGTGGTGCACCAAGCCCAGACCCTCCCACAGCCACCACTGATGCTGAAGTTGCAGCAGTTTGATAGCAAGGTCTGAAGCCTCGCTGCATCTTTCCTCATGCATATGCAGAGAAGCCAACATCGATTTGGAACTGATCCTGAGAGAGGGAGGAGCTGTTTAATTAACGCCTCTGCTCCCTTCCTGCTGACACTGCATGGCAGCAGGTCCCCTCGCCCCGCTCATGGAATTTTGCATTTTAGCCCCAGCTGGGAAGATGGATTTGAGGTGCACGTTTGCTTTTCTGACCTGAGAACATGCCAGCCCTTGCTACGGTTACATACAGAGGGGATTTTCACACACCCAGCCACAGGCACAGCTAAAGCCTTCAGAAAATAAACACACGAATTTCTGGGGATTGCTAATGGAAATGCTGTTCAGTCCCAGTGCATGGCAGCAGCATAGCTGCCTCTGCTCCTCCACATCTTTTTCTTGTGCTTGCCACCCACACATCAGCTGCTCATTTTTACTAGCAAGAGGAGAAGGATTAAACTCAGGAACAGACTTTAATTCTCAGTGAATCAATACTGGAGTCAAAAGCAACATTCTGACTGTTTTCCCAGTGAACCTTGGTTTCTTATAAATTTATCTAATAACTTTCCCAACAAGAAGGTTCTGCTCACATATTCTGTATAAACATCACTGCAAATTCCTTGGTTCCTGATGTCCATAAAAATAGATTCTGAATGAGGAGCCAGAGTTACAGGAAACTTTCACAATGAATAAATTAAAGAAAACTAAGGTGTTTGCTAATTTGTTGTAATATTGACAAACTATCTTGAGACAGAAATAAAAGGGGAAAAGTAGGGGTTTTAAAGCTATGCTTTTTTGAAGAATTTACTTTTTTTTTTCCAGAAGCTTACTGACTTTGAAGAGGAAAGGAAGCAATTTTTGGCTCTGTTTAAACAAAATCATTTGCAATTCCCATCACTCCACCCATCTGAGGCTGACTGACTCCCAGTTTCACATGCTTTCGAAGTGCTCAGCATTTCACTGAATTAAACCCTCCTCCACCACATGAAGTTTTCAAAGCACCAGAGTAGTGGGAAGCTGAGCCCCGTCTGCTGAGGCTCAGGGTGCACTGACTCTGCTGTGCCTGCTGCCAGCCAAGCTTGTGCTTCCAGGGGATGCCAGAGCCACTGCAGAAATGCTCTGGGAATGACCAGAATGGCCACACACCCTGAATGCATGGGATGTGCTGGACATACCTGGATTATCTGCAAGTCCACAAGGACATGCACAGTCCCTGTGGACGCCAGCATGGGGGTGGATATCCTCAGGAAATCCCCAGGAGGAACAGGGCAGATTCCGTCAAACACAGCGCCCACGCAGCACTTACCCCACAGCTTCATTCACACAGGCTCCTGGTGCATGCCAGGCTCACAGCAGCCTTTGAAAACATCCCTTGAATGTCCCAGCAGTCCCTGCAGGAACAGTACCCTCTGCAGAGCGTCCCTGGTTAGAGAGCTCTTTTGCCTCCCAAGGTAAGGAAACTGAGTGCTGTGGCTGAAGAGGATCACAGCATCCTGAATCCTCTTCAAGCTGCTGCTTTTAACTACCCAAAAAACTGCATCAGGATGTAAATATTTTTCTTTTTGCTTTTGTGGTACTTCACTGTTTGCATCTGGCTCGCCACGACTCCACGCCTTCCTCTCCAGGACATTTGCCATTTGCTTCTGGGGCGGGAGGAGGAATAGAGATTTTTCAGAGGTTCAGGCACATTCCTCTCCTTCCTTCACCAGGCTCTTCCTTTTCCAATTGTTTAGTCTCAGCCCGGGGTTAGAGCTCTGCAAAGTTTTATTGGGATCCAGGGTCTGGACATGTCACAGATTATCAAATAAATCTCCAAGAAGCTAAAAGCTTGCTCTGTAAGTACTTGTTCCAGTGCTGGGCTTATGCTTACGAGCCAAAAACATCTTGCTTTTTTCCCCTGTACAGCATCAGAAATCATAACAATTAGGTATTAATGGGAGTTCAAAAGGACTTCAGGGATCTCCCTAGAGGGTCAGTTCCAGCTGCTCACGCTATTGTACCAATTCTCATCCCCATGATGTCCCATCCATCATGATTTATCCTACCTTCACTGAGCAGCATCACTGATTTCTTCACACTTTTTGGCAAGCCAGGACCTCTTCCCTGGCCAAACCCAACTCTCACCTCCCCTACCTGGTGTGGGGATGGAGCCACAGTTTCCTTTTCTGCCTGTAAACCTTCTGGGTGTCCTCTCACCCCACATCCAAGGAGCACAGGCAGAATGGGTCTGATGGAGGCAAGTGTCCCATCCAAGGCACTCGGTCCCCACTCAGTCAGCTGGCTGGCATGTGGATGCCAGAGCAACTCACTCACCAGGGAGCCAAAGTCTGGCCAGCAAAACACGAACCTTTCCCTGGAGCAACTTGTTTGGCCCTTTCTGAGAATTCCAAAGAAACCACAGGACATCAGTTACAAAACCTTCACCTACCTGTTTGAACAGCCCATGTTATTCAATGACAGGGGTGATCTGAAATCACCTGTCCCCTCACTGTTATCACCAAGTAGCATCATGTTCAAACCCAAGTGACTCTTTCATCATTTCAGGGTCACTTTGTGCTTAACTGCAGTCAGTGAGGTCACCAGTTTTTTCTCACATTGCATATAAATCTCTGGTTTTGTCTTTACTTCAAACAGCTGCAGCATAAACATAAAGCAAAGAGAATTAGCCACTAATACTGACAATATTTCAGCCCTCACTGGGAGCTGAAAGTCGATACGAGCACTGCCTGAAAGGAGCACGAGACTTCACCCTAAGCAGCACATACTTTATCCTGGGTTTTATTCCTGTAGGTCCTTAATTAAATGTTCACATCAGTTAGACAAACATCATTTGACTAGTCATTAGCTTCAGACAGAAACACATTTATAACTCCTCGTTGTGCTCTCTGCTCAGTTTGATTAGACATTGTCATGAGATCACTGCACACTGACCAAGCAGATGTTGCTGAGTTCACCTAAGATGCCCCAGCAGATGGACACCTTTCTTGAAAAGCAGACATTAATGGATAAAAGCAGGAATGAAGGGAGAATTGCCTACCTTTGCTTAAGTTCATGTTTTCCTGGAATTGCTAAATTTCCACGCCAAATTTCATTTGTAGTCCCACAGTTACCACAGAGCAGCTCTTGCCTTTAAAACTTACCTTTGGGTACCAAATTACAGATATGTTGAAACACTTCCCCCAGGGAAGGGCAGCCCACAGACTGCTCCTGTTCTGCTCTGTAAGGCACTGGTTGAAAAATAAATCTCTACCACAGAGGGTAAGGTGTGAATATATTTATTGGTTATAAAATATACAAGTGAACACCATTGGTTTGGTACAATCTTGGAAGAACAGCAGGTTTTGGTGGTGGTGGTGCTGGGCTCTGCCTGGCTGGTGCTCCCCAGCAGTGCTAACCCCAGGGCACCCCAGCCTTTGCAGGGATGTGCTCCAAGCAGGTCTGAGAAAAAGCAAATTTTAGTGACTCAACAGTATTATCAGGACACTGATACTTTTTCAGCTTCAAGGGAACATAATGCTGTAGAGAAGCAGCTTTCTGATAACTAGCAGGATTAAAGACTTTAATCCAGGATGGTTTGGCTTGTCCTTTATAGCCAAGCCTGGCAAAACTCCCTGAAAAACAGACACAAGGAGAGAAGTGACCCTCTGGGTGTGGCAGTTCACTTACCAGCAGCACAGCTTGGGATCCCTCCACACATCATGGAAGTTTCTTAGCCCTTCTTTTATTTCTTGAATTAAAATTACAAAACATACAGGAGAGAGAAAGGGGGATGGAAGTGGGAATGAGCCTCGCTGAAACTGTAAACTTGCTGCCTCATGGATCTGCTGGTATTTCAACAAGCTAAGCCAGGTACCCAGATGTCAGTTAGCAGGAATATTGTTTTACTCTTTATTTTTAAATAATACTGGTACTTTTTCTTATTTGACTACCTGAAAATGATTAGACACTTAGAATCCTTCTTTTATTAGTTTGCATCTGTTTCATCCTGTTATGCCTTAACTATCCCTCATGTCAACTCTGCTCTGGTCCTCTGCTGTCCCAAAGTACAAAGGCATTATGTACTCTCCCATTTTAATAATAATGTCGTGTGTTTATATTATGCTTTTCATTGCAAAGGCTCCCAAGGCTATTTGCAGCTGGTTGGATTGAGACTATTCCTGTAAACACTTCTAATTTAAATAAGGTTTTGCAAAACCAGGAAACAAGACCCTAAATCCCGATCCCACTGGGGTCAAGAGGATTGGGGTTTTTTTGTATTATCCTTGGCAGAAGCAATGTGTGCTTGGGAGAAATGCTCCAGCCTGCCCTGAAACACAGCCCCCCCAGCACGGAGCAGTCTTGGAGCTGTGAAGTCAAATAATCCAAATACCTGAACCAGCAGGAGGAAGCTCATGGAGCAGAACATAATTCCCCAGACTGGAAATCAGGGCAGGCACATGGGTGAACACCCTTGCCCTTAGGAAAGGCTAAACAGGGGCAGCTTGTGCTCAGCCAGCAGCAGCCCAGTCCCACTGCCAGTCACCAGCATCCCACCAATGTGGCAGGGCGAGGACAAGACCCCCAGCCAGAGTGTCCCCAGGATGGTGCTGGCCCTGCCTGCTGCTTTTTGTGCCCCTGGAGCAGTCAGGGCAGGAGGCTGAACCAAGCTCCCAAAACAGCCAAGAGGATGGCACAGGTGGTTCAGGGAACAAACTTTGGCAAAACAAACAAAAAAATTATTCCTTTTTAATCAAAAAATTCCTTTCAAAAGTATTCAGGGCTTTGATGAAAGAATGAAACAATAAACTTTCAGGATAAAAACAGAAAAAAAAACCTCAAACTTTTGCTTTTCAAAGGATGAAAGAAGAAGCAGCTTCTCAGGAATCAAACATGCACCTAAATGAAATCACTGCCTCTGCTGTAAAGGCTGTGCTGTCCTCACTTGGAATGGTCATAGCAATGAGCTTTGAAACTTCAACCTCAAGAAATTGATATGAATTTCAGTAAAGCAGTGGGGGGAAAAGTCCTCAACCCCCTGCAAAAGTCCTCCACTCCCCCTCCTCCATCCCAAAAAATAAGAAGCTGGAAATACAGTCAATTTTCCATCTGATCTCTGCGTGAGGGCCTGAAATCTGCATCAAGTTAGGTGGCTGTTTTCTTGATTTCCTTATCACTCACATTATTCATCCAAACCTGAACTCAATAGCCTCTAGTTTTCCAGTAGGAAACCCAGCATGGATTTTCTGGACCAATGATACCAATGGATTTCTTGCAGCAATACAAAGTAAAATTATAATAAGGACTCTCCCAAACAGTTGATTTCACTATCCTTCTATCCAAAACAATAAATAGCTCTTATTTCACTGCAGACTGTTTTCTTTTTCATCAGCTTTTCAGGTTATGATTGTTTTTCCTCACAAAGCAGTGGAACGTTTGAGATGGAATATGGAATCTTTATCAAATTATTCTCTTTTTTTTTTTTTTGTTGGAATAACAAGCTCCCTTTAGGATGAAAAATTTGCAGCATGCAACTTCTCATTGGCAAAGTGGAATCAAAATCCTGAAATAACTCTCCTATTTCTCACCATCCATAAACCAAGAGGTTTTCACTGGGTTACACTGGCATATTGTGGTGGGAAGTATATTGATAAGCATTGTATAACTGCATGTACATTTCTGGATGGGATACACACCAGTAATTCTGCTGTGTTTACCAACCTAATTAAAAGCCAAAGAAACATGAAAAGCAATAAAAAGCCAAAGAAACATGATAGAATAAATACATTTACCTACCTTGTGGAAGATAATAGGCTTTGCTGAACCTAACCTGACAAAAACTGACATTTCATACATGCCCAGCATGTCTGTGATATATCTAGAGCACACAAGGACAAGTGATCTGAAAAGAAGAACAGTAATTACTGCATGATTGCAAAATATTCCTTCATTAAGGATCTTCGAGACCTTTAAGCTCCAATACAGAAAAGTATGTAGGAGCATGCTTGACTTTAAGAACACCTAAATCTCCTTAATTTCAATCCCGTGTAAGCTTTCCCAAGTTTAAACCTCCATTTAAATGGTCCTAGATTAAACCTGTGCTTCACATGGCATCAAAACAAGCCCAAATGACTCTGAGTGCATCCCTCCCTTATGGGAGAAGGACACTCAGTTGCTGTGCAGTGCTGAGACTCTAAAACCATCTACATCCTGGCTCTGATTGTCAATCAATCTTCAATCTGCCTTTGGTCCTCACAGATATCCTTTCAGCCCCCAGTGAGTTGTACCTGCAGTGAATTGCAGGCACAAGTGGTCACATTTAGCTGAATGCCTCATTGCAAAATCTTACCAGGAAAACAAACTGAATGTACGGATATTGCATGGATATATGTCACTTCATGCAGATCTGATACAGGTACACACTCATGTGCAGAAATGCAGATGTAATAAATCAGGAGTGTTCAAATCTTTGGTCAGGAACTGCTCAGGAATGCCTTGGACTGAAACTTGACTGTTTTCTGCTTACTTGACCTGCTTCTACCAGCAGCCAAGAATATATCTATCCATCTCTGTTGTTCCATGTTTATGTGGCAACACATAAAACCACAAGGAATGTGGGACAGACACAAACAGAGATGGTCCAGACCATTGCCAGGACCCACGCAAGGCAGGGGAGCCAGCAGGCAGGCAGGACTAGTCATTGGCTCACCCAAGAAAAGTCCCACTGGAAAATCTGGCACACCTATGGTTTTCATCTGTCACAAGAGGCAAAAACAATCAGTAAGAATAAACAGAAATGGACTCATTTCCAAAATGGAAAACTGAATCACTGGCTGCCAGGAAGTGGCTGGACATGGGGATGGGTGCACAGGATTGCAAGTGTCATTTGCAAGGACCTTATCTCCTCCATGCTGGAAAATGACTGGCTTATTTAGAAGAAATTGCCAGTTTTCTAGAAAACCTGTTTCTGTCTGCTTTAATCTGTACAATCCTGGGAGAGAAATGCTGCTCCTCTGATCTGGCTAATGCTTGGGATTTGTACATGTTTAATTTGTGTCAGATTTCTTCAGAGCACAGGTTTGGTTATGAAACTACGTAATTTTCCTTTCTTTGTCTATCAGCCACAGGTTGCTACACAAAGTGGAATCTCAGCAGTTTTCTTACCTCTCTTTTATGGATGTTTGAACATATTCAGTTACTGCACACGGTGTTTTCTCTGGTAACTGTGTCAAAGTGCTGCCTACCCACGACTGCTCCTGAACATGCATCCAGCACCACGAAGAATATCCCAGTGCTGGTGAGCAGGAACACTGTGCCATTTACCTGCAATGAAAAAAGCAGAGCTAGGTTATAGGGAGGCAGGCTGATGAGCCTTAGACTGTGATCCTGCTCCTCCATAAGGGAGTTACAAGCAAGGCAAATATCTACATTTTAAAAATACCTATAGTTTTAAATGTATCATTGGTACTGATGAAATGACATCATTGATTCTTGGTCAGTGGAAGGAGGAAGCAAAACCCCTTCTCAAAGGGGTACAAAACCATGAGCAATGAGGTCATCAGCATCTTCTGTGGATTAGTAAGACACATATAGGAAGCCAAGAATCCTGAGAGTAAAATGCTTAGTTCAGCCTTAATACAGTTTCCTTTCATGTGGGGAAAATTACTGTCACTGAGCAAAGCAGATTTGCCCATGGAGCAAGGGAGAGGTGCTGAGACAGCAGATGCAGGAATAGAAATCACACATGCTTTTTTTTGTTTGTTTTTGTTTTCCCTGAAAATGTAAATATCCAAACCAAACTATTTCTTCTTGGAAGGCCTGCCCCAGTGCCTCAAAGGAGTTGTAGCAAGAGTAGCTTTTGCTCTTCTCCTTTCCTACAGCAAGAACTTCTTCAGAAGAACAGGTTACACATCTCAAGATGTGCCATGGTATTTACTTTTAGAAAGCCAAAAGCTCTCTGAGCAGCCTGGCACTAGTGTATCTTGGGGACATCTTGGGGACAGCCCATCCTGAGAGAGAACAGAACCTCCACCAAGGAGAGCAACAGCATAGCAAGGTCAGGCTGTCAGAACACTGAACCCAGGATACATAAGACTCCAATGTACACAGTTTTCCAAAGCCTGCAGGCACCAGGAAGTTCCCATCCCATCAATCTGAGACATGTCTGTCTCCAGGGAATAAAAGACCAGACTAAAAGTGGAAGCCAAGTGTTAAAAGGTGACCTCTGCAAGATGTCAGAGGATGCTGAATGCAATATGGGGTGAAGGGTAAGGGAAACATGAATGTCCAGGCCATGGGTGGGCAAAGGGAAGTGAGAAAAAGCAAACATGGACAAAATCTTTTGCCTGTCCTGGTTGTCTTACCATCCTAAGTGTGGGAAGTGTGTGAAAGTCTGGATGCAAGCACAGCAGAGAGCAACCACCCCAGCAAACAGACCTGCAGTGAGCCACTGCCCAAGAGGCAGCTGTGATGTGTGTCCTGTCCTCTCCTGTCCCATCTGCACACTGCAGACCCTTGAGGAGCCAGCACACAGCCCTGAGGGACCAGCTCACTCAGCCTTTGGGGAAACTTGGATCAGAAATTTAAAACATCTCCGACTTTTGCATTTCGTTCAGCAAAACACGAACAAAACATGTCCTTCTTCCCTTTCCAAATTTTCTGTGCCTTTCAAGATTTAGGGTAAGAATCCCCCTTTAGGCACTAACCTTTACCATTTGCCTATACCAGCCTTTACTGCAGCTACATGGACTACATGTGCTGAAATTAAAACTTCCTTAGAAAAGCAACCCTTTGCATTAAAGCCTTAGAAAATTCAAAGAGGCTTTGAGGACACCACACCTGTCCCAGGAGTGCTGCACACACGGGTGTCTGTGCTTCACCACAGGGAAGATGCTGCCTCCACTAACACCTGCTTGCTAATGGCTTTGAATAAATTTTTGACAATGCAGCCAGTGCACTAGCAAGAAATCTTGGATGCCCATATTCCTTAAGGATGCTGTACCAGCTTTCCTTGGCATTTGTTAGCATTAATTATAATTCAGTAGCACACAGGCATGTAAGCCTTGGCAGTGTCCTTGAAAGAATTATTTCAGTCACCCTTCTCTGTCTAGACAGATATATAAGGCATGTGCAGGGACAATCTGACAGTTCCAAACCTCTTTAGTAGTGAAATATGGTTATTTTTATGCTTTAGTGCAATACCAGCAGAGAAAATCAGAAAAACAAACTTGCTTTTTCCCCCACATCCTTTGTAAACAATGGCTTCTAGTTTGCTTTTTCCTCCCCTTCCTCTACATTAGACCAGTGGTGTTAATTCTTCTTCTGAGGTGATAAAAGGCCTTTTTTTTCCCCTAAGGGTTCAAATCCTCATCTGAATAGAATACAAACTCCCAGTGACTTTAATTGAGTTAATTGTAAGGAAGAACAATGTACTTGCCCCTTCCAAGGGAACTTCCCATTTCCTTCTGCCAAGGCTCAGCAAGATTCTGCAGTAACTTTCCTTGGAGATAAAGTTTCCCCTATTTAACCACTACTTCAAATGCAGTAAAACACAAAATACCCTAATGAATGCAGATGTAAAGTAGTTTTGCTTGTCTGCCCTGCCAAGGGACTGGATCTGGATTCTTATATACTCAGCTGAGGGTGTGCTGGTGATAGCAACCTGCAACCAGAGAAAACCTTAAAAACTGGCTTGCTAGCTGGTTTTTATCAGCAAAATGACACTGGGTATCAATGCTCAGATATACATGAACCCAAAAGTAAGAATCCTTTACTCAAATTGTGATCCTGATTCACATTTAAGTGTTCATTATTAGTGTTTATAAAAGGATTGTTAGAATGTAGCTTGAAGGATCCTCTGATAAACACTCTGGCTTGAAGTAAGTTGAGTATGGATTTCACATATTTTGCCTGGCTATAAAATCAAGTGCAGATCTGTACAAGCCTGAGACAGTTCTGCAGGATTTAGAGTGGGGTGAATTTACAGTAAACAAGCAGAAAAGCTGGCTCTAGTTTTTCAGTTATTCCTGTTAAACAGAATTACTTCTTGGTTTGAAACACAGCAGCAATGTCGTCCCTTGGAATTCAAAGCTCATCTAAAATAAGCCGTCCCAAGAGTCCTTTTGTTCTGGATTAAAAGAAAGAAATGGGGGGGAGAGGTGCCATTAATGTGCACCCACATGCTTCTAGCTGAGCATTATTTTTGAGGCAATATTTGAAGCAGGGCACAAAAGGCTGCAGAAAATCAGAGCAAAACCCTTCCCTGTGCACAGGTTATGTGATGGTGGGCAGATTCATGTTGGGAATTCCCTTCAGCTCCTCCTTACATGACTGCATGGACATTGTAACACAAGAGGCTGTTTCACCCATCAGGGTTGGTCCTGCAGAGCCCCACACACCTGGCAGTGGGACACAGGGTGCTGGGACATGGACATGTGTGCTGGGACATGGACATGGTGTGCTGGGACATGGACATGTGTGCTGGGACATGGACATGGTGTGCTGGGACATGGACATGTGTGCTGGGACATGGATAAAGGGTGCTGGGACATGGACACAGGGTGCTGGGACATGGACATGTGTGCTGGGACATGGACATGTGTGCTGGGACATGGATAAAGGGTGCTGGGACATGGACACAGGGTGCTGAGACATGGACACAGGGTGCTGGGACATGGACATGTGTGCTGGGACATGGACACAGGGTGTGGGACATGGCTAAAGAGTGCTGGGACATGGACACGGGGTGCTGGGACATGGCCATGGGGCGTTGGGACATGGACACGGTGCTGGGACATGGACATGGGGTGTTGGGACATGGATAAAGGGTGCTGGGACATGGACATGAGTGCTGGGACATGGACAGAGGGTGCTGGGCAGCCAGTGGCCCCTCTGGAAAGGGGTTGGGGCCACAGCTCCAGGGGTGCCCTGGCTGCATGTGTGCCATGATTTAAATCTGTCCACAGCCTTGCTGGGAGCTGTGTCCTCTCCAAGGTCCTCAGGCTCACAGGCTCACAAACAGGGACCTCCAAATGGGAGCAAACAGAGGGATCAGGGCCCCTGTGTGCTTAGAGGATAAACTGGGCACAGGCTGGAGCTGCACTCACTAAATTGCACTAGCCCTCACATTTCCCAGCATCACAAACCAGCTCTAACAGTTAAACATGGCACACCCCTTGCCAAATCCTGCAAGATTACAGGTGGAGCTCCCCTCTCCTCCTGGTGTGATGAGACCTGCAGCACTTGCAGCCCATACCCCCAGGCAAGCAGCATGTGGGGCACACCCCACTGCGGCCCCAAGCAGCCCTGGTGTCCCCAGGCATGGTGACATCCCACCAGAGAAGGAGCAGCAGCTGTGCTTAGGCTGTTGTGCAGAGGGACACAGGTTTGTTTGGAGTTACCAGCATCAGCTCACTTCTCTGCAGAGCTCAGCCCAAAGCATGCATGACAGAAGCTCCAAGGCAGCCAGGTCTTCTGGCCTTTGGAGTTCATTTTTATTTCTAACTGTTCCAAGTGTGTTTTCAATCCTGTCCGTTCTGCAATTCAGGCTGAGGAAATTATATAAACAGCTCAGTTCAGCTCCAGGATCAAAAAGATACATGAGCTTTACAGGGATTCTTCATTTATTTCTTTTAAAACTAACTATTTGTTTCTATTTGTCTGGAAGAAAGAATGAGTAAGCTTGGTTTCTTTCCAAGGATCCAGCATGTGGGGTTAAAAAAAGAAGGGGAAACATCCCACTCATTATGAAATAGTCTAAAAAACGACAACAGGAAAAGAAAAAAGCCAATCCCATAACTTCTGGACTCTGAAAGGCTAAAAAAATAACTGCTGAACTAAACAGAGAACCAAAATGCTGATATTGCCAGAATTCAGTCAGGTTAGACCCATCAGTCTGCATGTGCCAGGTCCAGATGGCTGCTGGCAGCTCATGGCTCTTCCCCCACAGACCCACACATGTGACCATTTTTCCTGTTATTTAGTAGTAAACAACCTGTTTACAGAATTTGGGCAACCTTTTTTTTATTATTCTTTTTTTTTTTTTTAAATGGAGGACTACTTACCAAATTGGTGTTTCACAATTCCTGTGATGAGAGGGACCTGGCCATCATCAAGGAGCCTCCTGGGTTAGCAGGGAAGGCATTCCGGGATTCGATTGCTCATGTGTTATGGTTGAATGAATAAATATATCCCATCTTATTTTCAAATCTGGCATTTGTGGATTGATTCTTGAAGTAGCTACTTAGTCAGGTGAAGCATCATGGGACTCATGGTTAAACCACAAAACACTTCTTTCCTGCCTAACTATTTTAGCTGACTGAGAAACAGTTTCGTAATATGTTTTTTTAACCAAAGGTGTCCTCAAGTCTCACAAAGACAGTGCAAGAGTTTCAGGGAGGCCTCACGCCTCCAAAATAAGAGATGTGCTTTGGTGCTCACCTTTTTTCACAAAATCTGATTTTTAGAATGGGATTATTTTAGAAGCCTCTTTTTGTGGGCATATGAAGAGGTTTGAAGCTTCACAAACTGTCTCAGTGTTGGTCACAAGAGGGGTCTTTCTCATGGCCCTTTGGAGTACAATGGGTTTAAACAAATATTTACACCGTGCCCACACCTGGTGCAATCTAAGCAGCAGGGATGCACAAGGAGCCAAATCCAGCCTAGAAATCAAATCTCTGCAAATCTCTGCTCTGCTCAGACCTACCCCAGGTACTCCAGCCTGGAAACCCATTTTGGCCTGAAATCAGGGAAGAGAGCATGCAAGGCAGAAAGACCTGAATTTTTAACTCTGAGAAAGAGAAAGGAGGTGCTGGGGTAAGAAAAAGACCCCGAGGGCTTGCTGCCCACCCAGGGCACAGCAGGGCTCACCCAGGGCTCTGTTGGAGTGGAAGAGCCACTCACCAGTTCCATGGAGAGCCCTGGCCTGGGAGGGAACGGGTGCTGGATGCTGTGCACTGTCCCTGTCCCTCGCTGGCATATCTGCCACCACCTGGAAAACAGCTTCCCTGGGATAGCAGAGGGTGACACGCAGCCAGTCTCCTCTAGCAGCAGAAAGGGCAGGCGGGGGCAAAGGGAAAAAAATGCACTTAAAGGCTTGAGTACAGGAGAGATGATCTGCAGCCAAGAGTACAGTCTTCAGGGGAAAACAAAGAAATGTCCTTTGAGGTTCTCTTTCTGCTCTAAAAAAACACAACAAATCCTCAAAGCCAAAGAAAATCAGATTTTTTTTGCTTTGTCTGGAAACAACGGCTGCTTATTACGAAGGTCTGATCCAGGGACCCCGGCTGACCTCCAAGAACTTTGAGTCAGGTGCCAGGGTGGCTTAAAACCAGGGATTTTCTCTTCCTTGCCCTGAAAGGCTGAGGTACAACCAGTCACATACCCACTCACGTCTCCTGAGGCAGCCGGAGCTGCTGCAGGAGAGGGAACCAGCATCCAGCAGACATTTCACCAGGGGCACAGATTCAGGAATTAGAAAGTAATCTCCAACTTGAACCAGAGCCACAGTCTAAAGAGACCTGCTTCCTCCACTTTACAGTGAAGTTTATTATTATGGTTTCCCTTAAAATCTCCCTCTCCCTGGCTGTTTCTTCAATGTCGGTTTAGAATAACTAAGGATAAAGTTAAATCATCTTTTAACTCCCGCTTCCCCAAATTTCGGCATACACATTTACAAAACAATTGCCCCTATGTCTTTCCTTCATCCTGTGATTCCCACTGCCACCCTCTTGCAGAGAAAAAAAGGCTCCAAGCTGGAAACCTTTGGTACAAGCCTTAGAGCCAAAGCTGCAGATACAGTACAATTCTTGTACTGATAGAAAGGATCTCCCACAAAAGACCCCAACACCCATTGCTGTCTGTGAGAGGCACTTGTGCTGTGCAAAGCAGAAAGCCACATGAAGCTTACACTTGAAAACTAAACACCAAGATAATTAGCTTTTTGGGTTTTTTCTCCTTCCTCTCCTCTTAAGTGGCTCAGCATGTAACACCAAGATGCCTGAACCATGGTTTGCTTTCCTTGTGTCACCAAAACCTTCCAGGATTTAAATGGATTCTTTGAACTACCTGCATTCCTGGTAAAAATGGAAAATATAAATTTGGCTTAGAGAAAGAAAGCACCACCTTCATCGTGTCCCTCTCTGCATTCTACAAAGCTCAGGAAGTCAGAATTTTTCCAAAGGATTCCCTGAAGTGACCCACCAGCCATCCCTGCCTGCAGAGCAATAAATGAGGGGAAACCACTTCATTTTGGTGAAATCAGGGGATCTGCATGCCTGGACCTTTACTTTGCTTTACACATGGACAGCAATAAAGGAAAGCTATTTCAGCCTTGTTCTGGTTTTTTCATTAAAACAAAACAAAGCTATCTACAGGATGGAAGAGGGGACAGGCTGTTCTAAAATAATAAATCAAATCCACACGAAGACCCATCAGCTTAAGCCAGATACTGCCCTCTAGATTTTAACCAGCTCCAGCTGTGTCATAACACAGCACAGCTCAAAAACAGATATATTTTCAGATGATCTGGCCTCCAACTAGAGGAAATGAAAGAAATGCACCAGAGCCATATTGGTGGAATATTTTTAGGATGGAGTCCCAAGACATTTGGCTGTTTCATAAGGGTGATTTGCATTGCGTTAGCACATTTCATCCCCTGAAGTCGCCATCACAAAAAGAGCTTGTCACTCCCCCAGATGCTGGGAGCCAGCTTCGGTGCTGTACTACACTGACTGCCACCTCCCTGAGGAATGAGAAAGGCATTAGAAAAGGAAAGTAGAGGGTGAAAGAATTTAAAAAAAAAAAAGAAAAAAACACAGCTGTGACCATCTTGAGTTGCCAGGTCATTTGGGAATAGGAGTGTTACAGTCTAGGGTGCACATGAGCAGGCTGAATGCAATGAAATAAATTACACCAGGATTGAAAAGATCAAATGAAAAGCACCTAGTTTGGAGTTTGTGGAGGAAGAGGTGGAAATAAATACTTTCCCACAACAAAGGGCTTGGGGAAAAGGGGTTGCAAGAAGCAAAGGTATTAGAACTTATCCTCTATGTAAATATTGGAAAGATTAAGGGCGTTATTTTCTCTTTTAAATTAGTGGCATTTAACAGTTTCCTACTTAGTTCTGCACTTCAGTTCTGTTTCTTCAGCTTGTACAAAACCCTGGCTGAACCGTGTGGCTGAGCTGGGCTGCAGCACCTCCAGGAAAAGCAGAGGCAGAGATGTCAGCACAGGGTTCCTGTGACCCTGCCTGGCAGCTGGGCAGAGCACCTGGGTCAGATGCCTGTGCTCCAGCCACTGCCAAAACTGAGGGAGAGGTGCAGCCTCAGGAAAGGAGCAGTAATCAGGCATGGGTTGTCTGGAATTCAAAGAGTGTGTGTCTTCCTCAGCACTGGCGAGAAATGAAAACACTGAATCCATGGGTGATACCAAACTACAAATTCAAAGTAATTTTACAGCCCTACCTGAAGCCTGGGGGAGCATACCTAGCTTTAGATGCTTTTGTGCTTAAAAACCAGCACAAACAAAGGAGAGAAATGCACTTACTTAAAACACAAGGGATGGAGGTCAGGCTTGATAAATAAAATGCCAGTGGAGCAATACACAGGACCACTTTTTTGTCTTCAACTTTCATTCTTAGGAGTTTCTTGCAAGAAAAACAAATGAAAATATTTTTAGGTAGAAAGTCTAACTTTCCAGTTTAAATAAAAGTCATACTAATATGTGTAGAAAACTAACTTGAGCTATTTAAGGTATTTGCACCCCAAAACTAAGTAATTGTGTTCACAACCTTTTCTAGTGAAAAGGTTAATTTCATTTTATAGATAAGGAACATTCTTCTTTCTTTTTTTCATTAGTGTTCCTAATCAGGCCAACATTTTGTTATGTTTTTACCAAAAAAGTTGTTCTTTGAAGGAGGAAAGCTTAATATACACTAGCAAAAAGTCAGTGTTTAGTGGGTCCTCAAACATTACTTTGAAAATTTTTGAAGATCTGCTGACACCAGACTTTATAAAGCCTGACATTTCTGCCCCCTGTTACTGTCATTCAACAATCCCCACAGTGCACTTCATGCATTTTTTCCATTGTGTTTATCCTGCTTGTTTTCTTTTGGAAATGGCTGGATGAAACAAACCCAAGAAGTCTTTGGGTTTTTTTCACCCAGATATTGGCATTTGCAGTTCTGGTTCCTTCAGGTAAAGAAAAACCTCAGACAAAGTGCTAGAAAAGTGTTCTGTTTTGGCAATGAGCAGGCTTCCTGGGATAAGCAAAAGCATAAAAAGGACAAGGGAAGGCAGAAAAACAGGCAAGAGGTTTCCTGTTCTTGAACATGTGGCAGATAGAGATCTGCACGTACACACATCCATACCTCATTTACAACCCTCAGAACACTCCTCCAGTTCAACCCTGACCTCAGAAGCAAAGACACTCAGAGAAATGTGATCAAGCAGGCAAAGGAGGGGAGACTTGTGTGAGTGGTGGGATGTAAAGTGAGTCACGTAACTTGGAGATGAGATTTGGCTGGAGTAAAGATACCAAAAGTGCATGTCTGGGGCTCTGACTGCCTGGGACAGGATGAATAACACTTGTTCAATATTGTGAGCAACACACAATATTGGCTACATCAGGTGGAGTATGGGTCCTGGACAAATGGGTATCATCTAGTTCTGGGTTTTGTGGTTATCCTGGATGTCAATCCTGGCTGTATTTTAGTAAAGGGAACCTCTAAGCTGGTGAATGTTTTTCTAGAAAACAGCCCTACCATGTTTATTGACGCGGTGTGTCACATAGCTGATGAACATGGAAGGGCACAGTCCAAATCCTGACCTCACTGATGAAAATCTGGGGTAAACTAACGAGGGAATGCCATAGAGTACAACTGAAAATTACATCTTTTTTTCCTTGGGCTTGAAAAAACAAGA
The DNA here is from genome assembly GCA_013399835.1 of Leptocoma aspasia. Lineage (NCBI taxonomy): Eukaryota > Metazoa > Chordata > Aves > Passeriformes > Nectariniidae > Leptocoma > Leptocoma aspasia. Next base: position 708,382 of record VXAX01007135.1, on the reverse strand, counting down.
GAGTTCCATCCAGTGAGTCAGTCTCCCCCAACTGTTATTACTCCTATTTAAAAACAACCCCTCTGACATTTTGGTCAACATCTACGTGAGCTGAACTTTCAAAGGGAGTGAGAGAACTGGGAATTTAAAACTTTCTTGTTCATAATCTAGGAACCAAGCAGAAATCCCCACATGCTGCTTTGGTAAGTTTTTCTCTTACAGACTGAAGTTTAAACTTCAAAGGACCATAAAAAACACATAGCCCCTATTTAGTCTCCAACCCATCCCAAGAATAAATCACAGGAGGTCAGTGCTTCTTGCTCTCAGTCAGGATACAGCTGGTTTTTCTCTCAAAAAATTTCTCCCAACCTCCCAACAACTTGCCCAGCACTTGGCTGAATCTCCTCTGGCACAAAACCTGCTTTCAGGATGGGTCACCTCATCTTCAGCCAGCAGCACTGGTGAGGAAAGAGGAATGAGAAATGCCCACACATCTCACAGGTGCTGAGAGGAGCAGAGAAAGGGCTGCAGAGGACCTGGCCATGTCTCTGCCACTTTATCCCAGTTCAAGATGTTTTCCTTCAGCCCCCATTCCCCACCAGCTCCCTGCAGCTGTTGCTCACTCCTCTTTTCTTAGATTTAGGCTTTTTTTAAAGTTTTCTGCCTTCAGCTCAAGTCCAGTAAACACATCCAACCCCCCAAAATTACAAACATGGCTATTGGGTGAACATCCAGCTAATTTTCTCAGGGCCTTTTTACTGAGGATAGCCTCTTCTGGAGGACTGCTTTTTGCAGGGATTGTAACAAGTCAGGTGTGTTTAGCTAACTAAAGTCAGGTGTATTGGGATTTAAATGTATTTCCTAAATACTGCTATTTAGGAAATGCCATTAAAAATTCAAAAGCATAGGTCATATCTTAATATAAATTAAAATTTTTATCCACATCTCCTTAGGCAAAAAGAATGATTTTTGGTTTTGTGAAGCTCCACAAATTACAGGAGAGATCCTGCCCTGAGGTATAGATCTGCTGATCTTCATGAAACCAAGGTCTGACTCAGACAGCATTTGGCTTGCAGACAAATGTATTCAAGCAAAAATAAGAACTTCCTGCATTTAAACACAGTACATCATTTTATCATCTCTTTTCCCACCCTACATGTTTTATGGAGGAGTCACATGCCAGTTCAGTTCCTATCTTTTTAACATCTTCCCAAGTTCTCTATCACAGACTACTGTGAATTTTGTATTTTCCTGCTACTGTGCCTTGGATGCACATCAGGTCAGGAGATGCTCCCTCAAGACCCCCAAGCCCCATTCTCTGGGCCAGGAGAAGACTAAAAGCAGGGAAAACCCCTCAGGTTTCATATGCCAGGCTGCAAAGTGACAAGCAGCCTGGTTTGCCACAGCCATCTGGGGCTGCCTGATGCTCAGATTGCTCTAATTCCTGCTGTAATGTGATCATCTCAGGAAGGATGTGTCTCCTGAGGGTCACCTTGTTAATCCCAGCTGCAGAGGACAGAGACCAGCAGGGGAGCAGGTGAGGAGGGAAAACCCTTTAGGGTGGCTCGGACGTGGCAGTGCCAGCACAGGCTGCACCCACCTGGACTGAGTGCTGCAATCTGCAACCTGGTGCTCTGGCAAGTGTTTTAGCTTCTTTCCAATTATAAAAACAAATGTACATAAATCTTGTGGCTTCCATCCACGGGTTGATCTGTGGGTAGTTTAAGGGATTTAAATAGACAGGAGGGAATTCAAATAGATCTGCTGACTTCTGTGTTGTGTGGATGATTAACTCTGAATCACAGATGTTATCAGGAGGGGCAGGCTATGAAACCCAAGTAGCATTTTACTCTATTATTATTGGAAGTAGTGGTGGTGTTCCTTGTATTGCATCCAGATCTAGGGGATGGAGGGGTCAGAACTCGTGCATGTAAAAGAGAAAGAAAGCATTCACAGCCCTAAGCTTTGAAATACTAATTATGCCTTCCTGAGCATTTATCAATCTGGGAAGCAAGAGGAAAAGCTCATTTGGAACTAATCTGAAAAAGAAACAATTTAGGAAATATCTCTAAACTGGGCAAGACTGCAACAAGCACATTCTAGCCTTGTCTTGTTATCTTTGTTTTTCTCCAGACCCTATCACTGCTAAGGAATTTAATCGCAAAAATGACAAGTAGCTGAAAGTATGAATCAGACTGCCATTGAACAATAAGCCATAGGAAAAAATCTACCTACACAACCTTGGCAAATACAAATGTAATGAGACCCCCAGAGTCTGAGTGCAGGCTTGGGCTGTGTAAGTTTCCCTGCACTGAAATCTCCACCTTTGGGTGGGTTGCAGCCTTCTGGAGGCTTTGTGTCACCCAAGGTCAAAAAGGCCCAGGATTTTTAAAGAAAAGTTTAGACACAAGCTCATTCTGGGCTCTTGAATTTTCAGATAATTAAGATTATTCACTGTTGAACTTGATAACAAGCCCCTGTACCAGGTCTTCAGCCCATGAAATAGAGGAGTTGAGCAGTGAACCTGTGCCCATCCCTGCACAAACACCACAGCAGGAGAAAGGCTGAACACATGCCTGAGCACTCACATGGGCATCTGCCCTTTCGTTTGCTCTTGACAAGAAATTGGGCCCTTCCCTCCCTGATTTTCTTTGTAAGACTCTCATAAATATCTGACTCCTTCATCAAGGTACCAAAGAACACCAATATTATGAGCCTCACTGTACACCTCCTGCACATTTCCCTGAATTCTCCCTGTTAAGCCACGGCAGAGAGCCCTAAGGAGGGAAAACCCTTCCCTCTGAGCCTTAGCAGATCACGTATAAAGGTATTTCCCTGCTCTCATTAAAAGAAAGGAATGCTTAATCTAACTGCCACTGCTTTCAGGCTGCCTCAACAACATGACTTATTACACTCTACTTCAGATATGTGCTTTGAGGAGATATAATTCTTATCTTTAGATGTGCTGATAGCACAAAGAAGCCTGGCTGACTTACTGAACAGCCCTGTGCCTTTGATAATAGTATTTGCCTTTGCTTAGAAAATTTGCACAGGCACAATGCCTGGGTCATTAAATTGAAGGATTAAATTTCTGACTTTGATTACTGTATGAAGTGCCAATCTTTGTACTGCTCTCCAGCACCCAAGAAAAGGCACTTACTTGCAACCAAATAATGTTTTTCATCCTCTCCTCCTGAATTACCAGTCTCTCCTCTAGCTTGTAACAAGCCCAATGTTCTCTGTGGACCTCTGTGTTTCAGGACAATAATTTTAAGGAAAGCCTTTAACTAAGTCTTACAGATAATTCTCAAACTTCTGTGAAGCAGAAAAAAGATACTAACGTCCCCCTCCCCCAAAAAAACCTGACCTCAAAAACCCCACAGCCAACACCACCCCCCCAAAATAACAAAAACCCCAAACCAAATCAACCAACCATTGGAAAAAGGAAAGGAAAAATACAAATAGTTTGGAGAGGGTGAAGCTCATGGAAACCACTCCAACAAAGACACAAAACCCATGGAGAAGGGATCTGAGGGTACATAAAAGTTTTGCACACGCTTTTTCTGGCCTGAAAGAAAACCTCAGCAGATCTGGACTGATTCTGGAGCACACTCCATTCCCAGGCATTAAAATTCCAGCCTGTGTTCTCCTGTTCACTTGCCAAAACATCCAGAGTTACTTGTCCTGCACTACCCCTTTCCAGAAGCATCAATACCCATCCTCCTGCTCATCCTCACAGGGAAACTCCCAGGCATTAGACAGACAACTCTTATCTACAGCTTAATCAGGCATTTCTGCTGAGCCTGCAATGTTCCCCAGCAGCCTGAAAACACAACCTGCAGGTCTCCACCACGGCTTTATGTTTGCCCACCAGTCAGTGAGAGACACAGATCCCCTGACAGATGCAAACCAGTCCTGGGAGTGGTGCTGGAGGCACGGAGCAGCCTCTTTGCAGCACATGGAGACACAGGAATTCTGTTTGGTTCAGCCACCCAGTTTGGTGGAAGCAAAGAAACTGAAGGATTACTCTAAANAGGAAGGAAGGAAGGAAGGAAGGAAGGAAGGAAGGAAGGAAGGAAGGAAGGAAGGAAGGAAGGAAGGAAGGAAGGAAGGAAGGAAGGAAGGAAGGAAGGCCTGTAACTGGTGTCCTCCTCTGCTGAGTGAATCCACCCCAGTGGTGCCTCTGAGCTCACTGGACAGGATTCACAGCTCACAGTGCTGCCAATTTCAGCTGAGTCATGTGAATTCACCGACCAGCTCCTGCCCACCCCAGGAATCTGGGCGTTCCAGCTTCTAACAGATGTCTGGACTGGCACAAGATCTACTAGGTATTTCTACCATGCCTCAGAGGCAGGGAAAGTGTTAATCATGCAAGTATTCAACATTAATGCTATCCAAACCCTGGTACACATCTCCCTGTCAAATTCTTTATTTCCCCTCTGGCCTTCCTTTAGCCAGCCTAGTGCAGGTCACTCTGGAAGCGTGAGGGCAGCCTGCACAGGCAGCATCCTGGATACAGCCATCCATCAGCTCACACTGACAGGGCTGAAAACACTTCAACTGTTCACTCAGGTTATTTCTGAACTTACTAACCCTAGAAGATTGCTATTAAAGTTCATCCAAATGTAATTTCATTTGCATCGCATGTTTGGCACAGATGCTACTATATTAAGAGAACATTTTTTGGAGGTTATGCAGTATTTTGAATTTTAACAGATAAAACATAAAGCCACTTGAGACAGGTAAGAGTCTGTTTTTCTATCTCTGATTACTCTGGGCTCCACAATCTGAGATTTCTTTCATTCCAGAAATCATTGGAATACAATGCTTAGTAGAGGTCATACATGAAATTGCTTAGGCAGGCACTTATTTTCCTTCAAACCCCTAAAACCACTTTTTTACCTTAATTCCTTCACCCTTCCACAGGAATCTCATTTCTCCATGTTTTTCCATGCAGTCTGGAGATTTCACTATTGCATCAGCCTTAAGTCTCACACTAGTGAGCATCCAGCATACTTGAGGTGTAGACAGAGCAGCCACACAATTCATTCCCAATTATTTCTTAGCAAGATGCTCCAAACGAAATGAAGTAAAATTGTGGTTTTCCTTTGTTACAGTTTAGTTCTTGCTTATGATTCTTCAAAACAGCTACCTTGCCAACAATTTCTGCATCAGAAAACTCGACAAACCTTTGCCCAGTTCAAATAACTGGTTTCATACAAGACAAAAGGAACCACAACCACATTGTGGTTTTCAATAGTAAAATGTAGTTAAATTGATGCTTGAACAAGAGCTAAAGTTAAAGCTGAACTTTACCAAAGCTCTGGTGTTGCCTTCAAATTTAAATTCATGCTTGAAGATTTTGGGCCAAAGCTTTGGCAAGTGTGAGCTGGCCATTGGTGACTTGGCAGAAGATTTAGCTCTGCAATTGCAAGGAGGGAGCTCACCGTTTAAGACAGATAATAATTGCAAAACTGAGGTTGTCCATGAGCAACTAGTAGGTTTTCCTCTTCCTTAAAGTGCACAGAGATATATTAATACAGAAAAAAGTGATTTAATTCTGGTAATTGCTCTGTGACAGGAGTGTCCAGACACTGATCATGCAGCAACTCAGTCATGGCCCTACAGCTACTGCATGTTTGAATCAAGAGGTGTGTGTCACTCTGGAATGGGCATGTGTAAAGAGGAAACACTGCCCTTCTCAGGTGCATTCCCATGGGCCTTCATAGTGGGATCAAAGGACAAGATCTTTAGATTTCTGTTCAGCTCCAAAGTTCAGTGGAACTAAATAGAGGTCAAGCTTTGGCCAAAACCATCCTACCCAAACCCACAGCAGGGGCATTCTGCTGGAGGAGCAGCAGATGGGTGTGGGGTTTGCTGGATAATGCTGGAGGGACTTGGGAGCCCTCCAGGTTTACCAGCAGAACGTGCTGGTTCACATCCCCAGTGCCTTTGCCTTCTTTCATGCCAAATATTTCAAACCTGCTTTGGCAACCTGAGCCTCTGTTGTGTGTAATCAGGTCAGGTTTCACTTGCAAATCTCTAGCTTTTTACCACAGTGTGTTTATAACAATAGCTGAGGACTCAGAAAACTGCAAAAGCCAAGGTGATGGCCAGGCTTCCTTGTGGTGCTCATCCCTTGCAGCATCTCTTCTGTGCACCGTGGCAATGCCCACCCCTGCTGAGTTAACTGGGCTGCAGGGCTCTCTCCTAACTGTGGAACCAGTGCAAAGCACAAGTAATTTCACTAAAGTAAGAATGGCACTAAAAACCATAAATGAAATCAAGAAAAATGAAGAAGATTGCAAGAGAAAAAGCAGCATCTAAAATTTATATACCCTGTCTTTATACAATGCTAAGAAAACATGGGAAATAAATACAGCACAGCCTGCAATCTTGCTGTGCTGAGACCTAACATTTTAAACCTTTAGTTAGAAAGACACAATAATTCCAGTGCTGTTTGGATTACAGAAGATGCAAAGCTTTGTGCACATTCTGATGCATTTCTGCACTTTACATATATGGGAGATAAATTATGTGTGCAGCGACTAGTACAAATAAATGAACCAAAGCCAGAGTTCTTCTGGAGGGATTTCAGGGACAGCAGGCCAGGATTTACTTGGATTCTATTTCAAAACTTTCTGGAAAGAGAAACCTCTCTGCACATCGAAAAAGCTGGAATAGAGTGAAAGCAGCAGCATCTCTTTGCATCAGGTAGTGTCAGCCTTTAAAACCTTGCTTCCACACTCTCAGAAACTGCTGAGACCTTCAAAAGGTCACTCATGAATATTTTGGGAAAACGATAAAGCTCCAGACCTTTGGAAAACAGAATGTTTTCTATCAACATAGGGCAGTACCTGTTGAAGTTGCTGGGGTTCAGGATGATGTCTTCAGGTGCTTTGCCGTTCCACTGGAGGAAATAATCCTGCTCAAGCACGACAACAGGCTGGCACTGCTGGAGCACAGCTCCCCCATTCACACCTCACAGCCACATGGGCTGGGAAAGAAATGCTGCTCTGGCAGTGGACAAGGTCATGTTCCTGGGGCATCTGGCCTGGATATAAAGCTGAGGGTGAAAGGAAAATGACAAACATATCCATTAAACCAGCCAGGCGCAGCCGTAACATGTGCATTTGATCATCGTTGCCTGTAAATGGTTTTTTGCCAGTGAAGAGTTCAGAGCATTTGGAAAGTCACTGAAACGTTTCCAGTTCAAATAAAAAGGTAAACCAGAAATAGCATCGGCAGCCATCCATGGGGACACCATGAAGTGAGATATGAGATGTACAGTGCCATAAAAATGTTCACTATTCAAAATCTTTAGGGAGAAGGGTAATCAAGGAAGCATCACAAAGTAACTCATTTTTTATGAATTCAAATAACTTCACTTTAAAAACAGGCTTATTCCATTGAAAATACAGAAAACTGAAGTTATTTCAATGGGCTTTGGACTAGGCCCAGTTATCTAATAGAATCCACATCTTTGCTCTCAAGTAGCAGACTAGGCTGAAATTCTGGGGGCTAAAACTTGATGTCCTGACTATATGACCTTATAGACTAAACACCAAAGTCCAAGGCTTCAGCAAAGTTCTTCTTGCAAGGACCAAGAGATGCCCCTGACCTGTAGCTCAACTCTACAGACCATTTACAAAAGCACACTCCAGCTGTATGCTTTTTCTGCCCTGCCATCACTCAAACAAAGGCAAATTAGCATGGCAAACATTAGTTTTAAGGCTGAATGCATGACGCTCCCCTGCTTTCCACCATGTGAAATTCCAGTGCAAAAGGAGGATGCACAGCTAGTCATACAAATCTGTCTCTGCACGCAGGGCTGTTTCAGGCAGCTTGTCATGTTCCCTGAAGGGTTTCAGATGCACAAAGGACAGATGAGGACATCTACAATCCTGCTGCCTTCACTCTCCTACAGTGTAGAATTACACTCTTTGCATGAAGAACTTGAAACATCCAACACAGAAATCCGTGGTGGCTCAGAAATGTCTGAGCTTCTGCATGAGCATCCATCCATCAAAATTATTTTTAAACTCAATTTGTGTCTTTGAGGTAGATCTAAATGGAAGCAGTAGTTTCTTATCAGATTTTAATTTCACAAGGATACAAGTGCACCAAGACTTGCAGAGAGGTTAAGGCTCCATCTGTCAAGATATCTGCCTGCTAATGCAGGGCACTCACATCTCCAGATCTGCTTATCTCCTCCTGTCTACACAAACTGAAAGCTCTGCAAAACCAAACTATCTCTCATTGGTTTGTATGTGGGCTTATTTTATAGTTAGGGATTCTAGTGAGTTCAGCCCTAGTTCCAGTTTCATGCTCAGTTGTTCCTGCTCCTGGTGTTGATTTTGAGCTCCTAAGGATCTCCAGTAGATGGACCACATTTGCCTACCCCTCCTCTCACCCCTGGATCCAGCAGCCTCATGCTGAATGCTTAAATTAAACATCTGGGTCTCATGCCAAAGGAACAGTCCAGAAGTGGTTGTGAAATTTCCTTGGAGTTTCAGTCCACTCCTCCTTTCACATCATTACACTTCAATGACGAGAAGCTATTCTGAGTGGGATCTGCAGATCCTGGAAAATTAAAGTGGATCCCAGAATAACATTAACATAAATTTTTCCTGATGGCTGAAACTATTGATCAAGTAATTCACTCCAAACAAGATCTCTGGGCAGTAACCCATTTGCTCATTCTTGATGGATCAAGAAAGACTAAATTATTTTACAGTCTAATAAAAAAGCCTTTTTTATCTGTGAAACCAAGAAGAAAAACCTATTTTGCATTCACATTCAAAGTTGGAAAGCCAATGACACACAACACAGTACCCCTCATTTCAATCTCACCTGGCCCCATCAGGAGGGGGTAGTGCTGAGATCAGAGCAGGGGATCCATCAGGTACATTCAGACCTGAAATCCCATCAGTGTATTAATTGTTCTAAATCCAAAGAGCATTTTTCTAATAAAAACCACTTGGAATGAGCACTTATATTGCACTTACTACAAAATTAAATGCACCAATGAAAAGCCAAGAAAGGAAGGAGATGCATTCAATGAGTCCCAAAGATTCCTAGATTACAGGTTACCAAGAACAAAAAATTCCTATGTGCTTTAAGCTATTTTTGTAAAGATTTAAAAAAAAAAAAAAAAGAGTGAGAGAGGTATGCATGGCTTAAGCTGCTTGCTATTATTAATGAGCCCAAAGAAGTGCTGGAATAGCTTACAGAATGCTTCAATAAGATGATGGGGAAAGGAGGTCAGAGATTTGTTGGTAGCATTTTCCTCCAGGTGTGTAGGGACCGAGTCACAGGTCTGAAATTAAGGATAATGATCACAGCTGTTTGGAGAATGAAATGGTCATAACTAGAACAAAGAAAAATGCCAAATGTGCATTATAGAAACATTTTAAAATTACTTGTAAATTACTTGTGGAGTGTCATTTGGTCTCCTGCAATGAGAAACAGTGGCCACTTAGTGAATGCTCTCCAGAACTGCAAAACAGCAAGAGTGTGATTTTCAGTTCCATAGAAATACAATACTATATCTGACAGATCTTTAAACATTTCTTACTAAAGGAGGTTACAGCCCTGATCAAGAAATCTAGATCTTATGTGAAGAGAATGTTTTGCCCATGTGGAACATCACTAAGCCAACAGGAATGAAAAATTCATCCACTTTCTAGAATGAAAAATCCATCTTCCTTAAAACCACCTCCATAATTTTTGGTTACTTCTATCAAAATCTTTCAAAGAAAATGGGTCACAAAGAGACATTAAAATAAGAGAAGAGGTGTCAGATTAATGTGGTAGGAGAAGAAGAGCTAGTTGAAACATAAAATGTGAGCCTTCTAATTGCTTGGGCGGTTTAATGCACATAGTTGTCATTTTAGCTGCTTGACACTTCATGCTGAGGAGATGTGTCAGATTCCCCCATGCTTACATGGCAATTTTCCCAAGTAGATTGTGAAACTGAGAAGATAAGCTCTTTTCAATTCAGGGGAATCTGCTACTCAACTGGAGAGCGAGTATGAAGATAAGCAACATGCCAAGTATTGGAAACGACAGTTTTGATTTCTGAGAAAAGATTTTCTTGCTTTCTTGTTTCATTACTCTTGCTTTTGTCCTGTCATGCTGTCAGCTGTCATGTGGGGGCAAAAAACTTTAAAAATGAGAAGATCAAAACATACCTTCTCCCTTTCTGGTTGACTGTTCAAAAAATGTTAATACCTTAGGGAAAAACATTTTCTTGATGAAATTTCCAAGTGAAGGCTTTAAAATTCTTGCAGAAAGAAAAAAATGTAGCTTTCTTTATCTAAGGCATGCTAGGATGTCACTGGCATCAGGAAAACAACTTGATTTTCAACTGGTGTACATCAGAGATCCAAACTGAACCTCTTTGTCCAAACACAGACACCATGAACTGAAAAACATCTCGCAGGCTTTTCCTTCTTCCCAGTGTGTGGGGTGCTGACAATCCTCAAGCAGCACAGATATCCTGGGACTGTACAATTTTCCTGTGGCTAGAAAACCACTGCTGGCTGCCTCCCACATCTCTTGCTTGCTTTGCATTTAAAAGCATCAGTATCAAAGCCAGCCTCAGAGGCACCGAGTCCACAGAACCAGCCAAAGATGTGAAACCCAGAGATGAAGGACCAGCACAATTGCAAACATTCACTGCAAGAACAGAGTTAATAAAAATGGAATAATTTCTATTTCAGCCAACGGCAGTGAAGGAGTGACAAAGTGAACTGGTGTAAAATCAACAGCATTTCCTACAGTATTTTAGAATTGCATGGCATCAATTTTTTTTAATTCAAAACTGACACTAATTTGGCTGTGTGGCACAGTCTCTTATGATTGTCTAACACCTTTTTAAGCTTATAAAAGAAAACAGCACATACTGCCAAAAACTCTGCTTATTTTAATAAAGACTAATACCAAAAAAGAGAAGTTTCACAGCCTCCCCTGATGGGTTGCTGTGAAGTCTGCAGGCAAACAGTAAATGCACAGCTTCAACTGCCCAGTGGGAACCAAGGCACTTGTCTTACAATTTATGTAAAAATCAGAAAAGTTTTAGGAATCTCATTTAGATTATAACAAGTACTGCAGTTGTCAAGGAGTCTCCAGTTCTGTGCCACTGGAAATCTCACACACTGGAAATCTCACACACTGGAAATCTCACACACCTACATGGAGAGAACTATGAAGCCTCTCCCTAGATTTTTCTTTCTTTGTTTGCCTTAGCAAGAGCTGGAAATCAGGTTGATGGGACACCAAGGACCTCGGTGCCCTGAAGATGAAGTCTGAGTGACTCAGAGACTGCCAGATGTGGTGCTGACAGCACTTGCAATTTCCCTGTGATTTTCCTCCTATTTAGTGTTCCTGCTCTAAGCTTTGCTTTATTTACATTACAACCTGAGAGTTTCAGCTGTCATTAAAGAGCAAATGGATTGGTCCTGTTTGGACAACAACAACCCTACAGACTGCAAATCAAAAAGGGAGAACTAAAAGACCTGATAGTTCTTGCTTAGTGAATTTGATGATTTTAAAGTGATCCCAAAACCATGAGGCATTACTTAGTGCTGCCTGCTGAAGGAAGCCCTTGGACACCACGGGGGAATGAGTTTTGATGCTCTTTGGAGACACTGAGGAGGAAGGACCACAAACCAACCACAGAGGGTGGGAATGGCAGCCTGAGCTGCCAGATTAAAGCACCCTCAGGAAAGCCCATCCCCAGGATTTTTGGATCTAGAAACACTGCCAGAGGAATTGTTTTTCCCCAGGTGTTTCCTTTCTTGGGCAAATTACATCCAGGAGAAGAGGAGCATGAAATGGGAATGAAAGAAACCAAGCAGAAAGGAATTAACTGTACTCTAGGCACTTAGCTCAGAAAGGATTTGCCTGCAATGTTAGCTGAAGGACTTGGATCTCAGTTTTCCACGCCAAGTAGCCCATCCCTAGACTGACTACCTTGGGCTCCATTCAGCAGTAACATAGGAGTCACTTTTTCCTTCAGCTGAAAGGATATTTTCACCTGCTTGCACTAGAGGAGAATACAAGTTCTTGTCTACCAGAGCTACATGAAAAGGAACAGAAAAACAAATTTTGTAATACAGCTGTTAAGATCAAAGCAAACCATCTTTCTCCATAATCGAATTCATTCTTTTGGGCTTCTGCTCTGAAGTCTGACAGTCAGAATTTAGCAAACAAGTCATCAGTTAGGGTGCTGAGAATCAGAGTGAGGCTGCAATATTCTAACAGTTATCCTCTTTGAATAAATCAAACCCTGAAGCACGAGACCAATTTCTTCTACCCTGCACATACATATATTTCCCTCCCCAAAACCCATAAAGTGAAGCAGTTAATATGACCTTTACTCATCCTGCTGGATGCTTATTAGTTGAAAAATGCTGGTAAGTAATGGATCCCAGAGAAGTAAATGTTTATGCTTGCCTAAACCTAGCCAAGGAAATTTTCTATGGTGGAAAAACTGTCTCACCATGTAGAGTGCCATAACCAGGAGGATATTAATAGAAATAAAAATATAAATGCCTACATGTTTGCAACTCTGAATTTAACTGTTAGGTTGCCAGAGCAGGAGTTGGACAATTATTTCTCTAGAGACACAGAGCCAAACTAAGTGCCAAGGACAAAACCCTATTTCAAAGGGACTGTTTCATAGGAGCCCAATCCTGTTTCTGCCCAGCCAAAGCACACCAGGGTTTTTAATTCCAGTGTTTAGATTCTTAAATAGCAATTCCTGCTCTCTGCTGTGCAACTAAAGCAAAAGCATCCAATTTTTTAGCTTAAGTAGACATGCATACTCTACGTTCAACTGTGACATTCACTGCTGGCAAGGTTTAAGGCCATCTCTCAGCCTGTGATTTCTGCATGGGAAATAAGAAATAGGTGTGAGTTTGCATCTCAACCACCCTGTTCACCATCCTGAACACAAGTAGGATGCACCAGAGAAGTAATATCTTCCATTACTGAAACTTGATTCACCGGAACAATCCACTAGAGCCCCATGATAGCGTGGACAAATGCCTGGAACAAGAAAACACCAAACTTTCCCCCAACTCGATTTCAACTTGCAGCAAAATTCTACCAAATTTATTGTTCACCCTTTGTGTGAGTAGTGCTGAGCAGCTTCAGTGCCTCCCCCCTCACCAGAATATCTGGTGCTGTCTGGGCTGCCCCGTCACCTGTGCGAGTTTCCCAGGACAGATCACTCCATTCCAGCAGGGGACAAGGAGGGAGCTGGGATGAGGCAGCAGGGAGTTGTCTGCCCTGCCTCTGAAGGTGTCTGGATACCCTGTCACCCAGCCATCCACATCATGGAAGATGGATATTTTCATGGTCATTGTTTCCAAAGCACTGGCCTGGCCTGGTCAAAAACACTTCCAGTCCAACCTAGAGGAGAAAATAAGGTGAAAAATCACCGCTTAGCTCAAAGTAAGGACTCAGCTTTGCAGTGTTTGGACAGGGATAGAGTTGGAACTAGGAAGCTCTACTGTCTGAGCAGAGTTTTGTTTTGCCTCTTCTATTCAGAAAATATGCCAGCCATGTTGGTTCTCACTCTCATTTCATAATCCTGGGAGATATTTCCACAAAAATTAGACTTTTGGTTCTTTGAAGTGCACCCACACCACCATGTGTTGCTTGAAATCACACAGCAATAAACGGTGGCAAAAGAGGGTGACTGAAAGGGTAGGAAAACACTGGATGATTATGAAATTTACAGAGGAATATCACAGCTGTTAATAAAGAAAAAAACCCTAGCTATTTGGGGAAATTTCTCATATCTTTTCAATGTCCACTTTAAGTGGTTCTGTTGGTGCCATTTTTTCTAATTGTTCTTCCTAAACCCCCATAAAACTTATATAAGTTTTAAATTCTCAGAATTGGCCCTCATGCACATTCTAATATATCCCATGATTTTTTTTTTTTTAGGAAAGAGAAATAACAGGAAGAAGCATTATCCTTATTGTGCATAGCTCTGCTCTCAAGATTTTTCAGTAGCTAAGTAAAAATATCTGTCCTGATATGAAAATACATCAAAACAAGGAAACTGCAGATGTTCAGCAAAAATGCATGGAATATTTTAATGTCTGCAGATGAAATTATTACAGGGTGTGAAGATTAAGTTCCAAAGTAATCAAGAAAATAATTACTCCAGGTCAAGCACTCTGAATGGATCCCGCAGCAACGCATTTAAAAGCAGGCAGCATAAATAACAACGGGATGGTGCCAACCCAAAGGACTCTAATTTGTTCCATTTAGCCCAACTAATTTTAATTGGACTGTGCACATGAGTAAGAATTAGGGTCAGCAGGATTAGGCTGAAAGTTTATTAAGGGCTTTAAAGGCTTTATTTTAACAATAATAAACAGAAGGGCTTAGGAGAATAGGAGGGTTATTGTGACTCTGAGTTGGATGGGAAGTCCATCACCTTAAAAAAAAACCAAACCCTGCAGCAAAAACTACTTGCAGAATAAAAGTCTTCATTCCTTTCAAATGAAATTAAAGCCTAGAACCATTTTCTGCCACCTTCTTTTCTAAGTATGAATCTCATAAACAAATACTTGAAGCAGTCTCCTTTAAAGGAGGCTCAAACACTTGGAAATTTAAGGTGCATTTCTGAGGTTTTTAAAATCTTTTCTTGCTGCACTACAGGAAGCTTTTCCTCAAAAGGCTACTTGGCCTTGGCCTAGGAGGATCCCAAAAGTTGGGAGGTTTTTTCTCAAGTTTTAATTTATAGAAGATTATTAAAAACTGTAAACACTGTGCAGCAGCTCAAAACTCCATTACAAATACTTTGTGATGGCACTTCTGGAGTTGCATATGAAAACAGGCATTTCACTGGGGAGGAGAACAAAGTCAGCTGCACTTCAAACCAAATGAAGGCACATCCAGTACATCTTACATTTGATCAACACTCTCAGTGTTTCCATCCAGCAGCAGACAGTTTTGGTGCTAATTTTATTCTTATCTCTAACATTCTCCTCTAAAAAGTCTGAAAGTCAGAATTAAAGTGGAAATTTTAATGAGCAGTGTCACTTCTTGTATAAGCCTCAAGGTTACCTTACTTTGGTACACTGTGGGATAGTGCAACTGAGTTTGCAATTACAGCTATGGCTGTGTATGTTTTTTTCTAAGTGAACACACAGGAACAAAGACTCTGCTCCTCAGGTTTGTTCACATGGAGCTAGGAATGAGCTAGAAGGTGGTGCAGAGACAGGTCACGTCTGGATACCACACTACTATTCAGACACCTAATTTTCACTAGGTGTGGACTACCTCTGAGTGATAGAGTATAAAGGTTACTAGGGTTACCTGTCTGAAGCCTGACAGTTCTGTTTGTAATCTTTTAAGAATGTGCTAACTCAACCTGTCCAAAGGCATCACACCCAACACACCTGCAGGCAACCCTGACGACTGCACTTTCTATATTAAAAAATAATAAGGTGCTGGAAATCATTGTAATAATTAGTAACTTCTTATAACACTCAAGTGTTTGCACAAGCTGCCAACAAAAGACATCTCACTGTATCACTGCTATCATTTTAATAAAACCATTTTCATCCAGTGGGAATCTTTCTCTCGTTTACCACCCAAGGTCTCTGTCCCTTTTCCTCTGCTGGACTGATGCAAACCCTCACCCTGCCAAGTTCCCTTTGGTCAGGAGTCTCTTTAGGGTTGGGACTGCTTTTTTTCTGCTCTCTATTTCAGGAAATAACAGACTTCAACTAACTGTCTGCTTTTCTTTTTCCCATCATGAGCTGTTTGCAAATGTGTGCTTTGACGCAGAAACCCAGCACTAAAACAACACAGGCTAAACATAGCAAAGTCTACTTTAGGAAGCACCCATCTCTTAGCTAGGCTGGACTGCAATCCCATGGGAGCTACTAGTCCATAGCCAGGGGTCAGTACTGGCCCCTGTGAGCTCCTCTGGGGACCACAAGCCCACCCAACACAGACCACGGGGATTTCTTTGGCAGAAGCAATTCCTGAGCTGCAGTAGAGTTGGCACAGGTAGGAGTGGCACAGGATGGAATCCACCCTAAACTCCTGGCTGCAGGGACACAATGGCCAGAGGGACGTTCAGCAGTGAAAGGATGTGAGCTGGGACAATTTGGGAGTCCTGCACCTGTTGCAGGTAGCCTTGCTCCTCCTCCTCACCTCACTCTGTGCCTCAGAGGGACAGAGGGGTGAATGGGTGGCTGGTTTATGACTAAAAAGAGATATGTCAGATCTTCTTAAGAGTGATGTCCCAGTGTGTGGGCATGGCTTAGTTCTGGGCTGGGGCATCTTCTCTGATCTCTCCAGGTCCTACTGACTGACAGAGATAGAGGAGACCACAGCCATCAGTCATCCCTCAGCTGGGTTACAGCCAACTACTGCTTGCACTGCTTTGAAATAACTTTTGAAAAGCACTCTTCTCAAAACAAACAAGCCAGCAATAATATTGCAATGGATAAATGCATAGATAATATGTGAGATTCAGCTTTGTCAATGGATAGACAACTAGAATCCTTTGTGTGGAGTGCAGTGTTTAGGTCTTCTGTTCTGCTTCACTGTTATTTTTATACTAGAATTAAACAAGACCTGACTGGCTTTATTATTTTGTTGTCTAACCAATCTGCTGATTAGTCTGATTAATTATACAATTATCCTTCAGCATGACTAATAGTTTTGTCATCACTGTACAACTTGCAGCAATGTTTAATTTCTTCTTAAAGAACAACAGTAAAATGATTGTACTTTAGGGAATTAGTACTTAGCCATCCTTTAAAATCTAATAAAATGGCTAATAAAACTAAGGAGCCTGGAGATGGAAAATTAATTAAAATGGTTGACAGGCTCTATCTTAACTAGGCAAAGATATATTATCCCATATAGCAATGAGCAGCAACAACAACAAAAAAAATAAACTGTCTGTGATCCTACAAGTATAAAATCAGATGTAGCACATCTGGGTTTGATCCAGATAAAATAGAATCAAAGTGAAAATTGCTGAGATGCAGGTGCTTACAAGCATACATGGTTTTTAAGCTGGCCAAGTACCAGCTTCAGAAGTCGATATTTTCTTGGAAATATACAAATAAGAAATAATTATTGAGATCATGTCATTAGGGTTTGTTTGGGTTTGGGTTTGGTTTTTTATTTTTGTAATAGGCTTACACTGCATTGGTTTAATTTGCTTTGCAAAGTTATTTAGGAAATCTATTTTTACTTTGTAAACCTTAGATTCTTAAGGTGTTGCAGTACTGAACTGCCTCTCAAACAGATAATGCTGCTTATTTAGCATGTTCATTGGCCTCAAACGTTGTGACTGTATTAAAGAGTTGCATTTTCAGCCATTCAAGGTATAATCAACCCTTTGCCAATGTGCATAGATATCACCTGTCTGAAACAATTCTGGTGGCAGTCCTACAGCCATTACTGGAGGAAATTTTCCAGTCTCTTCCACTCCGTCGATCAAACATTTTTTCTCTAAGCTCCCCTCCCCAGTTCCATGTTGATTTTCTTGTTAATGTTCCTCATGACCATCTTATAACCATTTCCCCAAGGGAACACATGAAGAAGGAACAGCAAATTACCCCTTATTCTTGTTCCAAAGGTCCATAAAGCATCTAAGGCAATTAAGATCTTCTCACCAAAATGCACATAGACCATGTTTTTTACTTAGAGGAGCAGTCAAGTGACTGCAGTCAACATCATCCTTTCATGAAATACCCCCTGGTTGTTGGTCTAAAGTGTACCAGAGAGGGGACAGATAAACTCTCTGCGTGCCAGAGGGAGGGACATTGGTCAGTCTCAGAGCAATGGAAATTTTCCTCAAGGTAAAGCCAAACCTCAAGCCAAAGTTACTACAGTTCATGGACATCCTCACAACTATGGACCTTGTTTGAAAAAAGCTAAGGAGAGGTCATGATTCCTGGGAGAGAGCCAGGTGGAATCTGTCATTTCCAAAGCCAAGTGTCCAGGGTCATGACCCCTACAGGAATCCAGGACAGGGACTGGAATTGCTCAGCATTCTACAGCTTCTGCCAAGGCAGAGATACAGAGCCCCACTCTGTTGTCACAGCTCAAGGGAAGTCCCTGTTGTGCTCTACAGGAATTTCACAGCTGATCTCAGAAACTGGGTCATGGCTTTGCTTCTCAGTACATTTGCTAGTTCTGTAGAATTGTTTTGCAGCTTATTGGCTCCTGGTATCTCCTGTGTGACCCTCTCAACCTCTGAGGCCAGGTCCTTACCAGGTCCTCAGCAGCTGGCAATGCTGTACCACCTAAGAGTTGTGTTCTGGTTGTTCTGATTACAAGGTGAAACCTTTCTCCAGTGCAGATTTCTCTGTGTATGTCTGCCCAGGCATAAAAAACCTTCATTACTAAGAAAAAAAGGGTTTCAAAATTAATTGATGGCATGCACCAATGTAATACACACCTCTGCTTGGAAGTGCTGTTCTAGGATAGATCTCTCACCACTGCTAAAAACTTCAAAACCCATCACATCTAGCAGCAAAGAGAGGACTTCTGCTTCTCTCACACTTTTCTCCATCAGGATCTGTGACACATTGTTTTGGGGGCTGATCTGCCAGGGATTTTTCATGAAGAACCCGATGGCACTTGAGTATCTGTCAACAGTCAGGGTCAACTTCTTGCATCTTGCCATCCTGACAGACCCATCATAAATCTGGAATCCATGGATAGGGAATGTCCTAGGAGATTTAAACACAAACACAGTCCTGTGTAAAAAGCTTGGGCAAACTCCATGTCTTTTGACAGCATAGAAAGACATTAACAAGCAGCCAAACCACCTTTTCTTTCCCAAAACTGGGATCTGAAATCTCATCATATGTGAAAGATGAAATTCTACTGAACATCCTCTGCAGGATGAAGCTCGAAAGTCAAGAAAAATTACTCATAATCTTGCCTAAACTTGTAAGCTGGGGTTCAAAGTCCCTGTCTTCATGCACCCAGGAAATCACCACCACAAGAAGGACCCAAAGGGCTGTGTGGGGCAGCACTGCCATCAGGTTCCTTGCTCAGGGCAGATGGGTTCTCAGGAAAACATCAGCATGACTGAAAAAGTGGTAGCAGTCAGACTTCCTGGAGGCAAGTGTCTCCTTGGAAGCAAGTACCAAAAGGACAGATATCAGATGCTTTCCATACTCCTCCCCAAGAATACAATGATTAACATTACTAGAGTTTATCTGAACTGCAAAGGAGTGTTTTTGCAATTTCAATTTAAGTAACAACACCAATAATAACTGAGGATAGCTCTGGTTATTCTTGCTGTCCTACAGAGATCCCATTCCTGTTGTCACTTATGGTTGATTCATGTATAGCCAGAGCTGTGTGCATGACATGTCTAATTACTACTGCTTACTACTTAATGTTTTACACCTCATAGAAGGTTTAATAATTGTTAAGCCCCACCAAAAACATATATTAAAGTAGAATTTAGGCTTAGGGCAGCACAACTGACTCTGAGGATGTGGGTAAGCACTGTGGTTGCTAGAGAGGAGGCTGTGCTGCTGAAAACAGAAAATAACACATAGTTATCAAAAAAGAAAAAAGATGCTATAATGAAAAATGGTTTCTCCTTTTCCATGTTTGCACAGCTGTGCCCACAGGAGTGAGGGTGTCATGGTGTGTGGGAGCTGCACCCTCACCTTGATGCTGCACCACTGAAGCACCAGACAAGAGCTATTTGGCATAAGTCAGATTCTCTAATCCATCCTCCACTGACTAATAAACTAAGGAGGAAACTAAATCAAACACATTCAGTCAAGAATGCTCTCAAGCTGTTGGCCTGAAGAATAAGTTTATCTGGATGCTTATTATTTCTGGCCTGAACAATAATTTAAGCACCTGGTATAAATTACTCATTGGTAGCCACATTAATTCCTGGGGCTTTTCTTCTACCTTAAGCTAACGCTAAGAAGAAACAGCAGAAGAATAACTCACTTGTTTCTGGGCAGTGTTCTGTGTTCCTCATTTGCCCCTTTTCCCCAGTAGCTATTTTGGCCTCCCTGGGAGCCAAAGTTGCTGCTTTCTCCAACAAAAATGGAGCATGAACCTCCAGGCTGGAGCCATTGTCTGTTGGGAAAGTCCCCTCACTGCAAGCAAAGAAACACCATGTAAATATGCAGCACAGCACACCAGGTAATTAACATTTTTAATTATACCCCAGACACAGTAGAATTTGTGTCCTTAATTTGGAAAAAGGTGCATACCTTGCTATAACAGCCTGCTCTAAAGTGTGTTTAGAAACTGGCAAGTCAGTGACAAGAGAGCTTCGTGCCTGAGCACCAGGACCTCCTGTCCAGGACCTCCCGCTCAGCAGGAAGGATTCAGCAGTTATGATGTATTCCCCAGGCGTGCTGAGGCAAGGAGAATGAAAGGCTAAATTGCCCCTTGTATTTATGGCTGCCCAGGGAAGACTTGATATGGTCCAGAGGGGAAATGCAAGATTTTCTCCTGCCTTACACTAATTAGCAGGGGAGTGTCTCAGTTTCCACTCTTGAGCATGTTACACTGGGGGAAAAAATGGGAAGAAGACCCATTTTAAGAAATTACCTTGCCAGAGTGAGTCCAATTCCATTGTCTGAAAACCTGGGACAGAGGAAACACAATGGTGTAAATGATGAAGGATGTCTGCAGTGAATTTGGCCTACAGACCTATTTATGCCTGTTGTGGGGGGAATAATATAACAGTAACCTACCCTGAGTTGCAGAAAACAATGTCACCACCCCTGGCCCAGGCCCTATGGTCATTATTTTTAAGAGCAATAAGACCATCAATCATGGCAGGAACTTGTGGCTTTTCAGGATCAGCATCTTGATGTGGGTGAAACCTGGAGAAAGAATTTTAGTTAATGCAGCACAAGAGACACAGAAATCAGCTTCAGACAGAGGCAGTAAGGCCCAGCAGATCTTTTTTGCCTTCCAGTTATTGGCATGGTGGGTCTAAAGCGGTGATATGCCCTGAATCAGAGTCAGGCTATTAGCCTGATTTCACTTTTGAGCTTTGGTGTAAAGCAGAAAACAAGAAACATTCATAAGGATGTAATTCTGGCCCAGGTGAAGTGAGCAGGTGATTTCTCACTAGACACCAATGAGCCCATAGCTACACCTTATTTTGATTCAGTGTGATTTAGAGGCATAGAAAACATTTCTCCCAAGTCACCCAGATCCTTTTGTAGATGTCCTTACAGGACCCATTGAGAATCCCTCTGTTGATGCTGGAAAATCAATTAGACACTTTCAAGAATCTCATTCAGCAAAGGTAACAGAGTAATGGGAGCTGCTCTCCTTGCATGTACAGATCAAACCCCCACATGCTTCTGTGTCTGCTGAAAGAGAAGCTGCCAAAAGCAAAAAGATTCTCCCTGGGAACTGGGTGCATCTCAATGATTCACAGGCTATTTCTTGCCACAGTGGCTGTTGATGGTAGATTTGTGCTGTGTTTGGGAAAAAAATGACCATTACTTTTTTCTGAGTCTAACCTCACCTCCTACTTCTTCCAGCTGAGGCAGGAAGGCACAAGGTGTCTCCTTGGTGCCCAAGGGGGTGACCCTGGCAGCAAAGTGTCACAAGGGACACACAGTCATCCTTTCCTTTCAGCTTTATGGGAACATCATATCAATGAGGTATGATGGAGGAGGGAAAAAGCCAAGGCTTGACCAGGAGCAGCAGCTGATTTCTCTCAACTTCCTCACACAGAGCCATAGGACTGCAGCGAGGGAGAAAATGGCCTGAATTTACTTGCTTCCACTCTGTGAAAGGAAGCTCAGACATTTCAAAGCAGATGACAAAAACCTTTGAGGCTATTTATTTTCCTCTTTAATCCCAGAACAGTCTCAGCAGCCTCTTACTTCACCTTTCAGATGTAAGCTCTTTTAAGCAATTAGTAATAAATATTAGAGTTTACAAACCCACTAATGCACTAATGGCATCTGGATTCCCTTCCAAATGCTTCACTGCTTAGTCCTCAAAACATCAAGTGCATGGGTGTCCTTTTTGGCCAGCAATAACACAAACAACCCAGTGCATAGCTATGGAGTAGTTGCCTCTGCACATCAGAGAAAGCTTGTGTTTTTTCCAGATGCTCCAGCCATAATGAGGCATTAATGATCTGCTAAATGCAACGCAGAAGCCAAGATGCAGTACAACTATCCAAAACACCCAGCCATGCAGCGTGTGCTTACCTGGCACTACCGACAGTGAGCTGCTCCCTGGGATCTTCAGGCTCTCCTTGTCTTTACTCCTTTTCCAATACACAAACCAGCCTGGAAATGCACACGCCTCCAATTACTTTAACAGATCGCTCAACAGGGGCCAAAGCTCCCAGATTTTATCAATGAATGTGCAGGCACAGGAGCACCAGCAGCCAGGGCTCTCCCTTCCCTTTCGGTGTCCCTTGGCACTGCTCAGCGCGACATTAGCACAGGATGCAGCACGCTGAGGGCAGGACAGAGCCTGCCCTGCCATGTGTTGTGCATCAGCATCTTGGGCTCCCTTCTGGCCCAAAGCAAGGCTCTGAACTCCCACTCTCTCTCCCTCGCAGAAAGCAGTAAGGGACCCTGCCAAGCTCTTGATAACTTTTTGGAAAAAGAGCGTTGTTAAGAATTAAGGCTTTAAATAACAAGTGACGAGTCCCCCGACAGTCAAAAGAGAACATGAGCTGCCGCAGCCAACTTACAGGCTGTGGGCTAGAGCAGCAGCTGCTGTGGACCAAGATGTAAAATATACAAAGCACAGCAAACAAAACCGATTTCCATCTAGAATATTGAGAAATAAGTTTAAAATGCTTTTTATGTCTTACAGGTTATGTTTTCATGTCAACAGTATATTTGGGGGAAACGGTTTTTCTTGGCACTACCCTTGAATTTTTGGTCTTATTTTCCAGAGGTGGCAAGCAGGCATTGGCACAAATTACTTTTCCTCAGCCCCTTACATTCTGGCATTACTGTGGTCAGCAGCAGTGCTGAGGATCCTGCTTGTCTCTCCTTAAATCTCACTTAGAAGTAGGTGTACTCACAGCCTGGGCACATCCCCTCTAACACAGCCACCCAACTGAAGCTCTTGGAATGGGACCTCCACTCCCCTCAGCTGCCTCTTTAATATTTAGAACAAACAGGGCCCCCAAAAGTTGATTGTTTCTTGATACAGTGTTAAAAAGACCTTTATCAAAATGTGAGGCACCCACAACCATCATAAAGCAGCACACGCAGTCAATGCCATACAATTATATTGACAGAAACATAAAAACCGTCCACGTGCCTTGAAATGGGAGTGGACTCTGTTGTAAAGCACCCCCAAGGGGATATGTCCAGCCTGTCCCTCTGGATATCTTCCCTCAGACTGTCTGGTGGGGACCTGGTGGAAGAGGCATCATATCCCAACATCCTAAAAGACAAAGGGTGGTCTGAGAAATGGGGCACTGTAATCCATGATACAGGCTACCTTGGGAGTTTAGCTTTTCACACTGTGCTGGCCAGATTTCTAACCTGAGCCTGTCCAACATGTGGGTCCTGGGGGACACACAGCAGCCCATAACTCCTACACCTCCCAGCTTATCCTCTGGCATGCACAGCAGGTCCCCAGGGCACACACAAGCGTTTTAAAAATGCATTTCTTGTGGGTGAAATTCAGGTGGTTTATTAGAAAACAGCCAGGTCAGTTCAGGCATATAAAATACAAACATGTTTTGGGTAAACATAAGAGATAATAATGAGAGAGCTTGTATTCATATAGAAATATAAAGTTTTATTGAGCATTTAACTATTAACTACTAATAAAAATCAGTGTTTTCTAAGAGATATCACACACCATTTCCAGGCACAATTGTAAGAGAAATCAGGTGAGAAGTGTAGGCAAATATTTGTTCTTAACAGAGACAAAGATTGCAGAAATACATATCCAGATTCTATGTCTTACTAAAAACTTATTGCTCTTGACATCAGTGAATAAGTGTAGAATATTTGGGAAGTGGAGGCAAAGCACAGCTCTGCCATTAAATGATTTTACCTGAGCACCAGCTGCTGGATTCTCTATTAAGTTGTTGTTTGGATTTGCAATCCAGAACGTGCTGACAGCCCTGAAAAATCAAAATCAAAATGATCCTAAGCAGTTACCAAACAGGAAGGGATACATTTTCATAGCACTGCCCTGGACTTGAGCCACAACTCTCCTATTGACTTTAAAACTCCACACAACCTTTTAATGACACTCTTTAAGGAAAATAAACCATCTAGTAATGTCAGACATGGTCATTTATGGAGCCACATGCTGAACCTATTGTAAATTATATGTGAACGTTAACACAAAATTCATGCTCTGTTCAATGCAGCTGAAGGAAATCCAAGGGCTGGAGGGATTTTTTAAGTTAAGGAGCTTTGGAAAATGACTGAAAAGTGAAACTTCTGGTCTGCTTTTTGAAACTTTAGGGGCAATGGCAGGAGTTAGGGGATTCTCTACGAATTTATGAAACTTCTACATGAAAAAAACAAACCAAATATCCTTGCAAGCCGCAAATGGCCCATTAAGAAGAAGATTAAGGAGATAAAATGTTGATGTTTCTCCCAGTAAGGAGTTTTTCTTCAAAGGGAAGATCAGTAGTGGTACACACAGAAGCCAGATATAACTATAAAAGCACTGTCATCTGTTGTCTGACTTCACTGAATAACATCTTTTGCAAGTGAGTAATAAAGATCATGTGTAAGAACACTGCTAACCTTCTGTCACTGTGAGAGGTGCTTCCATCAGTCCTGGAGCTGACCCAAGCTACAGGCAGCGTGCATAACTGTGGACTGATCTTAAAACTACTCTGAGGAAGATTACATGCATAATTAAGGGAAAATTGCAAAATACTGGATTTAAAAATACCCTCAGCTCTCAGAGAAAATATTTGATTCAGTGTCATAGAGTAAATATCTACATAAAGATGCATAAAGATAAGTGTGTCTTGCATGATAAACCAACAAATCAGCATGGTTAATCTAGAAATTTTCATGACTGCAACATTTCCAAAATTAAATAAGATATTCTTTAAAATGCACCCTGCAAAGTAATTTATATAAATAAGATTCCCATTCTTTCTCCTCCATTCTCAGAAGGTGCAGAGCCACTTCTTTCCTGTAATCATCATATTGAGTAGAGATGGTATTTTACTATTTCAGTCTATTTAATATTAATTGACATGCTCAGGGATATTGCATTAAACCCTAATTTGACCAAAAGGGCTTAGCACAAGCCTCCTTTGATGTACAGTCTTATGAAGATAAATTCAGAAATCCTTCTTTTAAATGTAAATACTAAATCAGGCTAGTTAAAATACCAGCTATTTGTTACTAAATCTTACAGAAACCTTAACTTTGTACTCAAATGATCCCTGTCAGCATTTATATTCCCTCTTCAGGCATACAAAATTCCTGTTGACGTCAGTTATGTCTGTGCAAGACTGCAAGATTAACTAATATTAACCTACTTGGTTATTTTTGTATACAGAGGGATACTTGAAACAAATCCATTTTGTGGAATCATATCCTGTAATTTCCCCTTGATGGGCTGCAACTGTACATAACATCTGGAGTCACAAACAGTATGGTCCCCATAGGTATTGCTCTGCTGGATTTCGTTGTTTTCCTGGCAGTCACTCCTCAAACTTGTCATCTGCTCTTGTTTCTGCCTCAGTGAAGTGTCCAAAAGAGAGTTAAAAATGAGGCACACCACAAGCAGGTACCCAGCTCCCCCTGACTGAGTGTTGGAAATCCACTGGGACCCTACACATGGGTGCAGGACCTTGGAATGGGCCACAGGGAGGGAACAGAGAACTGACACTGAGCATGTCCCTCCCGGCCAGCTGAGTCTTGGAAACACAAATAGGAAATGGATTTAGACAAAAATGCAAGTGTCCCTGCCAGCCTGCTAAGGTCAGCAAGGCTGGCTACTTCCACCCTCCCAAATGATGGGCAGAGGCTGTGCTAAGGAGACCATGGAAGACTGGTTTTGGACAGAAAACTGCAACAACAAACTGCTCATTGTTTCAAACATTTCAATTGTAGAGTTTCATTCTTCTGCATTTAGCTGCAGTTTGGCTAATTGTGCTTCAGATGGCTGCATGAAAAGCCAGACTTGCATCCAAAACCAGATTTTAGCTTCAATTAATATGTTTGGTCCCAGCTTCAAGCTTGCGTGGCAGCTCTGAAAAGTTACACACACAAAACTGTGATGACCAGGACTAATGTGATTGAAAGATCACTTACATTTGCACTCTGAGATAAGGGTCCATGCCATCAGAACAAAACCCCAATAACTGATCAATTCCAGCTTTACACTGATAGAAAACCCAAGCCTGGAAAGGCACCCACCTGCAGCACTGTCACAGTGGCATTTTGCTGTATGTGCCAGCATGAAACACTGTCCCCAACACAAGCTGCAGCCTTGCTGCTGTGGCCAACACCAGATGATTAAGACACCTCTAAACACTGAATTATAAATAGTTCAGCAACACAATATAGGTGACCTTTATGCACTGCAACGTTAGCCATGAGCCAGTGCAGCAGCCTGCACACTGTGCCTGACATGTGCCCAGCACTGAGCCCATCCCAGCCTGCTCCCAGCCTCCCCAGGAACCCAAGCTGCTGCTGGCTTGCAGAGCAGCACGAGCCTGGCTCAGAGCAGCAGATGGAGAAGGGGAGTGCAGACAGCTCTGCATGACCCTCACACAGTGGAGCACAAACCACTCTGGCAACGTACATCTAGAATTACATCCTCTAAAACCTCAGGATGGGAGGGGGGAAGCCTTCTCTCTGGTTTACTCTGCCTCAAGGGCTGGACTTTCATGATCTGATGCTGCAGCAGGTGCCTGTCTGTGTTATTTAACTGCCTTGCTCTGATACACATGCTGTTCTCTGGAACTGCAAATTATTTTAAATTCTTTTAAAGCAAGGCTTTTTATTACATGATAACTACTCTCCATTTTAATGACTATAGATCAAAGCCACATGATTCTTTCAAAGAATCACATATTTAAGCTTTATTATAAAATCTTCTCACTGATTCAAGTACTCAAAGCCCTCAGGGTCGCATGACCAGGGCTGGATCTCACTTGGATTCTTGATTGCACTATTGCACCCCACACATCCAGATAAACCCTTGAGTACCTCCCTTCTGATAAAGAGCAAGACCATACACCATTCTTCCAAGGACCATTATTAGCATAAGGCTTCTTTTTCATCCCAGACACATTACTTCAATTCCAGAGGTTTAATACCCAAGGGGAAGAAGGAAAGCTAAACTGCATCCACACATACTGGACAAGCCTCCTGTCAACCTAAGAGCTCTGTACACAGAATTAGGCTCTACAGACAGAGAAAATCATAAATATAATAAGCAAATCAAAAATTGTGAGTGATCTGAACAATATAAATCAAGTTTAGGATACATGAAGAGTGCTCCTGTGTTGTCCATGCATTTTCATGAATACATTCTTTCAGGGGACCCTTTCACACATGGACCACATCTCTATTTTGTGTCTTACACAGCTTTTTCTGTCCTTACAGGACTGAGAAAAAGTTGTCAGGAAAAACACAGGAGGTCAGGTAGTGTCAGCCTGAGCACCCACCCAGTGAATGAGGAAATGCTCACAGACACCAGAATATCACTCAGGGTCCTGCAGAGCACACAGCGGCTGGACATGTTGGGACTGGAGCAGGACTCTCTCTTTTCCAGCTGGCACACATATAGCTTTTGTTGTGACCTTTTTTTAAAGTTTCTCTTCACAATGCCCTTGTGAGTATCTAGGTCAAAGACAAGCTCCTGAGGACTTTCCTGGCACCATTTGGTCACCCAAAGTGACCATTTGGGTCTGTTCTGTTCATATTTCATTCCCTTTGCCACATGAACATTTTGGGATATATTTCATGTTACCCTGACTTGAACAAGCCCTGTCTTTTTTATCTTATTGCAAGTTAAAGGTCCATTGCTTCAGTCAACTCTATTTATACTTCACTGCTTTAATTTTAAATGAAAGTTCCCATTATCACAAACTGTCCAGGATTATCATGGCAAAAATTTCTCCATATTTGATCACACTATATCTGATCTGATAATATTAATTAGGCTGTGCTGAGAACCTGACATTTATTTCAAACAGCTGCACTACCAGAGGAACGGTCCTAACTCAAACAAGGGAGAAGTTGGGACATTTCTTGGGAAAAAAAAACCCAACTTATTTCAATATTCTGGTTTCTCTTTGCATCACAAATGGCTCTTGCTATTTAGCCCTGGCTAAGCAAAGGATTGAACTTGTCACTAATAAAATATGTCTCCTACCAGAAAGCCGTGAGTTCCACATATGGCAACACACCCAGAGAAGCAGTGGTGACAGCCAGGTTATCGAGGTACACTGGGTGTTCATATCCTCCTCTCTCATCCACATCCTCAACCAGGTGAAAATGCACAGGGTAACTGCCCAGGATTTGCTGCCCCATGTTTTTTAGTTCCACTCCTGACATGTGAACGGAGCTAAAATTCCTTAGGATCTGTTGAGACAAATGCAGATCCGGGTAAGGCGTTACAATAGAAACACACACACAAAAAGAAAAACAGGTTTGGGCTTTTTTTNAAGCTGCTGCTGGCTTGCAGAGCAGCACGAGCCTGGCTCAGAGCAGCAGATGGAGAAGGGGAGTGCAGACAGCTCTGCATGACCCTCACACAGTGGAGCACAAACCACTCTGGCAACGTACATCTAGAATTACATCCTCTAAAACCTCAGGATGGGAGGGGGGAAGCCTTCTCTCTGGTTTACTCTGCCTCAAGGGCTGGACTTTCATGATCTGATGCTGCAGCAGGTGCCTGTCTGTGTTATTTAACTGCCTTGCTCTGATACACATGCTGTTCTCTGGAACTGCAAATTATTTTAAATTCTTTTAAAGCAAGGCTTTTTATTACATGATAACTACTCTCCATTTTAATGACTATAGATCAAAGCCACATGATTCTTTCAAAGAATCACATATTTAAGCTTTATTATAAAATCTTCTCACTGATTCAAGTACTCAAAGCCCTCAGGGTCGCATGACCAGGGCTGGATCTCACTTGGATTCTTGATTGCACTATTGCACCCCACACATCCAGATAAACCCTTGAGTACCTCCCTTCTGATAAAGAGCAAGACCATACACCATTCTTCCAAGGACCATTATTAGCATAAGGCTTCTTTTTCATCCCAGACACATTACTTCAATTCCAGAGGTTTAATACCCAAGGGGAAGAAGGAAAGCTAAACTGCATCCACACATACTGGACAAGCCTCCTGTCAACCTAAGAGCTCTGTACACAGAATTAGGCTCTACAGACAGAGAAAATCATAAATATAATAAGCAAATCAAAAATTGTGAGTGATCTGAACAATATAAATCAAGTTTAGGATACATGAAGAGTGCTCCTGTGTTGTCCATGCATTTTCATGAATACATTCTTTCAGGGGACCCTTTCACACATGGACCACATCTCTATTTTGTGTCTTACACAGCTTTTTCTGTCCTTACAGGACTGAGAAAAAGTTGTCAGGAAAAACACAGGAGGTCAGGTAGTGTCAGCCTGAGCACCCACCCAGTGAATGAGGAAATGCTCACAGACACCAGAATATCACTCAGGGTCCTGCAGAGCACACAGCGGCTGGACATGTTGGGACTGGAGCAGGACTCTCTCTTTTCCAGCTGGCACACATATAGCTTTTGTTGTGACCTTTTTTTAAAGTTTCTCTTCACAATGCCCTTGTGAGTATCTAGGTCAAAGACAAGCTCCTGAGGACTTTCCTGGCACCATTTGGTCACCCAAAGTGACCATTTGGGTCTGTTCTGTTCATATTTCATTCCCTTTGCCACATGAACATTTTGGGATATATTTCATGTTACCCTGACTTGAACAAGCCCTGTCTTTTTTATCTTATTGCAAGTTAAAGGTCCATTGCTTCAGTCAACTCTATTTATACTTCACTGCTTTAATTTTAAATGAAAGTTCCCATTATCACAAACTGTCCAGGATTATCATGGCAAAAATTTCTCCATATTTGATCACACTATATCTGATCTGATAATATTAATTAGGCTGTGCTGAGAACCTGACATTTATTTCAAACAGCTGCACTACCAGAGGAACGGTCCTAACTCAAACAAGGGAGAAGTTGGGACATTTCTTGGGAAAAAAAAACCCAACTTATTTCAATATTCTGGTTTCTCTTTGCATCACAAATGGCTCTTGCTATTTAGCCCTGGCTAAGCAAAGGATTGAACTTGTCACTAATAAAATATGTCTCCTACCAGAAAGCCGTGAGTTCCACATATGGCAACACACCCAGAGAAGCAGTGGTGACAGCCAGGTTATCGAGGTACACTGGGTGTTCATATCCTCCTCTCTCATCCACATCCTCAACCAGGTGAAAATGCACAGGGTAACTGCCCAGGATTTGCTGCCCCATGTTTTTTAGTTCCACTCCTGACATGTGAACGGAGCTAAAATTCCTTAGGATCTGTTGAGACAAATGCAGATCCGGGTAAGGCGTTACAATAGAAACACACACACAAAAAGAAAAACAGGTTTGGGCTTTTTTTTCTCTCTCTCATTAGGCAATATTTTTGCAGAGTGAAACACGGTCTGGTCCCGGGAGGAAGTGTGAGCTCCCTGTTTCCACCCACAGCAGCTCAGGACCTGCAGAGCCATGTGCCAGCAGCTGCACAGCTCCGGGCACGGGGCTGCCAGGGAGCAGCTGCCGAGCAGCATGTGCAGCGTTTAGCAGCGACAGACACACAGACACGCTGCTCCTGCCAACTGCAGAAAGGGGGAGCATTTGCCACCAGGCTCCATTTCCTGGCAGCTTCTACTGTCGAGTGATTTCAGCCCAGACCTGCACAGCTCCTCAGTTTCCAGCACCAACGTTACACAAAGGCTCTGCAACAGCAAGAACCCGGAACACGTGAGGCAAAGCACAGCAGGGTGAGACCAGCACTGCTCTGAGCCAGGGAGGCAGCAGGTTTACTCTGCAGGAGCCACAGTTTCTTCACTGACAGACGTCTCATGAACTAACTTCACACAGGCCCTACTGACAGCAGTGCTGCTAAAGAATCCCCTCGAAGGGTATCCCCTAGAAGGGCACGTTTTTTCAGACAAAGTGGAGAAAATGTCTCGTTGCAAGTCTAGTTTTGCAAGACAGGCTAACAAGTTTTCCTCTTTTTCATAGACAAATATACTTTTCCCCACACACACAATAGTAATTTGATGCTTTATATTACTTGTTTACAAACCAGGTGAGGAACTATCTGAAACCACCTACAAGGAAATGTATTAAAAAAATTACTCACTTTAATGTGCCCTCTGAATGTATCAAAAGATAAAAACTGGCATTGATATTGTCCATAACAGGAGTCTTCCATTTCTCCTTGAATAAGTATACTTCTGGTCAGAAAACCAACCTTTGCCCTCATATCAACACCATCTATGACTTCTCCAATGTGAAGACAAAGTGGGCTGCCTGTGGAAACCAGAAAACATTTTAGTCAGGATGAACACAGCATCTTTATTATTGATTTGTTCTGAGCAAGTGCACACCTCTCCTTTAAGCAATCACCAAGTCTGGGGACATGCCAGTTGTTAGTATCTGATCTCAGAGGCTGCTACAAAGGACTGCTGCCTCTGGTAAAACTTTGAAGCCCCAAAATAAAATTAGGGCCTTCAGCTCTCATATGTGCCCTTGTGTTTATGGGACAAAAACTACTTAAAAAGACAAGTAAATGTAGAATATAAAGAACAAGACAATGTAAATATTTGCCACAAATGAGTACCCTGATAAAAATATTTCATACCATCAATTTTCACTTGATTGCTTTTCCTTAGACAAGGAAGGAGATTAAACTCTTCAGCCTGATACACAGAATAATCTGTACTAGCAGTGACAATACCAGGTCGCCAGGTAAACAACTTGTAACCTCATCCACCAGATGAAGGTTTATTCCTTTGAACACTTCCACTTTAAATCCATAATGAGGCACGCCTGAAAAATGAAGCAATCAATTATTTTTACAGCTGCACGTGGCAGAATCATGCAATTAGATGAAGAGCATACTGATTTAATTTTGATCTAGATAACCCTGTGCATGGTAGAAGTGCTCTAGCCATTAAATATGACAGTGCCATCTCTTTGTAGAAAGCTAAAATGTTACTTTTAGAGAGTACTTCTGTTAGTTTGGTCAACATCCACGTGAGCCAAAGACTGTGGTATGATTATCATTGCACTGTTCAGATTCACAGCAGCCACACAGGAAAAGCAGAGCAAAACAACAGAAGATGAACAATTCTCAGGGAAGACCAAACCTTTTATCCAACCACTGAAAGCAGCAACAGTAAAACAGGTGCCGTCATATGTGAGGAAATCTCTTTATGGCTAATCCTGTTGTTCCATTCCCGTGATACTCCTTACTTATCTTCTGCTCTGAAAAGCTGATCCCCTCCGAGGATCCCCACCAGCGCCCAGGACTGCCTGAAGGAGACAGGGAAGGAGCAAACCGGTGACATTCCGAGCCCTCCACCCCGCAGATAACTTGGGCAGGGGGGAGCGCGCAGCAGGGCACAGCTCCCATCCCTCNGAAGCTGCTGCTGCCGCTGCCCGGGCGGTCCCGCAGCAGCGGCCGCGTCTCCGGCGTGAGGCCGCGGGCGGCCGAGTCCCCCAGGGCGGCCGCCACCACGCTGCCGGGGGCTGCCGGGCCAGGAGAGCGCTGAGCCGGGCCGCAGGTGGCTGCGGAAGCGCCACGGGGCGCGCAGGTTGAGCCCAGCGCCTCTCGGAGGAGTCGGGGCCGTGGCGGAGCCGCCGGGACGCAGCGTCCCGTGTAGGAGGAACCCGGAGGCTCCGGGATGCCGCCGCGACCCACGCCCACGAACTTCTGCCCGAAGTCCTCCACGGCCTCCCCTTCGGCTGCTGGCCCGTACAGCGAGCTGGTGGCCCGCGAGCCGTAGGGGCAGCGCTCCGAGCCGATGCGCAGCTCCCCGCCGTCGTGGATGAAGATGTAGCGGGCCCGCAGGGTGCTGGGCGGCCCGTGGGGGCGGTCGGCGAACATCAGCTGCCCTGGGTGGCGAGGGGAGCGGAGGGGCTGGGGGTGCGCACCGCCGGGCCGGGAGGTGCCGGCAGGCACGGCCGGGACATCCCCCGCAGCACCGGGGCTCCGGGGCGGGCGGCGGCGCCGCGTACCTCCGTGGCGGATGACCAGCGAGTGGAAGGCGGCGGAGCCCTCGAGGCGCAGGGGCCAGCCCGGAGGGTGTCGGAGCCGGGTCGCCACGGGGCGAGGTGCGGGGCGGCATCCGGACAGGCTCCTGCAAGAAACGGGCGGCGGCAGCGGCGGCGGGGTCCGGCGGGGCGAGGGGCTCGGAGGGCGCGGTACCGACCTGGTGCTGCGGCCGATCGCTGCTCCCCGACGCGTCCCGCGGCGGCACCGGGACCGTCCCCGGGTCAGGGTCCGGCACGAAGGGCAGGAGGAGCCGCGGCTCCCCGGGGCTCCCCGCGGTCGGCGCGTCCCGGGCGGTCCCGCAGCCGCTACCTGCAGCCCGGGGCCGGCCCCGCCCGCAACACGTGCGCCGCGACTTTGCACGGAGCGGGAAAAAGGCACATTTTGCTTTGGATGTTTTCTGGTTTCATTGTGGGTTTTTTTTGTTTTGTTTTGTTTTGTTTTCTCCTTTTCCCCCTTCACTTAACGTCGCAACGGCGAAAGCAGAGCCCCCGTCCCCGCTCCACAGAGCCCCGCAGGCGGCGAGCACCAGAGCAGCAGCACGGACAGAGGGAGCCGGCGCGGAGCAAACCCAGCGGCCGCTCGACGAGCGGCACCGGCGGGTTCCAAACTTCGCTTTGCAGACACTTACCTGTCCCGACAGCGCCGACCGTGGACTCTGCCCGCAGCCTCTCGGAGCTGCCGGGCACCTGGCGGGGCAGGCAGGGCAGGGGCAGGCAGGCGCAGGCAGCTCCCGCTCCGCCGCTCCGGCTGCCTCCCCTCCGCCTCCCTTTTTATATCCATCTCCCAACCGCTGGCGGTGCCCGCACTGTTTACAGCGGCTGAGCCGCTGGCTCCTCCCAGCCGGGGACGTTCCCTGCAGCCTGGACGTATATCTACGGCCGGCGCCCTGGTGCCCCGCTGCCCGCACGGAAAGGTCTTCCCCGGCTCCGGGGGCAGCGGGCTCCTCGCCGGGCTCCCCGCGGGTCTGTGCGGACCCGCTGAGCCCCCGGCGGGGCTCAACAGCCCCATGCAAAGGATGCGGCCGGGTGCCAGCTGTCTCTCCAAGGGCAGAGGGCTGAGGCACCCCAGCTCCCTGCTCCCGCTGTCCTAAGCCGGGGCTTGGCATGCCTTGGCCCTTCTTGGGAGGCAGCTGACCCCTCTGGCACCTTCCCGTGGGGGTGTTTCACCCTGCACTGTCCTGTGTCTGGCAGATCTATGGACGATGCTGTAACTCAGCAGCTGCAAAAGCTCCCCGGACAGCGGGTGAGCAGAGAGGTATTTGCCCCTTCACCCCCCATCAACCTGTACTCAGAGTCTGCAGTGAGAGGAAGAGGCTCAGAAACTGCTCTGACAAGACACAGACACAAAACCCCGTGTGCTGGGAGTGCCTTCCTGGCTTGGAAGGTTCCAGTCTCAGCGGACAAGGCACTTGTCACACCTATCACACCTGGCACTGACCATCACACTCTGGTTTGTTCTCCATGAACCCCAACATCATGTTTTTTCATAGGCTCTGAAATACAGCACAACTGAGCTTCTGGATGACACATAAATACAGGTATCCTCTTTACTGCAGCCACAGCCTCTCTCCCCCAGGGTCCTAATCCCTCATCTCCACTCCAGAGCCCACCACCCCGAGAGGACAAGCTAGAAGTGGGTAGGCAATGGGTCCAGCCAGTACTCCTGCCCAGGGCCAAAGCCAAAGAGGTGCAGAGCCACAGGTGCTGTTGGTCTCAGAGACATTTGTGTGCCATCATCTGGTCAAACTGTTCCAATCTGTCACCTCTGAAATTTATTCTGCTGCAGGATTTCTTCTGACAGAGGGCACAAAGATGCTATAGTCATGTTAATAAGGAGCAAGTGCTGTCAGACAAAATATGGGAACAGACTGGAAGCAGAGGGGGTGGGTGAGGGGCACAGCCATGGCCCGTGCTCCAGGCAGCAGCTCTGGTGAGGGAGCAGCATTCACTTGTGCAAAACAAAACCCATCCACTCTTTTACCCCTGGTCCTGGGACCCAGAGAATTGCTGAATCTGAAGATAAGCATCCAGCCCAGGAAAACAAATCCAGATAACAGTCCCTTGTTTCAATACTCCATAAATACAGGGAAATGCTAGAGCTGCCACCTTTGCTACCAGCTGTTCATCTGTCATTTAATGCTGGCACTTCTATTCCTGTCTCAAATAACTTTTGTCATTTTCCTTCCAAAAAAGCAGCATTAGTCAGCGTTGTGCCTCCTCCTTATCTGAACATGACACATATGAATGCAGGTCATGGGAACACAGAGCTGTTACCAGAAGTATAGGAGGCTTCACTCTGTTTTTTAAGAAAAATTTATCTTCTGGTGGAAGTTTCAGGCAACACAAGACAAATAAGAGTATTTTATCTTAAAACACACTGAATTCTCTGAATTCAATGTTTGTAGAAGTGCAAAATTTGAAGAGGACCTGAGCCTTTTACATCTGCCAGGGTCCTAGAAATCTCATACACTCTTATTTAAAATATTTACTTCATGCAAAAGACTTCATGAACTTGCAACCTTAATAAAATGCATCAATAATTAATCTAACATAGCAGAGGTAAATGTAAAGCACTTTGGTTAGTGCTAAGCTTAGAGCCGGCTTTACAGAACAATCAGCAAAGCCAAAGTCACTCCTGTTTATCTGGGACTTTTCCTGAAAAAGCAACCAAAATCTTGAAGGTGTGAGTACACTTTAAATCAATTAAAGGCATTTTCTCTTTAGTAGCCAGAAACAGACTGGTTTGATAATTTTTTTCTTTTTTTTTTTTTTTTAAGAACCACTCTCAGGTGAAAGATTTCAGTGCCATTTCACCCCATATTAAGTTTTCAATGGCCTGAGGAAGAAAATTTCAGACTAAAAGGGACTGAACATATC
This sequence comes from Leptocoma aspasia, assembly GCA_013399835.1. Classification (NCBI taxonomy): domain Eukaryota; kingdom Metazoa; phylum Chordata; class Aves; order Passeriformes; family Nectariniidae; genus Leptocoma; species Leptocoma aspasia. Next base: position 672,228 of record VXAX01007135.1, on the reverse strand, counting down.
ACCCTTTTCTAAAGGGTTTTCTGAAAGATTACTGTTTCTTTTTAAAGTAAATATAGAAGCCCCCATTACTATCTGTAGAGTGATGCTTGGCAGCTAAACTCTTTCCCTTTCACTCTTTAGATCTCATTTTTCCAAGTTGATTTCTGTTTTGCAGCAGCACAGGGATGAAGTTTACACCACAGCCCTCTGTTACAGGACGCATCCACAGCGAGAAAACACTCACCAACAACCTCACACCTGCAAATGAGAAATCGTGACTAATGCTCACTGCCTCCAACATACGCCTGGTGTAACTCTTCCTCACAATAATAACCAGCCCGAGCCCTCCTCCGAGCGCTATTGTGCGTTATAAACTGCAGTTTACCTTCCTAACAAACAAAAATGGGTTGTTTTCTGTAATGGGCTGCCAGGGACGAGACAACCTTCGGCCGACGTGTCTTGACACGTCGCAGTGACTGTGATGCTTTGCCTACAAACACAGCTGTAGCGTCCAATAAATACCAAATATCGATGGCTGAGATTTTCGTGGTAAGGCAAGGGCGGAGAACCAAGTTAATCTGAGTGAGGGGCGTGAGGGAATGGACTCGCAGGGCACGGACATCCCTGTCCAGGGACTCAGCTCTCGTACACGAGTGCAGGGAGGGTCCTCCTCTGTGATTTTTTCCCGGGCACACTCTCTCGCTGGGCGGTTTTCTGTTTCCTTCGAGAAAGGAAGGAAGAAGGGAGGCAGCATCCCCTGAACAGCACCCCGTTCCCACGAGTACCGGGGGCGCCGCGGGATAACTCCGGCAGTGGGAGCCCAGCGGGCTCGCCGCGGGGCCCGCGGCAGCTCAGGCCCCAGTGTGCGNGGGGCGCGAGCCCGGAGTCCCCAAGGACGGGGACACGGCGGGGACACGAGGGGGACACGGCGGGGACACGAGGGGGACACGGGGGCGGGCTGTCCCTGCTGAGCCGCGGGCGGCCGGGAGGCGGCGCCCTTGCACAGCCGCTGCCTCGCGGCCCGGCCGGAGCCCGCGCGGCCGGAGCGACCCCGGCCACTTCACTGTCCTGGCCATCCTTCACCGGTCCTGGCCATCCTTCACCGGTCCTGGCCATCCTTCAGTGGTCCTGGCCATCCTTCACCGGTCCTGGCCATCCTTCANCCATCCTTCACTGGTCCTGCCCATCCTTCACTGGTCCTGCCCATCCTTCACTGGTCCTGCCCATCCTTCACCGGTCCTGCCCATCCTTCACCTGTCCTGGCCATCTTTCTCTGGTCCTGGCCATCCTTCACCGGTCCTGGCCATCCTTCACCTGTCCTGGCCATCCTCCACTGGTCCTGCCCATCCTCCACTGGTCCTGCCCATCCTTCACCTGTCCTGCCCATCCTCCACTGGTCCTGGCCATCCTTCACCTGTCCTGCCCATCCTCCAGTAGTCCTGCCCATCCCTCCGTGGATCCTGCCCATCCTCCACTGATCCTGCGGAGCGATGAGTGCCCGAGCCCAGCTGTGTCTCAGCCGAGTGCTGAGTGCAGTTCCTGGCACAGCACAGGACCCACCCATACCAGGCTGCACCCAGCAATGCCCACCCCTCACCTGCCCCATCGTTCCTGTCAGCCAGCACCAGAAAGTGTTTGAGATACCAAACCCACATCTTTGTCCTTGCGTACCTCCTAGTTTGTTCCTCTTCGGGCATTATTGGCATTTTTCTTGGTTTATTCATTTGCTTCCAGAGCAGAGAGAAGGCCTTGGACTGCTGGGCTTGAGACAACACTCCCATATTCCCGAGGAGCCAGAGCATCTTGTATAGCAAGAACAGCTTCACCTCGTGCTGGATCACCTTGAGGACACTGATGTGAATTTTGAGCAGGTTGGCATTTTGATCAGAGAGAGATTCCAGGCCAAGCTAAGTATCTATTAAAATATATCTGAAGAGTTTAAGGAATACTTTCGCAGGACAAGTGCTTTTCTTGTGGCCTCTGGCCCAGGTTCTGACTTAGCAAACTTCTCCTGTGATAACTCGAGAGACAGCCGCTGAGAGAGACAGGCTGAAGGGTTTGTAAAAGCCCCACGGTCCCAGGAAGGGTTTTCTTACTCTGCAACAGTCTTTCATAATCCATGTCCCACAGACAACTTCTGGGATTTGGCCTATGTTCTGAAATAATTATAAATACAGTGAACCTATTAAACATAAACAGCAAAGAATCCCAGAGAGCTTGTTTCCTCAAACTATATGTGGACACAACCACATTTATGGATGTTCTGCTGCAGCCCTGGCTACAGATCACTGCACCACTTCGACAAACACTGAATGTTTCAACAGGCCAAATCAGGAGATGTATGATAGATAGGTTTTAGGTACTAAGATTTAATAATGGTTATATATAATTTTTCATTTAAAGTACTCTTTTCTTTAATGCTCAGGAAAACTATCTTCATTATTCATACAAACACTCAAAGACTGCATAGATTCTCCCCCCCCCAAAAAAAACAACAAACCACAATCACCAAAAGAAAATTTACTATTTCATATTAATTTTCTGAAAAACATTTTTAAAATTTGCTGAAGTTGTTATTCTTGTTAAAGACTTCTTTATACTTGATTAAGGAAGGAAACTTTTACGCTCCCACTGAGCCATTTGCACTTTGGGTCCAGCCCCAGGGTCCAGCACAGACTCTATTTTTCCAACAGATAAAAGTTGGGTTTAAAGGCTCCGTTTTGCTTTCTAGCTGCTCTTTGTCTCTGCCTGCTGATTAAAGCTGTAAGTCTGGTGTAACCAGGTGAAGCTGTGGCTGCTCAAAGGCCACAGCAACTTCATCCTGTTGATAAAAAGGTGCTGGTAAGGGACAACTGAGACTCTGTGGAGCTTAAATTTTCTTCTAAGGCCCCTATCCAGCTCTCCTTCCTCCAGGCTGAGCCCAAAGGTTCCATTTACACTCTGGGAATGGATCAATAAAGCAATTACATGCAACATAACTAGGCTGGGACTTTACAATAAGTAGGGCTGCAAACACAAAAGAAAGCTCTGATAATTAAAAGGGACAAGGAACTGAAAACTCAGTGGCATATTGCCAAGAGTGTTTGAAATGGTGAATGTTTTAACGAAACAGCATACTGCTGGAGGCTGGAGGTCATGTCCTGGGAGCCCTGGAATGTGCCTGAAGCCTTCCCTTCCATTTCTAAGTGGAGAACAAAAATTTTTAGACTGTTTTTCTATTTCCTAGAGGGGCATCCCAGATCAGCAGATTTGAGAAGCTTTAGGTTTGTTATTTATTTGATTCAAGATTAAAGTTATCAACTTCAAGTAGTTGTGACTTAGGGTCCAGGAGATTGCTTGCCTATTGTAATTGTATTATTTAAGCATTCTATTAATATGTTGGAATTTCATGTATCAAAATGCACGTTCATGGCTATAACTCATCCCTGGAATATAACATATTAGCTCAGTCCTAGCAGTTATATTTTACAGCTGGTCCACACAGAGGAGGACGTTAGGCACCGCTGCCGTCCCACAGGTCCTGGTCTGAGCCAAAGGGAAAGATCCAAAGGGCAGAACCAAAGCATTCCTAACGGCACTGCTACAGCAGAGTGACTCAAAACGTAAGTGATGTTAAATCTTTTAGCAGGTCTCCAAGTTCCAAGAACAAACTGCCATGAAAAACGTTATTTAGGATAAGCAAAACTATGGATCGATGTCTTCTCAGTTTAAAGCAGCTCTTAACCAAATAAGGCCTGGAAACAAAAGGAGAAAATAAACGAAAGACCCACTGCATGCAGGCACCTCCAGAGGTACAGCAAACCAAGCCACCCGTGTTTGTCTTGAAGTCCGAATGTAATCCAGAGGCGTGTGTTCCTTCCGCTGCTTCTCCTGATAAAGCAAGGCTCAGATCCAGCGGCTCCTCCTCTCCCGGGACAGCAGGGCTGGCAGCAGGGTCCCCGCCCCGCCGGGGCTGCGGCAGCGCCT
>VXAX01007135.1:510388-667970 GCA_013399835.1 Leptocoma aspasia | reverse complement strand
CCAGCAGCAGCGGGGCGGCCCCGCTGAGCCCCTCCCCACGGCCGGGGCCCTGGGGCAGCCCCGCCGGGCGCAGCGCAGCCCGAACGCGGAGCCGGGGGGATCCCCCAGGACACCACAAGGGCTGGGGCAGCGGGGATGCTCCGGCCTTTGGAGGGAAGGAAGCACAGCCCGCAGGGACAGCCAGCACACGACTTTACTCTAGAAAGCGACTAAAGGATGCGCTCCCAGCCCCGCAGCGCCGGGCCCTGAGGAAAGCCAGGCCAAAGCACCTTCACCCTTAGAGGAACCAGACGGTAATTCATAACTGACCTGCTAATGGTGTAGGGATCTTCTTGGAGTTTCTTTTTTTTTTTTTTTTTTTTTAAGACAGCAGGCATGTTACCTTTTACACTTTCTGCAAAATTAATTTGATTACTGCAGAAACTCATCTGCAAAATGGCAAAGGAGCAGGGCTCACTCTCCTGCTGCAAGGATTAGCTCCTGCTTTTCACTGTTGTGCCAAAGCTACGAGACCCAAGTACAACCTCCAGCTTTGAAATTCACACCCATCTGACCTCCGTATTACCACCGGACTTGGAAAGCAACACTGACCCAGCAGGGAGTTTCTGTGCCTGACCTCATTCCCAACAGTGGAGTGCCCACCATCAAAGAGCCACCCCACCCTTACCCAGTGCTGGAGTACAAACGGCTGCATTTGAGCTAGATTTCAGAGGTAAAATGTTTGGAGATTTCAGAGGTAAAATGTTTGGAGAGTTCCACAGAGAAGGACATACAGAAATGAGTTAAATGGGCTTAACTCAGATCATTAGTTTGCTTTCACAAGAATAGACCTGGGGAAGAAAGCGTTTTCCGAGTGAGAACAATCAAGTTTTACGGCTGAATGAATAACCAGAGGAAGCAAGTACATTGGGTCTCTACTTCTATGTTTAGCACCATTTAGAAAAAGCAAATGCGATACAGAGTTCATAGATGTGTACAATGCTAAGCATAAATACAGGTTTGGGTATTTCCAGGGTCAGCACCCCGAGCAGAGCTGGCACAAGTTACAGGAGTGACATGGAAGAAGGAGGAACAAAACCGCAGCAGAGGCAACACAGGTAACAGGCCCCCATGTGAACACAAGTTAAATTTGCAACAGTTACATAAATTTTAAAAGGATACATATCAGACTCCTTGGAAAATTACACCTTTGAAGCTGTAACAAATACTCTCCTCTGGCTTTTCCAAAGTACAAACACGAGACAACTACTGATAGTAAACAGATGTACCACATCTTACCTTCCTGCAAACAAGCTGTACATCACCTCTGGCTGCACTACATGAACAAAAATGGTCAGTCACACAGGAAAAATGGACAGAGCATCTCCATCAACAACAAAATGTTAGTGATCGCTCACACCTTTGGGAGACCCGTTGCATAATTTATCCAGGCACACAGAGCCATTTTTACAGTGACACCTTGATAGCTCTAAAATATGCATAACAAGTTCTTGTAAAGGCCCACATTATGCATTTAAATTACAGCATGTTAGCAGTTTGCTGGAACAGACTATTTTTCTAAGCCCAAAATTTGTTTTTCATAACCTCACATCAACCCCTTTCCTATAACTCAAAAATTAAAATATTTTTAAAAAATTTTAAAACCTTTTTTTCTTTAAAATAATGAGGACCTGAAATTCACTGTCATGGGTGAAACTGCATCTTCATGACTTGGCCACATTTTTTCAACTAATAGTTCCAAGGTTGACCAGCAGTGTTTTGAAACGCTTGAAACTTTGATACAAGTTTACAATACAAAGCAGCTCACTATTGGCATTTATTTTGTGCAGAGCATACATCAGAAAATTATAAAAAAATCAGAATTCATTTAGGAACTATTGGATGAGATTAGGGCTACAAGGAAAATTATTTAAGGGAACAAACAGGTAAACAAATTACTGAATTAAAAGAGAGGAAAGAAGATCCATACCTGTGGATCAATGATAGGTCATTAATGTTTTAATTAAGAGCAAAACATCTGTGTTAGTTTAATGCAGATGAACTTCACAAACCAAACCAGACAATGCAGAAGCCAGAAGATGAGGCCCCTCTGAGAATTAGTTAAGCAGGAATTCAGGCAAATAAAAGACAGTACAAATGGAAATCCATGTTCAGCCAGGACATCATAAACTGTGGCTGCAACTGCAGAGACATAAATAACCACACTGAATTCATATTCAGGGTTCTCATTAACAGAGGAATACTGGCAAAAAAACAAAGCAAATGCAAAGACAAGTTACAAAATTACTTCAGGAGTTGGAAAAGTAGTAATCAAGAAATCAATTTCTAGGGAAAAGTTTAGAAGTATCAGTTTGTTAAAGTAAAAGGGGAGCTACAGAGGGTCATGAGGAGAAGAAACGTTGCAGGCTGAGGTTTCAGAGCAACACAGAGTTCAATGTGGGTACCAAAAAACCAGAGCTAATTTGGGGTAAAAATCCCCCAAATCAGTACATGGACAGGCTGACCCTTTCAACATTGCCTTGAATACCTGTACCACACACAGCAGCTTGGTTCCCACAGGGCTGCAGTCCCAGGAAGAACACATGTAGGAATGGAAGAAAACCACTGTGGATTTATGAAAGTACAACAAATATATATAAAATCAGACAAGTATCTGAATATTTATTTAAAATACAAGAGGGAAATGCTGAGCTTGAGGTGGTCATTAGGCAAAACCTGACAATTTTGGCTGGCAGAGTTACCAAGAGAACTGCTGGGGGCCCTGCTGCTTGGGACATTTCAAAGTCACAACTAGACAACACTGATGCCCAGATCCAGAGTTTAAGGATCCAGGTGATGTGGACCAGGATGCATGTCCCCATTTCACTGGAAGTGAAAATACAAGTTCTTCTCCCCTTTTGCAGTAATAGGACCAAGGCAATAATCAAAGACAATGCACACTTGCAGCACTGAAAATCAACTGCAGGCCTGTTATAGGAATTCATAGCAACTATGTTCAAATATTTCTTCCAGGCAATGAATTTTTTCATTATTTAGAACCAGCTGAACACCATTTAAACATAACCTCTTGCACATTTGATTTACATACCCAGCTTACTCTATCAAGTAATGTTTTTACACTTTCCTCCTGTATGAAAATTATGCACCAAATAAGATTCCAAACTTGAGCAAGCTCTAATCCATGCATCCTTTATTCCATTACAATCACTGTGTTGCTCTCTAGCAACAGGACACAAACTGCAATCAATCGCAATCAATTTATACAACAATCTGAGGCTTACAGTACATTTAAGGCCTTTAAATTTGGAAAAATTAGACCTATCCCTAGCAGTGTAACAATTTTTAAGTGTTTTGCATTTCTGATGCATAATCTGTGCGATTCCAGTGTCAAAGAATCAAATTACTTCTAAACTAAAAAGATTAGCTCAATGAAAATTTAGTTACATAATTCATCAAAACATAAATGTGTAAATTTTTTTTTTGTCCTGGAAACTTTATAAAACTTTAATAGCAAAATAATATAGGGATAAAAACATATTTTAACAAAATGTATTCAATCATATACAAACCAGAATTTTGCAGTTTATTGTAACTAGACTTAAATTAAAACTACCAATTAAGAATCTATGCACAATGTAAATTCAAATATGTACAGTACTTTTAAAAAGTCTACAGGAATGCTTTACAGAAGGAAATGTCTGTTATGGCTATTATTCAGACAATCTGAATATTAAAATGAGTTTTCTAGTAGTAAATTTACACATTTATTTTTAAACAAAAGCAGTTTTGTCCCTAGATCCTTTAAGAATATTCCAGTTATGTTTATACAACTAATGGAGAGGTCGTTACAGAGTTTAGCCCCATATAGTAGTTTGTTTATTTTCAGGTAAAAGTATATTTAAATAATTTACTTGGGAAGATCAGTAAGTTAACAAAAGAACACTAGAAGGGAGGAGGGGGAACTTCATCACAATAACTTTCCAGTTACAATACCACAGCTAGAAACTTCACAGAGAAAGTACTCCCTTAGATTGAACCCATGACTGCTCAGAAACAAGCTGTAGCTCATAACAGTTGTGTTCTCCACTCTGAGAACACAGTGGGGAAAAAGTCTTTGTGGGACAGAATTATAAATGATCTGAAGTGAGACAGAGAAAACTGATCTTCGATTAATACAGCACTAGGTAAAAAGTGTCCCCATAAGCAGCTAGGATTCCCACTTCCTTCAGGGCAATGAAGCTAAAAATTGTTGGAATTACAGTAGTTGACCATATTTGTGTGCATTAGTAGAATAATTTCCAGATAGAAAAGACAAATTTCATCAGATGTTTGATTAGAACACCCTCAAGACAGGGTATTTCTTCATAGTATAAAGCTATTACAGCTATCCAGTTAAAGCATGTGCAAAACCAGGTAATTTCTTCCGTTCACAGTAACTGAGGTAAAATCAGGTAGGCTTCTTCAGGAGTTGGGAAGTTCATGAGATATGAACTGTTTTAGTCTCTCTAAGTACTGTGCATAAAGCTCTATGTCATTATGCCCAGCCCCTTCCACCCAGAGGGGCTCCACTGCTCGAGGACATCGCTCGTACATGGCCAGGCCATGGGAGAAATCGATCACCTCATCTTCGGTACCGTGGATGACCAGCACAGGAGAGGTCACTTTAGAGATCTTGTCAATGCTGGGGGAAGGAAAAGAAAGACACAGCTCACTTTGGGGCTTTCACTTGCACATCATTAAAGGAAGCAAGCTTAACTGTTGGCACACAACCCAGTTACCACTGCGTGTTTTTAAATGGCTGCAGACCGCTGGAATTGTGCACAAGTGATACAGGACAAGGCTCGTTCCCAAAACACACGTGAGGAAAAGGAGCTTGCACTGCCATCACCACCATCCCACCAGTGCTAACAACAGCAAGTTTGAGTGGGCAGCATGCAAATAAAGTTTGGCATCCAAAAAACCCCCACCAAAAGAGCTACTCTATCACACAAAGCACTGTGAGGCAAGTAAGATTCCATGGGACATTCTGCAAGCATGGACTCCTCTCACATGACACATTATCACCTTCCAGTTTAACAGCTTAGGGACTAATTAACTACATTCCAGTCATAAGATTTCATCCACAAAAAAAAAAAAAAAAAAAAAAAAGCCTTGGCTCATGGAGCTTGAACCTGTCTTTGAACCCCAAAATTAGGCAGATTCAGCTAAAGGAAAACAATCTGTTCTAAGTACTGATTGTTTAAGTTCAAACAATGAAACAGAAAACTGTGAAATAGAATAGAACAAGGATATTTAACTGCAAACCACAGAAATCACACAGGATTTTATTTTATGTAACCAGCCTCTTTGCCAGCTGTGACTGCAAAGTGGCTTTAGAGTAATATTTTTCCTTTTGTCCAGCTACCTTTAGCAGACCAACATAGCTTGAGACTAACTTTCACAGGAAAATGGGTTCTGAGGGAAGAGTGAGAAAGGCACCTTCCCACCTAAGAGGTCAGGCCAGAAAACCCCAATTATGAAGCATCCTGGTAGCACATGAACTTGCAAGCAGTGAACAGCAGCTTTCTCTGACTCTCCCCACACAGGTCCCAGCTTTTATTTCCAGCCAGCCATTTCATGCTGGTAGTTACCAATGACTCCAAACCTGTGCAGAGACACCACGTGCTAATGAACTCTCAACTTCCTACCAGCTCCACCTCCATCAACAAATGGAGGAATGTGGAAAAATAAGTGCTGGTACTACTCAATTTTATGGGAGGACAAATCTATTTCTTTATGGTAGCTAATGAAAGGTGTTTGGATTTTCCTGCTCCTGAAGAACAAAAAGGCATGCAATTTTGGCATGACCACTGATTTTACAAAATTATCAAGACTGCTTAAAATTATCTAAAAAATACAGATGCCAGCATACCCTGACATAAAAACAGGTTCAAAAAAGTTTTCTGAAAATATAAAGTTAACTAAAAAGATGTAAACTGAAGCACTATGCCGCCCACTTATAAAGCTCAGCATTTAGCATTCTAGGGAACTGCCGCTGGTACTCCAGTGAACAGCTGAGTGTGAAGACATTTCTGCCTCTGTCATCTCTATATATCTCAAAAAAGTCCCCAGGATTCATACCATTTAAGGTATTATTTAAAATTAAAATGCAGCCTTATTTCACTTTTCCAGTGTGGAACTTCAGCTGTGTGCAACTTACGCTGGATTAAAAAAAAATTGCAACATAAAAGAGGCATCAGAATAATGCAGATTTTGTTTTTCCCCATAATTTTCATCCCAAAATTAGTATCATAGCCAAAAGTAAATACTTTATGATCAATATGCTGTATAAACTGAAGTTTTAAGACCATGAAAGGTTTGGTATAATAGACCTATCAGCTACATACAGCTACAGAGATGTTTATGCATAATTTTTATGGCTAGACACTAAGTTCTCATTTATTGTAGGAAACCCCTTTCACTTCAGTATTCATATAATGAAACAATTTTTTTCACATATATTCACAGACCATTAAGCCAGATAATATTTATATTTTTCAGAAAATTGGAAGGCGTCCCATTGCCAAGTCAGCGACTCATAAAGCAGTATTTAAACTGCACATTAGCCTTACTTAGTATTCTCAGCCACACAGCTCTGCAGCTAGAAAAATCTACAGAGACCAAATTCTCATGGAGTCCCAACATAAAATGCACATAATAGCAACTCACTGTAGGTGCACACAGAACTATTTTGTTCCCCACTGTGAAGACAGACAGTTGAGCTGCACACATTCATAAAGAGCACTGCTGTTTATTTTCACTGCTCCCAGTACCAGGGAAGTCAGACTGACAGCAATGAACAGCTCAGTAGGGCAAGAACAAAATACCCAAGTGCTACAGCACATCTGCTGTCACTGTTCCCCTTCCCACTTTTCTTTCTAAAACTGTTATTTGATTTGGCTGGTAACAGCTAATCACGGTTACTTCTGTAATCAGAGCTATGTTTAAGGCTTTGTTTTTTCCTCTCTTGCAGAAGCATTTGTAAATATTGGATTTCAGGTTTGAGGATGATGAATGAGCTTGAGTATAAGTGCTTCAAATTCAGTCTGCACCTCCAACAAGTTAATTAATTAACTAATAATCTGTTTGAAAGGATTCTAAATATGGGGACTGTGAGAGCCACTATTATTTCATCACCATTCCTTCTAGCTGTTCTGGCATATGGATTTTTACCTATGGCCTCCCACAGCTGCTAATTTTAATTTGTTGTAACCAAAATGAAACAAAAATAAGAAATGCAATGAATATTCCTTACTATACTTATCACAAGCATGACTTCCTGAAGTAAAGCCAAGTTTTGACCAAGACTTCAGTGAGTGTATGTTTTATCTTCTCCCTTCCATGGACCACTAAGCTTTTCACCTGTGCTTCCCCCTGCCCTGCTATAGAGAGACTGGCTTCCCCTCTCGTATTCTTCCATAACTTAAACTGGATCAAATGAGAAGTTCTAAAAGATTCCTAGAATATCTGCTGTTCCCATGACCTCTACTATTCCCAAATAGCTGGGTACTGCAGGTCTGTTGCAATTGTTTTTCCTGTGAAAACTAGACTATAAAAGCAAGTATTTTTTCTTAAAACCAGTTGTATATTGTTTTCTAGAGCTTCTTGAAACAAGCTTAGTATCTTCTAAAAGATGGGACAGGGACTTTGTTTTGGTCACAGAATCAGGATGCTACAAGATCCCCACCAGGGAGGAACAAATCCAAGCCTCAGTATCTACTTACACCACCAGTCCCTTTAAAACACCTGTAGAGCACAGTGAGTATAGAAAACCCCCTTGCAGCAGTGACACATACCTTGGGAAAGCATCAAAGCAATAGGTTTTCCTGGTGTCAGGAAAAGCTACCCGTAAGCCAGACATCAGGGGAGAATGGAGGATCACAGCTGCACACTCGTACCGAGATGCCAGGTCTACTGTAGGGACAGTACCAATGCTCTGACCATACAGGATAATGTTCTCAGGACTGACACCATACCTGCAGAGAAAAGAAAGATCCCTTTAAAACAAAAAAGCCAAAACACAACACATTGCACATCAATTTCACACCACAGATGCAGAAACCAAACCAACAGAAGTAGAGGGGGATAAAATGCAAAGCGTCCCTCCTTAGCCTTTGTGGGTCTTTAAAATCTGTCCCTAGGAGACATGAACTTTCAAGTTCAAATTTTAGAACAGTCCAGCAAAGTAAACAACCCAAATATTACACAGGCTGAAGAGAGCTATCCTCAAAGAAGGAAAGGCAGTTTGGTCATTAATCTTTACCTTTTCCAGGAACAGCTCTTGTCTTTCACTTCACAGCACAGCAAAGTATAAACGAGACTTGCCCCCTATCCAGAGTCACTCTCAGGAATTTCAGCCGGATGTCCTAGAGGCTAACAGCCCTTCCACCATTAAACAAGACAGTTACTCCTCTGCCCACCTTTAATTCCATGCAGTTGGAATAAGAAGACAAAACTGCCTTGTTAGTGACAGCAAAGGTAACAGGTCTGTTCATTTTTCCAGTTACTGATCAGTATAAAATATTTTTCATCTTTCTTTGCCTGTTTAAAATGGGTTGATGTCTTGGGTTTTAGCTTTTATATTTTTCAGATTCTTTGCTGCCTGGTATGTAACTCTGAAACTTCCTATTAGGTGTTGGTGAGTTCTCTTCACAGGGTAGTTAGACAAAACAATCCCTTCACTGAATTGAACCCAGTATGTAGATGAACCAAAACTTATAAAAATGTAAAAACTCGTGACTGGGAGCCATCCTGGATTCAACATGGGTGTAGCTGTGGCCAGGCTCTTGTACTGCCCAAGGTGTATCCTTTTAAGGCCTTTCAATAAATACATATTTTGTCCATTTACCTCTGTCTAGTCTCTGTTCCAGATCAGCCCTTCTAGGCATCAGGTTCAAGTTTATTTTGTAACTATAAAAATACATCATTCCATAAAAGGCATGGCTCATAGTGAGTTCTGGATGGCTCCCCAATATTCCCATCCAGTCTATGAAACTGTCCCAAGCCTGTGTGCTGCTTCACACTGCAAAAAAAAGCTGAGAATGAGACTAATTCACTTTTCATTTAATGTATGCAGAATAGAAAGGAATTTGGAAGGGCCACAGGAGGAGGTGACAGTGGAAAGGAAGAAGTGAAGAGTATTTGGCCACCAGAACTTGTTAGGAAAGCTACAAAGCAAAGCTGTTACTCAGCTATAAAGTATTTACCCAGAAAATTTCCCTGTTAACTCTACCTTCCATTGCGAGCTGTATGATTGAATACAGAAGAGAACACATTTCTAGTAGAAAATAATTTGTGTAAAACATGTCTTTTTGACAGTCTACACCATCTACAGTCCTGTGGTCACTGCTGTGACAAGGAAAAGCAAACCCTGCAGTCTAGGCTATGCCCCATGTACACCTGGAAGGTTTTAATTTCCTTAAAAAGCTGCTTGCAAGGTGTATAGCAGGCCTGGAGAGTACTCAACTTTCAAGCAGCTGAATGATTTGGTTTGTGCCAAAAGAGAAAATTAAAATTACAGTAGAATAAAGATCAATTAATAACTAAAATTAAGAATAATCCAGTACTAATCATCCAACTACAGGCTGTCAGGATTGCCTTGTTCCACAATGAAGTGTAACCTGACTGTATTTTTGCCTCTGTGAAACTGATTAATATTTTTATACTGCTGAGCATAAGGGTGCTTTTGGCATCTACTGCTATATGAATAAGCAACTGTATAAAAATATCTCTGAGGAGTAAAATTTTATCCTCTTGGTAACCAAGCAGCAGCTGATGCTGGCGGTCTGTCACCACAGCCTGATGTTTTTAAAGAGTTGTGCAGCTTTTTTAGCAGATTTTTTTCTCCCTTAGTTTTAGATATGGTCCAGCACACAGCAGGGCCTGGCTGACTCGGTGAACAGGACCTTGGAACAAAGTCCTGTCATCACTTTGTCAGACTTTGTTCCAGCTGCTGGGTGGGGAGGCCTGGAGACATGCACCCCAAAGGCACCACATCCATCCAGCCTATCTGCCAGCTGCTGCATCATATTAAAGACAGGCAGAAATACATCAGCATCAGGGATATACAAGAAAACAGGACTGGAACATGATCACCTACATGGCATTTCAGTGGGCATAGAATGATATTGATGCTGGCAGGTTTTGCAATGCCATCCTGAACTGCAGTATCACGATAAATGTGAAGCTTCCTTTCTAAAAGGTTTACAGTGTAAGCAGAATGTGGAAACAGATGTTTGAATGAGAATCACAGGACAACAGGACAGCATGGGGTGGCAAGAGAATTCAACACGTCCAATTGCTTTAGTATGGCAATTTTCTCCAACAGTGATCAGCTTTAGACTCATTCCTTTTGATTATTTTGCTTCTGAAAATATCTCATACTGTAAGGGGAGAACCTTGCTGTTGTGGCAATAGGTACTCTAGAGAAAAAATCTGTTTCATAGTATGCCAGGTAAAGTCAGATACAGTCTATAGCATCACTAAAAAAGCCCAGAGATATGTCTAAACTTGAAGTAGCCCTTCATCACTCCAACTATTCAATATCCAACTCCACTGAAAGGAAACGTGACAATCTGGACAAAATGAATAATCGTAAAAGGGTATTAGTACACTGAGTGAGTGCACTCTTAGCCTATCCTTTGAGCAAATGGCTTTTCTGCTTTACATTCCTACTGACTGACAACTAAAAGAATCTCTGGGGCTGATTTATTTAGGGACAGTTCCCCTTTTCAAGACAGAAGAGTTACTGTAACAGATTTATCTTTTTAAACCCTTTACCATTAGGTCATCACTCAGCAAGCGAGACATCGAGCCTAGCGCAAACATCAGCAGAAACAGCTACATGTAATATTTATTTATCCTGAGGCCAAAGGACACAGGACAACTCATGAGCGAAGGCCATGAATAATTGAGCTGTGCAAGGTCCTCAGAGCTGAGGGCCAGGGCTTGGCTCCGTGATCCTCTGTGTCCTCACAAACGCTGCCCAGCAGTGACTCAGCCAGCACTGCTCAGCCCAGGTACAAACCCACCTGGGGGCTTTACCTTTAATAACAACATTCTTAAAGCAGAGCCTGGGTCCCTCCCTCACTCCCTGCAAACTTCCTCGGGTTAGATCCTTGCACAACAGGAGCAGTGATACAGAAAGTGAAAGAGAAGAGGGGAAGAGCAGACATGGGTAAGAAGGCAGCAATGAAAAGGGAAACTGGGTGACACAGAAAAAGGGAAAGACTATGGTAGAAAAAGGCAAAAGACACTCTGGAAAAAGAGGAATCCTTTTACAGTCTGCTCTCCTATTAAGGAAGAAAGTCTTTCCACCAGCTAAACAGCAGCCCCTAAAAATAACTTCCTTGAAACACACAAGCTTTGGTCTCTGTGGAAACAGAGCTCCATCCGACGGAGCAGGAGAGCCAAGTAAAATTCTGGATATGCTTGGGCACTTCTGTGGAGCACCATCAGAGAGTTCTAAACAAGCAGGGCAACACAGCAATGTGGAAATCAGCCTTCAGCAAAGCCAAAGCAGGAAACAACTCAGTTACCATGGGCATATGCAAAACCCTGCTTTGACAAAGGGGGAAAAAAGAGAAAAAAAAAAAAGGCAGGCGTGCTTTTTTTTCCCAAAGGGAACTCCATTACTGAGAACTGCAGCTACTGCTGTATAAATGATGCAAGCATTTCTGCTCCCCCTTACCCACAAACACAGGTGGCAAAGCTCAAAGTTCTCCAGCCTATTCTAGTCTCAATAACCCACAAGTACACGGTGTGGCTTACACATTCCATTTGTGTGTGCAGAAAAGCCCCCCGGAACCTTCACAAGCAGTACAGCTCCCCGTACCTAGAGCTTCAGGCCAGGTCTAGCTAAGGCCCCAAAACACCCCACAGTCTATAACAACAGTAGTCTGGGGGTTTTTTCCCCTCTGTGTTACTGCCTCAGTAAATACAAATGAGGTTTACCATTCAGGTCTCCCCATGCTAGCATGAACCACGTGCACAGAAGCTGCTTATTAAGAATCCACATGCCAGACTCTTCTACTTATTCCTTCACAGAGCAATGAGACACCTCAGTCATGCTAGCAGATCAGTGGGGTACAGGAGACTGGGAATATTGCTGACAGAGAGCACAGCAAAGGAGGATGAGACACAACTTCTAGTTCCCTGCTTGGCTGTATGGCTGTGGCTGTGTCCCTCCTCAGTTTCCCCACACAACACCAATGATGGCATCAACCGCCATGCAAAGTACCTCAGACTTTCTGGATGACAGCACTATGTGCAAACTATATATTATCTCAAAGCATCTTTAATTATGAGCCTAAGATACTGAATCCCTCCTCCCCCCAGGGCTCCAGCTTTGAGCCATAGAGCTGGAAAGTTTACCATTGCTATTTTTACTCTCTCCTTGCTCAGTGGAGAGCGCCAGTGGAATGCTGCTGCGGGGACTCCAGACGTGTCACAGCTGAAGCCCTGCAATGTTCACGGCCAAAGCTGCCAGTCCTCAAAAGGGCCAAATACATATTCATTAACGAGGCCAGTCCTTTTCTCAGGCTTACTGAATCCATGAAGTTAACCTCACCTTGTATTTTCAGTTTGAATTTTTATGATATTCGCTGTCCCGTTATCCCTTACCTGAACAGGAAAGCATAGAGAGCAGCCTGTATACAGCAACAGCAATAAATTAGTTTTCAGAAACTGTCTATGCAGAGTACTTTGATGGAACAAACCCCACTCCATAACACTGTTGAGACTTAATGTTTAACTGCTACTAAACTAAGGCAGGGACTGATGGGCGAGTTCTTTCTTACAACACATAAAGTACATAAATTTACAAGGCCAGGAAAATGAGGCAACCAGCTCCTGCATTCTCACAAGGGGACTGAGTCTGAAACTGGGCACTCCCTTCTCCAGTAAACTCCAGTGAAATAAATCATTTTCAAGACACACAGAAAATCCAGCATACATCAGGAATAACACAAATCATTTTGGCCCAGTTTGGAGGAAATAGTGACTTCTAGAGTACCTTTACTAGAACATACAGGTACTCAGCTCTTCATAACCTATTCAAGTCTGTTTCTTTCTGTTTGCACAAAAGCATTTGTCACAAAATACTATTTATCTCCTCTTCAAAATGCATTCTCTCTAAGTTTAATAATCCAGAGAAATTTAGATCACTTGTTAAGAACCACAGATAGGTATTTTCCAGCATCATTATACACTTCCATAAGATATCCATGTATATTTTCAGAAATAAGTGGCTATTTAATCCTGTATGAATCTAAAAATCTAATTTTGGGGGTAGAAAGAAAAACAAAAATCCTCAAGTAACTCACACAGCAGACTGCATATATTGAGTATGATTTTATGTTGTATGACTTTTACATTAAAATAAATCAGCACTAGCAACTTAGTCAATAATGACTATTGCAAGAAATTTACAATATCAAAACAAAACACTGCATTTTGCATTGTGCTTCAGCAAGTACCACTCCAGCATGTCAAAGTATCAGAGAAATTACAGCAGATTTTCAGTCTAAATGCCAACATGAAATTGAGAGGAAAGCATTAGATTAAGGATTTTTTAGTTAACTGTAACAGCTGTCTAATGAGAAAAATCAGATTGCGAGATTCACAGGAAACCCTGGCACACACAAAGTGTCCCTGTGCCAGTTTCTCCAGTTTCCTTGAATTCACACAAACATAGATCTAAAATTCTTCACTGTTTTACTGACTCTTTAAATCATGAGATGTCCTCCTTCTCTAGCTTCTTCCTCTCCAGGCTTACAAGTACTACACAATTCTAGCTCAGGTACACCACACTCTATTTCACTTCACATCTTCATGGCGCTAAGAGCCAAACCTGGGTTGTACTCTGGCTTACGAAGCTGCAAAAGAGACCAATTTTTCTGGCCTATGTCCCAGCACACTGTCACAGGAGTAGACAAGTAATTCCACAAATGTGTTCACTCTCAAAATAATTTAAATGGCTGACAGAGAAATTTAATCAAGGACTCCACCACAGTTTTATATCACTTACTTTTACTACCACACCAGAGAGTCATTTGATTATGCCATGGAGAAACCCCAGTGCTAACCAATACAAGCTGATAGTGGAATTACAGAACAAACCTATGACTCTTGAAGATGCCCTCTTACAGGCAATTTTGGAAGTTATTAGCAAATATCACACTCCTACAAGCTTGCTGGACTCCGTGACTGCAGCACTAATCCAGTGATGGACCAGCTCCTCTTTTCATATCAATAATAAATGGATTGAGTGGAAGCAACTTCTAGGCACTTCTGAGGATGATCATTTGCCCTGCAGTAACTTAATTATACCAAAGCATGAAATCACTGCAACTGCTTCTTGATTACTGTCCTGTGACAATCAGCAATCTGTTATCAAACACTGAGAACTGTGCTCACAGTTCAACCAAGTCCTGACAAGGATATTGGGTATCACTGGAGAGCTCAAGCATCCATGACAAAAGCAGGGATCTACACACTGCTGAGTAGTGAAGCCACTGCAAGTCTGCCCTGAACAACCAGGGTAGGTAAAGGTAAATGGTATTTCATGGCATTCTCTAGTACAAACTGTAATGAGATTACATTTTTAATTAACTGAATTATGCTAATCTGCACTAAGTGGCTTTGGGGTGACAGTTGGATGACTATTTTTTTTTAATCCAAATAATACTAGTTTGTCTAAAAATTGTTCCTTTTTGAAATACAGCCTTAAGTCACCTTTTGTTCATCTGCCTAAACATAGGCTCCTGAAGTTGTCATGTTTCAAAGTGGGAAACACCTTCCCTGACTAAAGTAAAACTGTTCAGGACTCAGAGCAAGCCAAGTGCTCTTGATAAGTAAATCCACTCCCCTCCTTTTTCCCTCCAGCTTCACCATTACCAGGAAGTTCCTTTTCCCCCAGGCAAAAAATAGGCAATCTGTGTTTGCAGATCTATTTATGTTTTTAAGGAACTAAAAAGTAAAGCCTCCTTTGTTTTCTCTTGCACTGAGGACTCCACTGTATTTATAACACAACATTTCTTCACCACAATAACCCAGGATACTGATTTTGGTGTTTGGTTTATGATAGATTGCTCATTTGTCTACCACATGAACTAGCAGTTTTATATATAAACAACAAACAGATTTGGAACAGTTGCTGCTGCCTGACTGAGGGTTTATTGGGTTTTTTTGGTTTGGTTTTTTATTTCCCTAGATAGCAGGGAAGCAGAAAATGAGAGTTTTCATTAAATGGGCACTGCAATTTAAGCAGGAGCTTGTGCCACAGGCATGCTGATGTAATAGAATAACTTAGCCCCTACAAGCATTAATTCTTTCATATTGAGTGAAAGCAAGAAGGCACTGAGAAGCAAAAAGGACTTCTGTAAAACATCCAAGAAAAACGAGCAATGATGTGGCTCAGGCATCTGTTGAATTCCTACCTTCACCATTCCACTGCTTTATGACAAAAGGAGAATAACACTCCAAACTCAGTGCACACTCATGCTTGGAGAGGGCACCTTCTAAATTAATTCCTAAATAATCACCTCTAAATGTTGGGGGCTGTTTTATTTCTCTAATCACAAGGGCAAATACAAACTAAACCCAGTGTAAGTTGAAATACAAGAAGCTAATGGAAAAAGGACCTAAACACATGGATATATTCAAACATAATTCCCACTGCCCCCAATTTTCTTTGCTTTAGCACCCTTAAAAACCAACTGGAGTTCTGCAGACAGCTCTTATAGTTTTAAATTTGAACAAACATGGGAGCTCTCTACTCGTCATAGTTTCCTGCTTCTTCCAAAGTGCTTTCTTAGACCAATCTTGATTCACACCACTTAGTCCCATGACACAACAGGTAAATGGCACATAAAATGAACTTTTTACTCCAGTTATTTCAAAAATAGAGCACTGGAGTTAACTTTAATGAAGCATTTTGCATTTAATTAAGATGCTTTGTAGCAAATAAACCCAGAATACAGAAGACTGGAAACTTTTGCTGGCTACTGAGCACTATCTTTATGACCACAGCATAAATAATTCACAAATACTCAGCTACTTCTGAGTACACAAATAGTCAGCTACTTCTAGTATATACTCTTTACTGCAAGCAGTGTACAAAACCTAAACAGTCATTCTCTGAGGTACATTTAAATAAACTGAGACAGCAGAAAAAATTCAGCTATTTTCACAGAGCAGCTCAGTCTGTAGTATCTTCTGAAGGAATCCATTATCTTCACCCTCAGTGTCTATCTCATCTCTCTCCTGCTGGGGTATTTTTACTTCAACTGCACACATACCCTATGCTCTAATGCAGCAGAGCTAAGACAGTTGAGTGTACTCCTCACAACACTTAATGTGACATTAAAACTTCAACCACCTTTTTACTGCTGCAAAAAGGCTGCACTTTTGGGCATCCTACACTCAAAACCTGAAAAATAAGGTAAACTACTCTCTAAAACTGTGTGCCTAGTAAGGGTTGTTATGAAAAGCAAGGAAGATTTTATGATATCCATGTACATTAACACATTATCTTTTAATGTCAAAACTTCAGTTAAAACAAGTATGTGTCAGCTAACACAGAAATTGATTCCCTAGGAGGCATTAAGCAAACCTGAGTGCAAATACTAATAGTGGTTATGCATTCCCACAAGTTTTGTGCTTTCATAGCTGTTTCTTCGATTTCAGCTACTTCCAAACTGGAGAGCCTTGCCTTATTCCTGAGGCTGAACTTTCACAGTGAGCCAATGCATTTTGGCTGACTCCCAAGCCCATCACATAACCCTCCTCACCAGCCTTGGCTCAGCACTGGGAAACTGAGGGTTTACAAGCCTGGAGGAAACAATCTTGCAGCTCTTCCACAGTTCTCAAAGCATTTTTGTTCAGGAGCACTGTCTTCTTCTTCTGGTATTTCCAACTGTTCACTGAAGCCCCTGTGACACGTGTCTGGAGCACTGCTCTTGCCAGGACTCTCCAAATCAAACACCAACTCCTTGATGTATTTCCCTTACCCCTGCACACCTGAAGCACCACGCTGAGGTGAGGCCACCCTGCTGTGGCACTAATTGCCATGAGCTGCACTTAAGCAAGGCTTAAGCCTCTGACTCATGAGCTGGGATTATTCCTGGGAGGAGCACAGTGGCTTTTGACCATTTTTGCTGCCTGTTCCACCCATCTCAGACATTGCTCCCCTTCCACCAGCTACAGCCCAGCTGCCCACAGAGCAGGGAATAACTGCTCCAGTGCACAAACCAGGACAGTCAAGACAAAAAGAAATGGCTCCAGTTAAGTTTTCTTTCAATGTATCAGGCTGTAGCATCTGAAAATAGCTATCACTGTATAAGCACAGAACGAAACAAGACTAAACCTAGACTGTAATGGATCAAACTGCAAAGCTCACCAAAAATGTCTCACCAGAAGGTTTGCACAGCTGGTTAGTCACACACACTGTCACTTCAAAACAAAAGGTATTCCTGACCTAAGGATTTTAAACTAGAAGTATATCTGTAAATTCAGCTGAAGGCAGTTACGTTGCCTGGATGCCATAGCAGCATTAAATGGTTTTCTCACGCTGGAATGAATACTTTGGAGACTAATATTTGAAAGATAAGGTTAAAATATTCAAAGCAGAGCACTCAGAAACTGATATCTATAGATCTTGGCCCTTGAACTGCTCAGGTAATGAACCCCATCACTCTTCGAATTCAAAGTATTTTCATTTGTCTGTGTGGGTTTCTGTTTTGTGGTTTGTTTGTTTGAGCTTTTTTCCATTCTTGCCTTCCTTTTGCATGCTCTTTTATCTGTTTATTGTAATTTTGTTTATGTTTCAGTCTAAGTGAAAGCTATTTTATCTACAGGTTTTACTAAAAACTTCACATTCTCAAATATTAGCAGCATTAAATGACTTGGTTTTGCTACAATTATTTGATATAGTTGTCAAACCCTTAAATGTGAAATATGTGGCACTAATACAGCATTTTCCTTACATCACTTACAGACAACTACAGCTGTATCTAAAACACAAGCTAGTAAAAAAAAAAAGTGTTATCTCCATAAAGCTAGCAGAAGAGAACAAAGAAAAAATTGAACTGTCTACACAAACAGCAGGTGCTCGTATTCAAAATCCTATTACAGCCAACATTTTCACACTGCTCTTCAAAGACCCCTGCAAATCTGAATACTGTCTCTCCCACAGAGCACCAGAGCTGGAGACCAAGAGGATTACATGGGAGCTGGAATGGATAAGGCCTTGCAGGAATGCAAGCACAAACTGGATGCAGCATTTCTTCCATGCAGAAGCATTAGTATAGCTCAGGCAGTGATTTCAGTCTCCAACAGAAGAGAAAAGAGCAGAAAGGCAGGATGGAGAACAAGAACGGCAGAGAAGTCCTGATACAAAAGTGATCCATGACAGCAAAGTGGTCCAGTGTTCCTAAAAAGAATCAACAGCAGATGAAGGCATCTGTCCCCAGAACACGAGTCTTTTAGCAGCCAGCATTGTATGAAGATGACTCAGCTGGCAGTAGGATTTCTCTCTCCTTTATAGACTTACATTAATATGCTAAGCACTGTAGAAGAACCAAGTTATTAGGTAAGAATGAGCTCCTCTCAAAGAAATGCACTGGAGGGCTCTGTAGAGGAGCACAGTGCAGAAGTGTCATGGTTGTGTTATCCAGGAAGCCATACATCCAGTTTGGATAGTCTTCCTTCAATTCCCTGGAAACATTTTGTGTTTCTCTGAGTTACTCTAACCATTTCCACAGACTTGAAGAAAGACAGTGTTTTCTTTTGATTTAAGAATCAAAACAATAGGCTCTTCCTCTGCAATGTGTCTTGTGAATCATAAATAGGAAAAAATCCTACTTGGATAAATGACACTGTAACCTCTGTTTTTCCCCACCACATGGTAAGTGGAGAAATCACACACCAAAATTTTATTTGCTCAAAACACTGAGCTTTGTCACAGTGTGAATCTGCATACGTTTAAACATCTGCTTTCAAAAAGTGCCAAATTCACAGCCTTACAGAGAAACACAACTCTCCTCATGCATCTCTCCTTTCTCTCTCAATTATCCGTTTTCAAGTGGATTCATTAAATATTCCAGCAAATACCAGGAACGATAAGTGGCAAATAGAAGATGACAGTCATTTCATGAAAGCAATTTATTACCTGAAAAGATTCATCAAGTATCTTTTCAGAGACAAGAAAACCTCAGAGTTCTGGCTTTTTCTGTGCCATTTTTATATTGGCACTCTTGACTTTTAAATCAGACTCATCTATTCCTTTCTTCCCAAGCATCCTCATCTTACACATGTTCCTTTAATGAACTTTTAGCACAATCAATGTTCAACCCCCAGTAACAGTCAATATAAACCTAAGATGATTAAAAAAATATATAGCAATCACCAGGATTAACAGTACCATATGTTTTAGAACAGCAGACCACAGATAACTAGTTCAGAGCTTAAAAATCAAATTTCCTAGCCACAGCCTTTATCACCACAAACCCAGGGGCTAAATCCCTCTTCCCTTCTCCCAGTAAATACTACTTAGAATTCTGTACAATAAAATTTAGCACAGAGTCAAAGTTTCTTCTGTGTACTTCTGTTTGGTTGAAGTGTTTATAAAACCTACCTTGTGCTCACTAAGAAACTGAGAAGATAGCACAAAAAAGTAATTTATTACAGAAACATATATCTGCATTTAATGATATATAGAAACATTAAGCATCAGTAAACTTAACCTGACTTAAAGCAACAAATGTTACTCTAAAAAACAGGAAGAGTACATCTGTACATCTAGAAAAGTACTAACTTTCTGAAACTCAGACGAGAAAATTCAGTCCTGAAACCAGGTCATATGTACTTGTTCAGCTTATCCAGCTGTCTTATCTGGGATCATCAGAGTCTGTGGAGTAAATGACATTTTGCTCAGACTGTGTAAATCAAGAGGTTCTAACAATGATCAAACAGCAGACTTGGAGACTTCGTTTTCTGCCAACACACCTAGTTAACAGAGCCAACGGTTTTTTTAGTTTTTTTAGTGAAAGATTTCTTGCTAGTCAACTTTTTTCTCTCAAAAAAGGATGCTTACCAAGCAATTACCAGCTATGCCACGAGAAGCAGAAGTACCTCAAAGTGGATCAAGGACAATTGTTAATGTAATCACTTAAGGTCATTATTTCAGCTGATGCTAAAGGTAGAAAGTGATGTGCAGCTGCATCTTCAAAATTTAAAAGAACAAAAATGAGAAGAAAAGCGGCTTCTGGATGTTATTCACGCCCCTATTTGCCTCTGTCTCTGATGCAGTCCTTGTAAAGCATGTAGGCTCCCTACTTGACTGCATGCAGTATCACCACAGAACAACTGGTTATGCAGGAAAAAATGTTAGCAATTCCTGTCCATGCCACACTGGCACTTAACTGCCTCCCAATAAACCAGCACAGCAAAAAGAAGTCTTGTACTGCTGGAGTTTCTATTTTTGAAATAACAGATAACAGCATGGTGCTTGGAAAAGAAATGTACTAATGTCTATGTTACTACCCAAGTTGGCATCTGGCCACGTAGGTTTTCTGCAGTTCACTATTTCACAACATGGACACTTTCAGCTACAAGCTACTACTCCTTACTCCCCCAAAACACATTTTTCCTACTTAGCTCTGCACAGTTCCATTTTACAGTTCCAATGGATATAGTGTTTCCTTTTCTCCTAATACCATAAAGCTTCCAAGAGAGACGCAAAAGAGAAATATGAAATGAGAATTTAAAAAAAAATTAAGGAGGAAGTCTGGCTAGTTCTACAGTGAAGAACAGGAAAGGAAATAGTTCAAATGGCCCAGAAACACCAGGAATAATGGCAAGATGAAAAACAGAGTAACAGACAACAAATGATGCCTGCTAAATCCTCCTCTGCCCCTCAAAATTCCAGTAATTAAATGAGCTAAGTTTAAGCTAACGCTGCTACCTTTATTTCAAATTAACACACAAATTAATGTACTAAAAAAAGAAAACTAGAAAATTGTGGTGAAAGTCGACCAAAGAGAATAATAATCTTTAGTGCAATTTCTCCTGCTGCTGAAATGCAATAAATTTAGATCTATGTGCAGGTAAGAAATATCCACGATACTTAGGGTTTATGTTCTTTATTATGAATATTAAATTGGATTTTTGGATGGAAAGAGCAATTTCCTGACATAATTGGAAGGTGCCAGATCCTATTTGTGTCAATAGTGTCTGTTCAGTGCTCTACACAAAATGATCTACAGATCTTAGATGAGCTTTGGCAGAAGGACATCCAGTTTGGGAGGGTGGGATATTTGGCACCAGACTCCTTCATCTCAGGATAGAAAAGAACACAATAAATCAAGGAGACTTTATAACCCACTCACTCTCTACAAAAGTCTATGAACATTCAGGATTTATGACAATATTATCTTTCAAGATCTATCAAAAATTCAGATCCAAATTATCTTCAAGTACGTTCCATCATCTTCATTTTTTATTAATGTTAATACAAATCAGAACAATTTCTTTTTCTAAAAGCCAACTTTGTGCCCTGTATTCCTTTACAGATAGTCATTTCTGCATTATCAGATTGATTTTTAGTACAAATTTCAAAGAGAGGATAAAGAACTAATTGTACTGGGCCTATGCACAGCAGTCTTTAGAAGTGAACATCACATTACATGAATAATTAGCAAGAGTTCAGGGGAGAGGGCACAGGGTTTTGCTATCAGAGAAACAGAGGGTTGGAAGCTGGCAGAGACAGAGCAAGTCAAAAGCTTTCAGGCACACTGGACAGGCTTAAGGTTGAAACCCCACTTAATATCTGAAACTGCTGCAGTGACTCCTGAAAGGGTGCTGCTTCTTGCATCAGAAAGCGCTGCCTGCAACACATGGTTAACTCCCAGAGTATTTATTAACTAGTGTGAGCAAAGGTTACACGTTCTTAAACCCCTGTGCATAAAAATAGCAAAACTGTAGCTGAAACATTACCCCGCCTCTTCCCACAACTCTGGTACTT
The DNA here is from genome assembly GCA_013399835.1 of Leptocoma aspasia. Classification (NCBI taxonomy): domain Eukaryota; kingdom Metazoa; phylum Chordata; class Aves; order Passeriformes; family Nectariniidae; genus Leptocoma; species Leptocoma aspasia. Next base: position 645,910 of record VXAX01007135.1, on the reverse strand, counting down.
TTACAGTTTGTTAAACTTGATGAGCTGCTCATACCCAGAGTGAAACAGTAATTTTTTCTGTAACATTAACACACATTAAAGCCCATGCTTTACCAGAAAAAGACAAGCTTTTTGCAGTAGGGAGCTACAATAAAATACACTACAAACAAGATGTGCAATACAACTTAAATATGCAAGTTGAGGTACATTTCAGTCTTAGCGGAAGAAGGAAACTGGCTCTTGAGTAGCTGCCTCAAGGTAAGAACTGTCCAGGGAACATCTCCAAAGTAAATATTATATGAAATTAGCTACTTCTTTCAAAAATAATCCAAAACAACACTTAAAACATACAACCACCTTTGTGAGAAATGAAGTTCTAAACAACAAATAGCATGTTGGAAAAGACTTTTGTAAATTTGCCCTGGAGAACATGCTCCAAAATCAAGAGCATTTCCTTGAAAGATACCACTTTCCCCAGGCTGTCCTACAGCCAAAATCCCACTTAAACAAATTCATCAGACGTTGGGGAGGACTATAGAGTTGGGACAATGATGAAGTTCTTCCCAAACTGGTCCAATGCTTAAGGCAGCAAGTCAACTTCTCAAACTTTCCTTTTAATTATCAATGGTTCTATACACCATTTTGGTTATAAAGTGCCCAACAGAAGTTCAATTTGTATTGTTGTTGGCTTTTATATTTTGCGTATTATTAAGGCTTGCAATATATATATAGTGTAATAGTTAAGACAAAATGTCTTGTTTAATTTATTATAAAGAACTATTATGATGCATAGAATAATGCTAAAATAATCTGAACCTAATCTCAGTTTATCTGCACACTGGAAAAAAACCAGCTGGTTTTACTTCTTTGCTGATGTTGAACACCACTTTTCCAGCTCTGTAAGGACATTCATAGCAAAGCTAAAAGTCAGGAGGAATGTTTAGAAAGCTTCTCTAATCTGAGCAAAACCCATTATAAACAACCTTATTAAAGGAGAAACATTTCAAGTCACACTATTAAAGGGTGCTTTCCTGAGAAATGTGTTGAAGTTGGCCTCAGATCTTTCAGATGTGTAGGCTCCCATTGTCCATTACTCCAGAGTTGTTCTGCTGCACACAGAAAAAAAATTGCCATGCCATAACACAGTTAAAATTAACTGATCTAACATACTGGGATCTTAAGAAACGTGGCAGTATCCTGTAAAAAAAGACTAAAAAAAGAGTATCTTAGAGCTTCTAGCTGGCACTGAATGCCTTGAGAAGGGTCACTTGCCAGACACTGAGCTATGCAGCTCATTTAGCAGCATGCCTTGGCTGGTAAATAAGGCTCCCATGAGTCAAAGTTCTTAAAGTAACATTTCTATATGTAAGCAGGCTTTTTTAATAAGGCACAGTAACACTAATCTTCCTAAAAGCATAGCCCAAACTGTCTAATGCGACCGTCAATTCCTAATCAACACCTGAAAATAGAATTTCCATCTTGAAGGTACACCTAGAAAGAACTTCAAGAGACTGTACCAATAAATAATGTTATGGTCAGAAAAGCATATGTGAAGTTATTCTAACAAATTTGCAATACAAAATAAAAACCAGAGGCAATACTTTGAGATTACCTGTCATTTAAATTTTTCCCTCTAGACTTTGAGGCAAGTATACTAACTTAAAACCTCATCTTCCACATCAACATCATTCTTCATTTGTTAACCCACATGGAATTCCCCTTTTTGAAAGTTGACAGGTTACAGATTTATTTTATGATTATAGGGATTTTCCCAAAGACATGTGTGTGCTTATCAAGAGACATGAAACCAAGAGTGGGAAGGTGGGTGGCATTCAGCCAGATCCTGCTGTTTAGCCCAATTTTGTGCTTTTGTATTATTTGGTCTCATAGTCAGCAAATCCAACCACAATGTTTAATTCTAACAAGAGAACCTTTGTTCTGTAAAGCTAACATAGTGGTTAAAAACAAAGATATGGATACAGATAATGGCAGTATAACTCTGTCATTATACAACTGACCTATGCCTGCACCTTTCTGTGACTGTTTGCAGGCAGCAGAACTTAATGTGCAAATAACAATAACCCATTTTTCTCAAATTAGCCCTTGGAATAAAGAATGCAAAGATGTTCCTCTGTCCTTAAGCTGACACCATGCACTATTCATCCATCCCATTCTACATTCTTCGCCTTCTGTTAAAAGCATCTTTATTCTGCTGTGTTCATACAGCATTTCCTGGGTTTACAATCCCACATTTCCCATTGCTCCCAAAACTTGACACACTGAAAAAAAAAAAAACCCTGCCAACAAAACACTCAGTTTTAGTCAGGAATGAAATTGAGCTTCATCATCAGATGTCAGGCTGAGCATGCAAGACCAGTGTAAGTCACTCATCTAAAAACTGGAAAGCAGGGCAGTCAAGATGAAGCAGCAGCAAATGGGTCACTGCAACTGCTTATTCAATTCACCAGTGCTCGTTTGCAGCAATCTCAATTATCCACCACCAACTGACACAAGAGGTACAGGGAGATACTGTCTATCAGTTTGGTTTTGTATTTTAGGCCATACAAACCCAAACCTTAAGAGTGAGACAAAAGCCAATTCTTAATTACTTCATTCAGACACCTAATAGCCATCAGCATTCAAAGACTGTAAAAATATTTTTTTGCTAGATTTAGTTCCTCATCTAGTACACAGGTGGCTTTAACTTCTCTCAAGTTCAGTGGCAACTGAAGCTATCTCCTAACCCACAGGAAAAGATTTCTGATCTTCTTAGGGGTTTCTTGGCAAAATCAAGCCTGTATGTACACAAACATGTTAGGTACAACACATCTGCACTTTGTTTTATGACTCATTTCAAGTGCTTCCAATGCAGTCTTGTAATTGATTTACATTTGTGAAGGAGGGCAGAAAGGACTCTTAGTTATTCATTAAGTTTATTATCAGCTTTGGGAAAAAACCAAACCCCTATGTTATTTGTTCATTTTCTTTACTAGTGCTGCATAATCTTGAGACTGTTGGCCTTAAAGCCAACAGAGAATACAACTGTATAACTTAAAAGTGGGTTTGGGGCAGGGATGAAAAGTTAGTATCATCACATTGGCACATCATAGTAAAAGGAAATAGGAAATTCAGACCTTAGTCCCAGCAGTCAGACCCCAAACAGCCAGCACTTGGCACTGCCCTTTTACTAGTCTATCTCCACATGAGGAAACATCACAGGACCAAAAAACCCCAGAAAACTGAAAAGGACATGTTTTCTTCATTCAGTATGGAAACAGAAATATGCATTTGCTGACTGTCAGTTGCTGGCAGATAACCACCTGCATACCCTGAAATGGTTTCCACCCATCCATTCCCACAGCTATCTACAGTCCTGGACAGCACTGCTACTTTTTTTTGTTGTTGCTGTTCCTTTTACTTATGTTCACAAGTAATGAACCAGTGTAAACTTAGCCCAGCACTTCGGAATGTTTCTAAGTAGCAAAGTAACACAGAGTAAAGAGTGAATTTTGGAGGGTTTTTTTGATTTTGAGGTTTGATGGACTGGAGGCTGACCCTGGCTTCCGAGCAAAGCCACTGAGGTTCACACAATCCAGCTCAAACTCCCCTGTCAAGAACAAACTGAACAAATCTAGGAGCTACCAACAACATGCACAGGTCAAACAGCCATGGCAGAGTGACCATCAGCTCAGCCTCAAAAGGCAACATTCTCTGTCTAGAGAGAAAGAGAAAAAGCTGCCTCTCCTGTGCACTTCATGTAATTTAGTGCTAAAAAGCAGACAGTTACTTCAGCATGGAGGGTTTAACAGTATGTTCCTCTCAGAATCTTTTATGTTCAATGCTCTGATGATGTTGAGAACCAGGTCCTACAACCTTTGTACAGCAGAGTAAACCAATTATCTCCAGTTCAGGCAGCTGAATTTCAGGACTATCCACACACAGGAGAGCATGTGCTGTTAGCCAAAGGCTCTTAGGCAGCTTATTTTTCTTCCCAAGTAACACCACTTGCAAAACATTCTTCACAGTGAAAAGTTTCCTTTTTTTCTTTTTAAACAAGCTTTGATCTTGTAGTCCTGACAGAAACAGGGAAATATTTAACAAAACTACTTTTACTTCAGTGACTAAAAGATGTAATACAACACCAAAGCTCAGTAAACATTTTGAATAACTTTGAACATCAGAGCACCTGTTTTTAACAGTTGTTGGTATTTGTCCCAGGGACGCTCATCATCTGAATTAATCTCTGCTCATTGCATAGACAACAACAGCAGAGGCTTGTCTATGCATCTATTTTTGCTCAAAGTTATATGCAATCTTTCTTGAAGTAAGTAGAAGTGGCAAGTAGAATAAATTAAGTTTTAGAGGACAGTAGCTTTAAACAATCCTTTGGAGACATTGTAACCACATTATCGAAAAGCTGAACAATTTACCAGGTGATGCTCCATGAAGAAAGGAAACCCTATTACTCCAGGACTACTAATTGTGACTCTGCCAAGCACTGACTTTTGACATGTCAGGATTTAGTTGGTAACTTTTGATAAAAACCTTTAAGCATCCAATCTAAAGAACGTGGCTTAGATCATGCACAAAATATGGTGCTAGTGAAAGAAGATTCTGTTGCAAAGAAATTACAGTAGAAATTGACTATTTTGATTAGGCAAGGTAAAAACAGCCTGAAGCTGTTATTCACCTGGAGAGCTGTAAGCACCTCCTCACATCAGAATGGAGACGAACTAAACTGACACAACCTCAGAAGATTAGTTATCACTCTGGCCTAATCCAATTAGGTGTGTTTCCTGATTTTCCTCAATGTAAGACTTCTCCACCAGCTCCCACACAGGAAACAGCAATAAGCTCCTGATAATCAGTACCACAAATTATAAAATTCCTGCATAATAAGAAGTTTGGTGTGTGCATATTTTTAACATTAAATTTGGCAGAATAGTTTAAAAAACTATTTAAACATTCTATCTGCTACTCAGTGATCAAAAGCCAGTGGATTTTACTACACCATTTCACAACTCAATTCCTTTCATCATACTGTACTGACCAAGAAGCATAAGGAAAACTAAAAGTAAACCAATGCTCTCCCTATGGATTGATAGACAAATTCAAATGCACCTTTTTTGAGAATTAAAGATTTAAACATTACAATAACATCTATCATTTATTAAAACCTTAAAAAATAGTTTATACTGTGCACCATGAAAAACAAATTACACTGTATCTTGTTAATTGCAACAAGAACAGCTTTTCTAAGCTATTTATTTATTATATTTCTTCAACTCCTTTCAGGATCCAGAAGATGGACTTACAGGTTCTGCTCTTTGACACTTTACTACAGAAGCAGAGGGAGTGGGGCAGCAGTGCCTTCTGTCTTTTGACTGGGATTTTAAAACACTTCACCAACCTCCTCCAAATTTATAGGGAACATAGAAATTGATTTTAATATAAATAGCATGTGATGGACAAAGCAGCCATGGTTTTGTGCTTGAGCACTGAACCCGAGCCCTACATGTGCATCCTGTTTTTAAGTACTGTACATTGTCTTAATGTAAAAGCGTTAGAAAGTTCAACCTTCTCATGTGGGATTCAGGAAGGGGGGGAAGAGGAGGACAATCAAGTCATTTTGCACAGATGTCACATTAAGACAATCAGATTTTGGGATAAGAGACGCATCTGAACAAAAAGCAGCAATTTAAAACCACATGGACAATGAGAGAAGACAGTCTGATACACATTCTCTTCAATTTGGTTCCGATTTTGAAACAAACAAAACAAAATCAGCCCATCCTGCCTAAAATAAAACACAAAAAATATCTGTAGCAATAAGACAGAGAATTCTTTCTGAGAAACACTGAGATACCAGATGGAAATTTGCTAATCAACTGGAAAAAAATACATATAAAAGACCAAATTAATCACTGATCAATACTTGATAGTGGAATGAAAACAACCAATGCTACAATTACAGCCTCCGAAGAAAAATCTATAAAAATTCATTTTAAGGGAACAAAATTGTATGTCAACATCTTTACTGGGCTGAAAGACAGTTAAAATTCAAAATTAGTAATTAGTAAAATTATCCTTTAAGATATAGTTTATTCATTAGAAGAAATACTAAATTCCTCTAAATTAAGGAAAATAAGTTTCCTTTACAAAGACTAAAAGAATGGAGAATAGTTGAGACTGATATTGCAAAGACGAGCTGATAATTGAAACTGAACAAAAGAACTTGATTTTCTTTTTTCATCCACTGTTTTCAGATAGTTTTATAATCATTTATTATGTAAGGTTTGATTCCTAAATGTGTATGTGATAGCGAGATCCTTGCTTCAGGACCTTGAAAGAAAACAGTCAGAATCTGCAACCATGATGGCAACCCCAACTGACGCCTTGAGAAGGCTGACCTAGAACAGAGGCTAGACAGAGTTAAAGGACAAAGTAGGTATTTATTAAAAGGCCTTAATGGATACACCATCATCACACTTTCATAAGTTTTGGTCCATTTGCAAATTGGAGTTAATTGTCCAATTATAGCTTTAGGTTATGAAGTTCGATTCTCCTTGTTTTTCTCTCTTCAATTAATCGCTGTTCATACTTTTTGGGCCTGGAGCTTGTAACCGTTGTCCTTGGTCTCGAGTTGGAAAAGGATTGCTTTGTCTACCTACTCTGTGAAGAGAACTTGCTAACACTTAATATAAAGCTCACAGTTACACACTAAAGCAGCATAGAACCTGAAAAATATGAAAGCTAAAACTTAAGGCATCGCTGCCAGCTCACCATAGTTTCTAAAATTTGACAGCTTTCTCCAAGAACAGGGTTAATTACCACCTTCCTCAAGGCAACTTGCAAAACACACCAATAAATTAATGATTGCTAAGTATCAGTGGTACTTCAGAGGCACAATTTAAAAGGAAGAGTCTCAGACTTCCAACATTTTAATGATTCCTTTCTGCTGTCAGGTGGAACGTCTGGTGGATTCAGAAGAGCAACAGCTTCCCACGGAACTTAGCACAGATGACTAAATGCTTTTGATGGCACAGTGAACCTCTATTTTAAGACTTCACTTTTAACTTTGCATTACAGTTCAGTACCATATGACTGGAGGCCAAACGCCAGGAATTTGCATTAAGAATGAAAGCATACACAATCTCCTGGAGTTAAACTGCTGCAGCAGGAATGCTATAACGTGACATTTTACCTCAAGAGGCATACTTGTATTTCTGCTGTAGAATATTTCAGTAATTAGGAGCCACTTGGATTGAGGACTAGCAAATGATCAGTCTTGTGAAGTTCATACTGTTACTTGGAGAACTCATCAGCAAAAAGGCTAAGGTTTCAGCTCACCCCTGTTACAAACACAGTCATCTGTTAACACAATTGATGAACTTTCTATTGAAGCTTACACTTTATAGTGACTAACTTCTTTACTGGGCACCTAAAATACTGTAATCATAAAATCACAAAATTGTTAACATCGGAAAAGACTTCAAAGAGCATCGAGTCCAAACATTAACTCAGCCCCACTGTGTTCACCAATAACCACATCCCCAGGTGCCACATTCACATGCCCTTTGAACTGTTCCAAGGGTGCTGATGCCACCACTTCCCTGGGCACCCAATTCCAATGGCTTTTGGCTCCTAAAAACCTAACCCATGTTAACTACTCTAACTGTACCCTCAAGGTACACCAAAATGTGGAATTCACAAACATGGCAAAGTAAGAGCTGGGAAATTTCAAGCCCTTAATTTAAGGTGGAAAGCAGAGCCTAGATCTTGTATAAACCACTGAAGGAACACTAATGGAAACTTGTCCAGTCACACATTTATTGAAGAAGCCTGATCCTCTCAGAGCAAGTTGGGCATGTGATGGCATCACCTACTTTTAAGGTTTATTAAAAGATTTAAGTGAAGGAACTCCTTGTTTCTGGGTCTACGTAGAACTTAACCATATATTAATGCTGCCAGCACAGAAGAAGCACCTCCAGGCAGATGTGAAAACACTTTTTCAGAGCTTGAAAAGGTTTAAATAAAACAATACCATCAACTAAACATCAAGTGAAAGAGAGAAAACACAGGAACTGAAGGACAAACATTACCTAGGCTTGGTTTAGACACAGCAGTTTTCCTCTCTTGAATCTTATTTACATCACCCATATGTGTTGTAGTGGCACTTAATAATTTATTATGCATACACCATATCAAAATCACTTCTTTACATAAGTCCATATTATTTATATTCAAGGAAACAAATCTTTTTTAAATTCTTGGAAAACAAGCCCAGGATCTGGTTTGCTCACCAAGCAGACAGAACACATGCTATGGAAGGGTAACTTCTCCCTACACCTTTCTCCCCCTGCTCTTCACTTGACTTAGGCAGAGCAATGTCAAAAGGCATTTGGACTCCACAACTAACCAATCCCTGGATTCCTGCAAAGCCAATTATCTAAATTAGTAACAACTCCTGTCACTATTTCTGAAGCTGGCACGTATCCCCAAGATAAACATTAAATACGCATTTCATGCAAGCCAAGTTTGTCTGTCCAATGCCAGAGCCAAGAACTGAAAATGTTCATCGCTCTTTTCTCTCGGCCTACTACAATTTAAGCTTTTTAAAGGTCTTTCTTTCAGGACATGTTCTGTGAGGTCATACTTTAAGAACCACTTATGCAACAGCAAAAGGAGCTCATGGTTTCTGTGGACAGAAGCAAGAGGCCCAGGGACGGCCATCAGTTGTAGCAAGGAGCCAGAGCCAGCAGCTCTGCTCAGGATTTTCTAGAAGCCAAGGGCTCACTGTTTCCACTCACCACGCTACCTCTTGCCAGAGCCTTCTCACTGTTGCTCCATCCCTTTGGATGCCACATACTCTGGCATCTCTGGCAGAAACCCCAGCTCTACTTCCAGATGTCAACACTTTTTCCTTCCAGCCCACCACCATAAGCATTGGATAACAGTTGTTTGGAGGCCAAAAGAGAAAGACGTCTGTGTTGCAGGAGCTTGCACGAAACCCCAAACATGTCACACAACACCAGCAGTTTCCTGGTAAGCCCTAGCCAAGGCTGCTGCCAAATTCAGTCAGAGCTTCGGCTCACCTGGGATACCTCTAAGCATAGACAGTGGCAGGCAAGTCTCGAACAACAGGTTTATTGCAGTCTGCAAGCTCAAACTGCAACCGGTGCAATATGTCCTGCTCAAGATGGAGATTTTCAATGGTGAAGAAATGGCTAAAACAAATTACAGCTGAATAATCCCCTAAATCTAGAAAAAGCCGAAAAATGAAGGTTTGCCCTTCTGGATGGCTTCATTTTAGCAAATGAAACCATCCAGTAAATTACACTGTAGCTGCTCATGGAACATCTGGTGAGGCCACCAAAGTAACTGAAACGGTTTACAAACCCGTCCCTTCCACTCAGCCAGGTTAACCGTGCAGACTTACTAGGATTAAAGCAAGATACAGAAATACCTTGTCCCCAGTATCCATTTACCTTGTCCTGAGGGCCTGCCAGGCTGCATCAATGTCTGCATACAGGTTTTTCTCAGAGGGCTTGCCGGTGCTCACCCCGTAGCCGGAGTAGTCATAGGAGAAGACGTTGCAGTTGATGCGGGAGCCAAGGCCAATGTAGAAGCTGCACATCTGGCCCAGGTCCACAGCATTACCGTGCGAGAAGAGCAGCGTGTACCGGCCAGTGGGGGCACAGCGAACGAACATGCAGCCCAGCCTGTTATCTCGGGCCGTGCGGGAGAAGAACACTTCCACGGCATCCAGTTCCCGCTGGGAATACTGCCAGTCGGCCCGCTCGCTCAGGTGCAGGCTGCAGGTGCCCGATCCCGTGGGGGTGCCCGCCCCGGCCGCCGCCCCGGGCTCCTGCTGCTGCTCGGGCTGCAGCACGGTGTAGGTGGGCTCCGGGGGCAGGAAGGCCAGCTTGGCAGCGATGCGGCTCGGGCAGGGCGGGCAGCAGAACAGCCAGCACAGCTCGCCCAGAGAGAAACCGTTCATTCTGGGGCCTTGTTCTGGCATTAGAGACGCTGGAGAAAAGCTAAACCTCTGCTGGAAAGAAGTCACACGCAACCGACCCAGAGCCCTCCTCCGACGCGACCTGCCGCCTTCCTGCGAGGCCACCAGCTGCCCTCCCAGAACGCAAACAATGGCAACCTTGGAAGAACTACAGTTCAGCAACAGCAATGCAGCTCTTCAAAGCCTGGAAACTGCTTATACAAACCAAAAAACACAACCCCACGAAATACAGATGGGCTACAACCAGCCCTCAACACCCCCCGACAACTAACGCTACAGCAAACGCAACTCTCTAAAACACGACCCTAGACCCCCCTCGCAGCACATGAGCCACACGTACACATTTACAAAATGAATTCCCCGATGCCTCAGCTCGGTGCGGCGCTCCAGCCCCGGAGCCGGCCCCCCGCAGGGAACATGCAGGATCCAGGGAAGCGCCTTCCCGCACACACCGCACCACGCGCGGCTCCGCCCGCTCCGCCCCGGCCCCCGGGACGCCCCGCAAGGCAGCGAGGGGCCCCCGCAGCGCCACCGCCCCCGGCCCGGCCCCGGCAGCGTCCGCGGGAGGAGGAAGATGAGAAGGAAGAGGAGCACGAGGAGCAGAACGAGGGGGGTCCAAGCAGAAGGGGAAGGCAAGGTCGAGGCTCAGCCGCGCGCGGCCGCGGGCAGGGCCATGCCGGCTGCGGCGCGCAGGCAGGAGCGGGCAGCGGCCATGTCCCGGCTCNCCGGGGGCGAGGGGCGGCGCGCGCGGGGGCCATTTCGCGCCCCCTGAGGGGCTGTGAGGGGACCCGGGCTCGGGTCACCCTGAGCGGTCACACCTGGGGCACCGCCAGCCCTCGGGGCGCGGCGGCCCGGGCGAGGGGCTCCCCATGGCCCTGAGCATCGCCCCTCGAAGCGCCCAGGTTGTGCAGCAGTGCCAATGGAGCCGCTCCTCCGCAGTGCCCGGCGCTCCGCTCCCCGGCTGCCGAGCGAGATGTGCGTCCCAGGCTCAAAAGCTCTGGAGGATCTCTGGATTTGCCGGCAGTTTCAAGAGATAGCATGGAAAACTTAAAATGGTGCAATTGCAGAAGCCTCATTTCCTTAGAAAATCAGGGTAATGATCCGTATCCCAAATAATTCATTGACTAAATTAGCAAATTGCTAAGAGCATATGGCAGACCCCATGGATAAGTGGTACTGCATCTCTAACGCATGCTTTGACCCTGAGAGCAGAGCGCAAAGATTGTGGGGAAATGATGTTCATGTGTAACATTCTGTTGCTAACACAGGGTATAACTACACCCCTCAATTAACCAGCATTGCATGCTTACTGAAAAAAAAAGTCACATAGCCGAAGTGAAAATAAAAAGAAAATTACACCTGTGTGACTGCACTTACCCTGCAATTCTTACACTTCCAACCAGTGTCCTGAGACACTGAAAGCATGTTCATGTTGACACATGGTGAGCATGTTCACCCCTTTGTGTTGCTCTTCTACTGTTTGGCCATTACCCTACATGCTACCTATGAAGAACAAATTTTCAAAAACTCAGGAACTGGGGTAATTTCATAAATTACAAGCTGGTGCAATTGCCCTTCCCTTTCATTTTCCTTGGGTAACACTTGCCAGCTCTAAGAAAACTCAGTTCAAAACCTGGGTACAAAAATTTGGTCATGTGTGACACTTCTTTGGCTTTGGAACTGGAACATCAAAAATGAGCTCAGCCCCCATCCAAAGCAATCTTTAGTTTTGCTAATAATGGGAATTTTAGAAATGCTAAAATCAGCCAGCAATAATTGTGTCTATGCTGACTGTTAAGGGAGAAAATGAAAGAGAGAAATGTGTTATCTCAATCGAGCTTGAACTTGTGGCCTCTGGCATGGAGAGGATGTTCCTCTAGAGGACAGAGAATACCCGGTTAATTACACGTGTCCCAGGCATGTCCCACTGGGAGGGTGACAGGGTCCAGAGATCAGGCAGGGTAATGAAATGTGTCCCACCTACTTGATGCTGGGTTTCCTTCGGTGGCAGAGACAGCCAAGGTGCCCGTGTATGGGTCAGGAAATGATGAAAGGCACTCCTACTCCACAGACTGTGATAGGGAAACACAGAATAGATAAATGAGGGACCCTGTGAAATTCCTGGAGGATGACAAACGCCCTCAAGCTCCACCTCAGCTGTTAAAAGAGACACTATTGATAATCTGTGGGAAGACTGATACAACCCTGAGAAAACCCTGAATATACCCTGAGAAGTGATTTGGCTGAGGAGAGCTGCGAAGAGCCTGTCTAGTGCTGCTGCTATGCGTCCCTCTCCCTGCACACACACTGAAACTAAGAGCTGGAATCTGGGCATCAGCACCAACTGAAACTAACTTTCCTCAGAACCCTTTCACAGGCTGAATGGCTCACCCAGAGCCAGACAGCAGAAGTTGTTATATTGTTAGTAGACTGCTACTCCAAAGAAGAGGCAATTAAAAGGACAATATTTCCCATGCGCCACCCTTGCTCTTCCTTAGGTCATGTTTGCAGGTGTGAAATTAAAGAATTAAAGTGTCCTCTTTGAATCAAAGGGGAAGTGTTATGAATTTGCTCCTTGAGCTAATAGGGCTGTGCAAACCACACTTACTATCAGCCTTTAAGTAATTTTTGATGGACCTAGAAAGATGCCTCAGGTGAGCAGGGAAGATCTTCAAATAGCTACCAAAAAGGCAAATACAATAAACAGAACACACTGTGATTGGTTATGTCTTGATTATTTCCATGTCCTGTAGCCTCACCGTGCCTGTTGCAAGGGCAGAGCACTTCGCACCACACTTCCTTTTCCTGAACACTGGATAGACAAAAGAACAGGCCAAAAGACAGTGAGACTGAAGCCAAAGAAGACACCTGGCAGCAGCTCTGTGAAGATTATGTATTCTAAACATTAACCATGCCTGACTTCCTGCTGCCACTGCCCGACTGTGTGGCTGTTACAGCTGGATAAACACTCCACATCTCATACCTGCACACCTGCAACTATCGTCTGCTTCAGGACTGGTTACAAACACCAGACTCAGACTAGGAAGTTCCTCAAAGCATTTTTGCTTATTTCCTGGACAAACAGTGCAGGAAGAGTGCAAGTATTAATTCTTACTGCTCATGTAATTTAGTAACTGTGTATCTCAGGCCTGTTCTAGGATATGTTAAAGCAGTAGCAGCCCGGTCAAGCAATGGCTCTGTCAGCTGAAACACAAGGCAAGAGATCACACCAGAATCTACCAAACCCAGGTGCAGGCCAAATAAGGAAGCACTATTAATGAGCAAATGTGGCTGTGTTCTCATCAGCCATGTCACTGTCAAGTTCTTTGCAGTTTCTGCACAAAGATGTGTTTGAAGGAAGTATTTAAAATAGAAAAATTAATTTGCTTTGGGAATGGAAGAAGACCCTCCTAAACACAAGAGTACCAAATGTAGTGGGAAGCGGTGTGTCTGGAAAAGAATGAATGGGCAACAGAGGGTGGCATCAGGAACTTACTGGAGACATACCACTCTGATGCTAGTGAGAAGATCATAGAATGAGAGAGTCATTTAGACTGGAAAAGACCTTTAGGATCACAGAGTCCAACCATTAACAGGACTGCAAGTCCACCCCTAAAACATGTCCGTGAATGCCACGTCGACACATCTACTAAATAGCTGTAAGCATGGTGGCTGAACCACTTCCCTGGGCAGTCTGTCCCAGTGCTTGACAACCCAACCCCGGCGAAGAAATTTTTTCTAATATCCAATCTGAACCTCTCCTGGCACAACCTGAGGCCATTTCCTCCTGTCCTATCACTTGTTAGTTGGAAGAAGAGGCCAACCCCCACCTGGCAACAACCTCCTGTAAGATAGCTGTAGAGAACAATAAGGTCTCCCCTGAGCCTCCTTTTCTCCAGTCTCTGTATAGCCAAAACTTGAAGATATAACACCTAAATTAATCACCCAGGGTAAGCAAGCTAAATACAGCCTTTGGTAGATGGCCCATACTTATGTTTTTTCTGTTGGGTGTATCCTTCCCTACATTGTGCCAGCAGAAAGAACTTGTATTACTTATTTCTCTTTCTGCAGCTGAGCAAGACTGTAGCAATTTTCTGCCACATAAACCCACATAACATTAAACTTACAGGTTTATATGGACAAAAATGTATCAACTACTTTACCAGAATGAATAAAAAAAAGGAAAAATAGGAAACTCATGGAGCTTGAATGATCAATTTCTTCAGAAATATGAGTCTAAGACAAATGACACTCTTCAGGGTTTAAAACAGCATTCTTCTAGGTCTGCAGGGTTTTAGTCAAGCTATCCTCAGATTTGCTGTGAATACAGTATGAGAAGAATGTGGAAAGGAAAACAAAGATGTACAAACATCAAAACTTATGGGAGGGATGGTGGGGGGAGGGAGAAGTGGCAGCTATGTGATAATATACAATGAGGGTTTAGAGTCTTGATTTGCAGTGACTGCACTTTATGCCTGTCACTGGCAAATTGACATTTTAAAGATATGTTCTTGACTGCTTTTTCATGTCAGTATCTTTGTTCAGGCTATATCTAGGCTGATGAAAGGAATTTCAATTAAGGATGAAATCTTTTCCATACTGTATTGAAATGCACAGGGTGGGAGCAGAGGGAGAATGGAGCAATGAAAGCTCTATAGAGAGTTCTTTAAGGCATCTTGCTGACACAGGACAAGATAGTTTAGGAATGCCTGGGGCAGTGCACTCTGTAGTGGTTTACTGTGCCTTTACAAAGAAACAGTGTGCATTCACCTTAGTGCCTACTGCCTGAGGCCATATATCATTCAAACAGGGGACTAAGGGTTTAATAAATCCCAATCTAGTTTAGTCCTCAAGGGAATAGCAGTCTGGAGTCACTTAGGACTGGCAGGGAGGGTGGCCACATAACCTGGCAGAAAAAGGCTGATTTTCACCCTCTGTATGTAAGCAGTATCCTGGGAAATGAAAGGGGTTATAAATCTGCATAGTGAAAGCCTTAGGGAAAAGAAGTGTGAAAAACAATAAGACAGGGATAGGAAGACACTTCATGAGAGCAAGAGAGAGAGAGAGAGAGAGAGAGAGAGAAAGAGAAAGACAATAGAAAACTGAGAGCAGGGGGGAAAAAAGGAATACTAATTGTAGGAAACCACATCAAACCCACTTTATGCACCTACCTTGCAATTGCCTAATATTTGGGGTGAAAGACAAATTAGCTCCTACTGAAGACTTTCACAGAGATGTATTGCATGTTTGTCCTTGTCCACCATTTTTCCAGCCTATGTCATGGTGAGAATTTTTAGTTTGCTGATACATCCAGAATGCTCACCCACCCCTTCCAGCTGGGCTCCAGCTGTCGTGGTGACCTTCAAGAGCAGCTGATCCACACTCCACTCCCACCCGTGCATTCAGAGTGGGAGAAACAAGTGCACCCCAAAGGCTCCCTAGGACCTCTACATGTACCTGTCAGTAGTGCCTTTAATTCAGGTCTGAATCTGGGCATTGAGGTGTTACTGCTCAACAAAATCTGGACAGAGGCAGAGCTCTGTGTCACTGTGGCCAGAGCCATAATCAAGCTATCAATTAAAAGTCAACTTGTGTATGTCTACAGCACTACAGAGTCATTAATGTTATATTAATGTGACTGAGGCATAGACATACATTTCATTCACTACAATAATTCATCTATTAAGATGATCTCATTTATCAGCAAGAGCCACAACAGCTGTTCACATGGTTTACCCGTGTCCAGTTATTCAGGGCTGAGGCTGTCATATATGAAATCCTGATCTGAGAATTTGCATACAACTGCCAAATCCCATGTATGTTACAGGAACTGAAGTGGAAAACTGCCAAATTCTCCTGCAATAATGTGAGAGCTCTGGTGGTGTATCACACTGCTCCCTGAAAAAAAATCAAAACTAGACCAACTGGTTTTTGTGTTTCCTCACTTTCCAGAAATCATCAGAAAACATATGCTTCATTTCATCATAAACCTCCAAGGCATTTTCAAGGTCAGTGGAGATGGAGTTCAGGCTCCCATTCATGAGTAGTGGTCATGTAATTAAAATAGAAAAACATATTTTGGCTTCTGCATGCTACTGTGTGTCAGAAATCAGAAATGCTTTCTTGAAGCATGTGGACCCTTCCAACTGCGTGTCAGTCTTCACATCTGAAGTCTGAACCATATTCTTCATATTCTTCTTCCATATTCTGGAATAAACCTATGATAATCAGCTTGAATTTAATGTTTAAAAAGCACAAGCACAGAAGGGCCAATGGTGATTATTTAAAATCGGTGGAAATCTATCAATTCTTTTTCTTTTCAACATCACTTAAACCAAAAACACCATTAGTCTGAGACCATTCCTCGACTTCCTGAGAGATGTAAATTTGAAAAGCAGGTCACATATTTTCACCTGAAACATGCATTTGAGACTGAAAACCAGACAGCCCAACTCAAGCATTACCTACTCCTCCCTTCCTTCTCTTTAAGCTCTTATCTCCCCTACTCTCCCTAGAAATCCTGGATAAAGCCTGTTGTTCTGTTAACATGCTTTGATCAGTGCGTGAGGAAGCAGAAAACTGAACTGTGGAATACATTCCCTCTTTGGTGGTGCTGCTGGGGGTTACTTTACCAGTCACGAGGGGCTGGTGGCACTTTTTGCCTTCTATGGCAACAACAGCACAGCATCAAGAACTGCTGCCTGTCCCAAGCATGATCGCTGATTTTGTGGCACTCATCTGGAATTCCTCACCCTGATGATCTGAAAGCAAACAGGGAAGACTTTGAACAGATACCCTGTCACAACGAATCTGGAGGGAAGAGGTGAAGTGACCAAAACTGCTGCAGTAAACCAGCTCATTATCATCATTATCATCATGTGCAGTAAACTCCACATGCAGTACTGGCTGAATGGGTTGGGCACATGGGGCCAGTGGAAGAAGCAGGGTTAGAGACAGATGAGCAGAGATGCTCCTCTCTGTGAAGAGTTGTAGAGGCAGCAGAAATGACACATTCTGGCTTCAGTCCTCACCAACTGCCTACAACTATTACCATTACTTAAAACCAAATATTTTTCCTTTTAGCTCAAGGACAAATTCTGAGAACAGAAGGGGAGACAGTGAGCTGAGAGTCCTCTGTGCTGTCTCAGAGTCATTTTGTGGGCAAACTCAATTCCTCCACATTGCCCTTTAGTCACTGTGGCTTCAAAAGGTCAGACCCTGATGTTCATAGTTTAGGGAAAATTTCCTAGAGAAGTCTTCTATGTTTGGTCCCTAATGTCTAAAAAAGCAGTACAATTACATCCAAGCACAGAAGCCCACCACTGCTTTTCCCACAATCAATCTTAAGAATAATTTTTTTCTCCTCTTTACTGCAGTTATTTACATATTTATCATTGCCTCTATTCTGTAATTTCTTCAGATTATTGCAGTTTCTTCTACTTTTTTTCCTTCTTCAGTTTCTGAGTCATTCTTGTTCTTCATCTCTCTCAAGCTGACCCACAAATGCTCAAATGCTGCAGGCTGGATATGGTACCCAACTGTGGCCTTACTCA
Source organism: Leptocoma aspasia (assembly GCA_013399835.1). Lineage (NCBI taxonomy): Eukaryota > Metazoa > Chordata > Aves > Passeriformes > Nectariniidae > Leptocoma > Leptocoma aspasia. Next base: position 628,360 of record VXAX01007135.1, on the reverse strand, counting down.
TGGTGAGTAGAATACTTGGATGAACTCATAGCTTGTAGACTGCACTTTCACTGATCTACCCCAGTATGATGTTTGCCTTTTTTTTTTTCCTTTTTTTTTTTTCTTTTTTAATTAAGAGCTTCATGACCCTGCTGGTTCCCATTGAGCCTGCAGTTCTCTCTCCCATGCCTTTTCAGCTAACTCCTGCTTGTTCTGTTGGCTCTTTACTTCTTTTTTTTTTTTGCAATTGATTATTCCTACCAACACACAGACCATTACAGCTGTCCTTATCAGGTTGCAGTTACCCACTTCTAACACCATTAACACACTCAGAACCTGGAGAGCTGCAAACAAACACAGCACTGAGCACAGAGCCTTGGTCAGGTCAGCACAGCCTTTTTAGGAAGCATATCAATATTCTTATTTTCAGACCCCTTCTTGTCTACAGAGGCAATACAGAAGAAGCCTCATTGCTCTTCATACCTTTGTCTGACAGGGGTGTTTAAAGAGATGTGCTGCTAACCACTTTGACTGCAGGTGTCCGGGTATGTAAGTACAAAGAGACTCATTACTTACTGGTGAAGCAGTACTAATCAAATCCAGTGACAGTGACGTGGAGGCTAGACCCAAAAAGAGAATAATCCAAGCTGCTCTGATAGCAGATTGATGTTAAGTAAGTAATTAGAGAAGGAAAAATGAATGAATAAGGAAACAGATGTAAACCAGCTTAATAGTTATTTTGTATTGTCTTGCCAAATACATCTTATTACAGTTCTGTTACTGCTGCTTTTAAATCTCTGCTAAACAAAATGTATCAGATATGGAGAGCTATGGCATTTTCCTTCAGGGTTACAACCCTGGTGGTTCTGCCAAGCTCAGCTCATTGCAAGAACCCCCCAGGATGCTAAATATTTAATGAGGCAACAACAACTACATTTATAAGAAAGAAAAAATGGTAGATGGTCAGTTCCTTTTGGTTGAAGTCTTCAGGTTTTAAGAATTAATATGAAGGTACTGATAAAATACATGGTAATTTCCTGAGGAAAGATTAGAGGCTTGTGCTGAAGATAAAACCCCCAAAGCATATGTTTCCCTGCCTAGGCTTTCATGTTTTAATCCTATATGGATTGATTGTGTAATTAGAACAATTCTGTGACAGTCACGATTTGATGAGCACCACCCTATAGCTAAGCACACGTTCCTTATTCTCCCAAGACACAGGAATCTGAATATCTCACTGCTTTCACTTTGTCCAGTATCAAAGGGGAGTTTGGTACTCATGTTTGTCAGCAGGTAATAAAGACTGGATTCCACAAATGCCATAAGAGATGATGCCTCACAACCCTCCAGAGCTGTGACCAGGCTGACCAGGCTGACAGATCTTTGTGCACTGGTTATCAAGAGATGACTCTTCCTTCCCACAGCTGTCAGCCTGATTCACATCAGCGAGGCTTTCAGTGACTGCACAATGACAGAGCTGCATCCTAGCAGCCTCGTGTTGGCTCTGAAGTGATCTCTGCAGTGAAGGCACTGTCATGAGGTGGTCCAAGACTGGCTCATTGCTTTGTGTATCTGCTGGTCCAACCGCGCCATTTCTTTTTAGTCTGACCAAGGCCATTCTTGGCTGGCAGTACAAGTACTGCAGAGCTGGAAAGCAGAGGAGGAAGGTCTGACAAGTTCAGTAAGACACAGGAAAACTTCCCTTGTGAAATGCAGCATTTTCCTCTTCCTGCACATTGGTCACTCAGGGAGAACAGAGGAAAAACCCTTTTGTCTGAGTCATTCACACTATACCAAGAAAAGCACTTGGAACTGTACTCCAGGGAACACCATTACACTAGCATAACAGAGTACTTGCGTGAAGTCAGGTTCTTTCATTTTACAGCAAATATCACTACCTGAATGCTGTTGTTCATTTCCAGGCATTTTGGTGATTCAGCCAGGGAGGTGTCTGTGTTCACAAAGTGCAATAACTGTCTATATTTCAAAAGGGAAACTGATACAATGCTGTGCTTTAGTAGCACTGAAATGGGATTGGTTTTTTCCTTACAGAAATTGGATGAATTTTAGCTCTGATTAAGTACTTAATCTGGTGCTTAACTTGAAACAATTCAGTACTTCCATTGAGTTGAATAAAATTGTCCACATACAGCTAGGTAACTTTCCTGTTTTTCTGGACTGTGTTCTTTTAGAATTGAACAGTTAACTTAGTAAATACTAGTCTAAGCATAACTGTAGTCTGATCTAAAAAGAAAGGGTGTTTAAAAGGTTGATGCTCTGTACTTCTTAATTTTTGCCTCCCAAAATTTTGACTTTGGGCCAAAATGCAATTTTTTAATGTATGGAATTCCACTCTCATGGTTCAAATTCCAACAGTGATGGCAACATTTGCTGTTTTGTTTGCAGTAATTTCTAACAGAAGGATTACTTCTCCCTCTTGGATACATTTGTTTCTTGTAACGCTTGATGCAGTGCATCCATTTGGCAATAAACCCCTCATTGGGGAATTACAATCTGTTGGGTTTTTTTCTGTCTGAAGTTTCTCAAACAGAATAAGTCCCAAGTTAAATTTATCTGAACCAACATAAGCATGATTCACACAGATGTTAAGTCACCAGGCCCTCCTTTTCCTCACAGCACTTCCCAGGTGTTCCTCCTACAGAAACCAATCATAAGTCTGATGAAATTGGGGTGAAAATGCAGCTTCACATGTCAGCAAAAAGGCTCCTCTGTTAAGAGAGAGTTGAGGTAACCTGCTCCTGAAGCCTCAGTGTACATGATGGATGGTGACCCATTTCTCCAGCTTGGGAGGCTTGGCCAGTCTTCACAGAAATCAGTGAAACCAGGTCAATTAACTGCAGTGAAAGAACTGGCCAAAGGAACAAACAGGATGGAAAAGGGATAAAGTGATAAAGGAGCTAAACACAGCTTGAGCTGAAGTGTTCAGGGACCACAATTCATGTGGCCAGAGGATAAAGGTGAAGTTCAATGACAAGGTTCCCTGGATCCTCTTTTTTCCCCATCTGCGCACTCTTTAGCATGACCCAGTTTCCCCTTGGCTGCTGGCACTGGGGAGAGTGTGGTCCATTCTGATCAGGATTTTATTTCTAACCACTGCACTGAAAGGAGGATCCCGATTTACACTGACAAGGTAACTGGGTCCTTGGGGTTAGATGGGGGCTCAACACCCCCTTCCTCTTCCCAGCAGCAGCTAGCTCAGCAGGAAAATGGTAAAACAATTGGCTGGGCTGACAGATGTTCAGTCTGACTTCAGACGATGTAGGAAAGCCTGGATCTGCAGATGTTGATAGTTTTCTGATTGAAAATCCTCCACTGACATACAGATAGATTAAAAAAATAATTCTTTAAAAGCACAGCAAAACCTTGATTTATGTATGCACACAGAAAAGTTGTCACCAGCTTTGATGTGCGTTTCCTTCCCCAGAATCCCACCGACTGTGCAGGGCAGAGATCCAGCCTGTCCTCCACTGTCAGGGAAATGCTGGGATCTCATTACAGCCTCTCAGGCTGGAGCACAGGGCATTACCTGTCAGTCCCTGCTTCAGCACCCTGACAGAAACTGCACTGCTGAAACCCAAAGATGATTGAAATGTTAATTGCTTCCAGGACAGTGTCAGCAGCCTTGCCTGGCTGAAAGAAAAGCCCCAGGGCATTTACCTGAAGGCAGATGAGGATCCTCCTTATGCCAGGTCAAAGCAGACCAACTCCATTAATTTCAGCTGAGTTTGGGCTTTTTCCCCTGGAAGAGTGAGAGCTCAGAATCTGTTCTCAGTTCATTAGTACAGCCTAACATGGAGAAACCAACTCCACAAGATGGGAAGTTAGCCATGAAATACACTGTTAATATAAGTAAGGGAGCAATGACAGACATCAGAATTACTCTGCTATGCTTATGTTCTGGGAGATGTAGAATCCCAGCAGATCATTAGCAGGGGGCAATGAAGAAGTCCTTGGGCAAAATTTTGCCATTGCTCCCAGTAATTGCCTTTTAAGCAACTGGGAATTTTTAGGTGAAAGGTCTTGTACAACCAGAATGAGTAGTTAGTGACTAAATTTTTCTGACTGCAAATCAGAAGCACTGAGACCCCACATACTCATGGTTTTGCTAATGCTAACAGAGCAACACAGTCCTTCAGAGGCTGCTTACCTTCGTTTTGTTTTATGTTGTACAGCCAATAGACATCACATTAGCTTATTGCAAAGATAAATTTTCTTACACACAGATGGTATTAGAAAACAGTAACACTCTGTATATAAATTCTCCAAATACACAATGAATTAGTGATCTGATACACAATAAATTTGTTTTCTGTGCAATCCTCCCAACAGGAAGCAACGCACGTCCAGTGACTAAAACCAATATTATTACTTGCTTAAATAGAGCAATGCATCCTGTTGTTGTGAAGGATAAGCTTTGATTGAAAAGGGCTGTTTTTGCAGCTTCAAATAATTCAAAACACTTTTTTTTTTCAAAAAGAAAAAAAAAGTAAAAAAAAAGTTTTATTAACTTCTAAGCTGCAACTCTTGGCATATTTCCTTACAGAAGACACTATTGTGTCCGGCTATTACTCAACCACTAACATTAGAGACATTAAAGTTGCAGGAAACACAGTTCATCTTTTGCGTAGTTAGAAAGGAGTTGGCTTCCCAATTACCCTGGAAACTGGACTTGCTGCTGGGCAGAAAACCACAATTCACAGCGGAAAATAATAGTTGATATATGAATATCTACCTAAAGGCTAATCAGCACAACAAACAACACACGAGGAAGATGACCCACATGACGTTGTTTGGAGGAAATTAGTCATTAGTATTCTCTAGCTTCCTTTTGTTTTAAAACATTAAATCACTGCTCCTCACCAGTTTAGATAAGAATGGGTTAATACAATCTCTTGAGGATAAGAAATCAAGCTGTTTTCAAGGGCCAGGCTGTATTTTACAATTGCCTGCTGTTGACCATGTGCCTGTTGACTTCCAAGGGTCAGTGCTCCAGGCCAGTCTGTAATTCCAGATGTTACTGCACATCATGTGGTGCAAGCATTGCCACCATGAAAGAAGGACATGAGAAACTGAGGGTAGAGTTGGATCAAGTTGGTGCATGGTCCCAGCATATCTTCTGCGGTTTCCTGCTGCATTCAATGAGCACACCTTTAAAAGTTTTCTTTTCTCCCACTTCCGGCTTCATTGCACACTATTTATGGAGGATAACCAGCTAAACAGTGCAGTGAGATAAACCTCTCTGGAGCTGAGGTAACTGCAGTGACTCTGTTTGATTTCCAGCTTAATTACACCAATGCTCAACCAAGAGCAGCAGTCCCTCTGAGCAGCTGTGTGACGTACAGGCAGTAACTCTGAAAGGGTATGTTTGCTTCCTTCTCCATCGAGAGACCACGCACACAGCATTCCAGAAACCAAGTGCTAGAGGACACAATTACCAAACAAACAAAAAAGCGCTGTGAGTCCAGGACCCACTGATGTCAATGGAAGTTTTTGCTGTTCATTTCACTTTGGCCAGTGGTTTTCCTGTCCCCGGTCCACAGGCAAGACAGGACAGAGTGAAGTTGGTGCGTGGAGCTTCCTGGATGCTGTTACTTCTCCTTCAAGGTGGTTAACTGCTGTTTATTTTCAAAAGCCAGTGCATCCCTTAGCTGTCAATGCATGCTGCTCTGAGGTTGGTAGCCCTTCGCCTCTTACATTTCAATTAGGCTCTAAGCGCTATCAAATAAGCTTGATTGCAGATGTCCATTTAAGATTTAACTAACACATTGTATTTTCAGCTTTCTGGACAAAAAAGGATCGAGACTCACCACTGTTTCACACAAGGCTTCCCCAGGTCAACATAAGCTCTGGTGGCTTTAGGCAGCTTTGCCCTACATCCACTATAGTGCAAAGGCATGTGGCTCGCACTGAACTGGAAACTGCTGCCAAAACAGCCCATTTGATGTGTATACCAGAAGAAAGGTCACTGTGCTGAGGAGCAGACAGGCACCAATACCAGTGACGTGTGCAGGAGCTGGAAAAAGCATCAACCTCTGTGGGTGAATACGATGACAAGACAGTCTGGAGCTGTGCCGCTTTGGCCAGTCTCACCCTCCACCCTGTACACTGCTTTGGGCCACCTGGTATGGACAATCTGAGCAAAGAGCAACTCTGGCACAAGTTTAGGCATTGCCAACCACTGGCTTTTGTTTTCATGCTTTTTAAAATACAACTGTTTCAGTGAAAGAAAGAGAATAACCAAACAAAGAAAGAATCCTTAATCCAAATGCTAAAACTCTATTCCTAAACTTTGAGAAAAACGCTACTTTCTTCCCACCCCCCCCACCCCAGGAAATGACTCAATTTTAGAGAAACATCCAAAAAAAAATCAGTTTGTGTGTTAGTGTAAAAATCAATTAAGAAACCCCAAAACATGATATGAGCAGCTGGCTTGGCTGAACGTGTCTCCTAGCTGTGGTCTTCCCTTGTCTTGCCTGTTTCTCCTTTGGCCTCCTACTCCACAGCTGTATCTGCTCTGCTCCCTCTCCTTCCAACTGCTACTTCTTTGAACAAATCGGTGCTACTGAGTCATGAAAAGGCCAGGCTCCTCTCTTTCACCTCATCTCCTGGTGTCAGAAGCTCCTGTGGAGCTGCCTGTCCGAGCTCGCCTCCTCCTTCCTCAGCCACAGCCCTCGGCACTGGAACCACAGTCATCTCAGTCCTGCAGGAGTTCAGGACAGAGTCAGGGCTGCTGCCAGCAGACTGCTGGGAACAGGATCTTCTTCCCAGTTTGTCCTGAGGCCATGATTTGCCTGTCCCAGCAGCAGGCTGTCTTGCTGGTTGTACTCCATGGATATATCCTTTAAACCCCATGATTTTCATGGCCTGATAAACAATGCAAATATTTTCTGTGATCACTACCCACCCAACATTTTCAGCCTTGGCCATCCATCAGCCCCACACAAGCCTGGGCAGGATCACACCAGTCCTTATGGATCACCATGCTCCCACATGCTGTGGCTGGCTGTGCAGGGACAGTTGTGTGTAACTCATGTAGCCACCACTGCCCTGCATGGGTCCCTTGGGAAGGGGCTGCCCTGGCCCAAAAGAGACCTCTGGGAACGGGCCAGGTCCATGCCAAGTTTGGCAGCTCCCCCAGCAGCTGTGGCTGCAGACCAGGGCAGCACGTCAGGGTAATGGTCAGAGGTAATGAGCTCGTAGCAAAGTGTGAGTGTGCATCTGGTGTGGATCACAAGGCTGACTTCATTTCCTTCCTCCTGGCTCCCTTGTCGTGCTCTGCCCGGCCATTTGGCCCAGGCCTGGCTGTTATCCAGCCGGTACCTAGTTTCATCAGGGCAGAGCCACAGATAGCACTGGCTTCCCAAGGTGTGGGACAGCTAGTAATCACTCCAGCGAGCCTCTGTGAGCGTATTTTCTCTCTCAGGGGCCACCAGATCTCCCCAATGGCATCTGGAGAACATCCAGAGCTGATGGAGCAGTGGACAGGCGTTTCCCTGTTATACCTGCCTGAACTGGAGACCACAACCTGTAAAACAGAGAAGATTTCCAGTCCCTTGGCCCATGAGGCTCTCTTAAAAGCTGGAGACAGGAAACATTATCTGTTAGGCACTGATCAGTATTTGTATTGCAGTGGCTCTGGAGGCTCCCACTGACATCCTGCTCCTGTTATTCTGGGCACAGCCACCAGATTGAAAACAGTCCTGGCTGCAAAGCTGTTGCAGTTGAACTCACCTACGTGAATAAATCAGACCTGTCCTACCAACAGAGCTGCAGCTAAGAGCTTGGCTTTTCCTTTACAGCCAGGACAACCAGGGATCTATGGAACCTGCCCAGCCTATTCCAAGCCCAATGTACCCATCCCCAACCTAGAGGATGCTACTGGGTACCTTGAAGGACAACAGCAAAGCTGAAGGAAATGCAGCCACTTTCAGGCCTCCTTTTACTCCCCAACAGCTCCTCATTTGATGGATGGTTTTACTCTTAACCCCACCACCTTTAGTAATTCCCACAGGTAACAATGTGAGACAAACACCAGGGCTGGGAGAGAGACAAGGACCTTAACTCAAGGTCACAGTATGCAGGTCCACAGCACAGCCAAGGGCTGTACCAGGTCATCTGAAACTCAGCCCTGTGCCCAGTCAGCTGAGCAGCACCACCTTTCATGCTTTTTCTTCTTGTGCTTAAATGATAGGAAAATTGTTTCATCAAAGTAGTTTTCTGGGGTTTTCAACTTGGAATAAGAAGCTTCCAAACAGACCTGCCTATCTGGAACAGAGTGCTTCTTGTTCTTGAATGGTAAAGATGAAGTTAATTGCCAGGAAGTGGAAACTGTGCTATAATATCTTGGCAAAAGCATATATGATGAAGAGCTGTTTGCACTGCTGGACTTGCAGTGTTAATAACACACATGTGTCTGCTGGACTCTGTGCCATTAGGAGTCAGCAGGAACTGGACGACCTGCGTGGTGTTGGATCAATCATTACTCAAAACCTGGCAGCCAAGCCCGGGATGTGCAGTGAGGAGTTGGCTGGGACAGGCAGAGGGATGTGCAGAGGGATATATAGAGGGATGTGCAGGGGGATGTACAGAAGCTCTCCCCAAACCAAACATGGCCTGTGCTGATCCATCCCTGCAGGCAGCATCAGTGTGAGCCAGATCCTGCACACACACAGCCCTGGGACTGCCTGGATCTGGCATCCTCCTCTGGACTGAACGAGGACACCAGGGCAGAAATACCTGACCTTGGGATCAGTCAAGTACATGCATCTTAATTAATAAATGTAACAAAGTGCTTATCAGTCCCTCATTATTAAAGATTATTCTCCAATGTCTGCACCACTTGCAAAACCTGGAACTGGCTGGGTTTGTTCCTCCCTTATTCTTCCCAGGAGGTATACGTGCAGTCAGCACTATTTAACCATTCCCAGGAAGAGATGAGCTTTCCTGAAAGGAAATCAGTGTTTCATCTCCACCCAGAAAAATCAGCAGGACTGGATAAAATCCGCAGTCCTGTAAGTAAGCCCAGGGGCACAGCTAGCAAGCAAGGCTTGTACAAGCAGTTTTAGTCCAGATGAAAGGTTCATGAAAAAAGACTTAAGCCTCCAAGTTTCCGTATTTCCAGTGTGAAACAGAGGACGCCCAGCCTGGTTCTGCTCCCCCTGATCTCTTTCTTTCCCCTTGGCTTCCTGCCATTGTCTTTGGCAGAGCTAGGATGGCTGTGGGAGCCCAGGGAAAGGGGGCATTTTCTTCTCTTGCCTATCAGAGCAATTATTTGTAGCCCTTTTAGGTATTTTCCAGCTCATGTGGAACTCAAGCATCCGTATACACACAGACATATGTGTACACATTTATACATGCACACACACCTACTTTAGATATATATTCCTGCATGTGCACACATCTTTATGGTGACCTTGGTCCATCAGAAAGTGTGTCAGACTCATTTCTGCCATGCTCATGTAATTCCATCAGCAAGCATTTTTCCTGCAAAATGATGACGCAGAAGGACAGGATGAACACACCATGGGAGCGTAGCCAGCCCAGTGCTGCCTTACACACTGACACCACAACCCAAAACTGGGGAGCAATGGGTGGCCAAACTGCTTTGATGGTTGTGTAACACAGCTTGTCACAGCTCAGCTCCTAATTGCTGTCCCCATCCACGAAGGACTTGGAACACCTACATGACTTTTGCAACAGCTGGCCTTTAGGCCAGGCTCTGGGCTCACTGGGGCTTTGCTTAGTACACCTGAGTGCCCTGAAGCAGCTTTCAGCACCCTCCCTCCCCTTCTGCCAAATCCTGGAAGAAGTTCAGTCCCTAGAAGCTGTTTTATTTTGGGGCAGCAGCTCCAGTCCCCTCCATTGCCTGTACACACCATGTTTTGGTGTCACAAACACCTGTCCTTCCTGGGCTTTTCTATTGTTTGGGAGATGCTGGGTGCTGGAGCAGGTTCCTGTAACTGTAGATTTTCAGGCTGCTGAGGTTGGTTTTTCCTCCCTTTCCTGTTCCTGGGACAGGCCAAGGCACCTGGATTTCATTAGTTTTGGTGCTCTGCTCTAGGAAGCAAATTCTAGTATGAGAAGGACTTTTTGCTTTTCACATCTTGCTTTGAAGAAACTACTGTTTAAAGAAAAATGTTTTCTCATCCAATGTCATCACCAGTAATGCTGAAAGGCTGCTTTCAGCCTGCTGGAAACTGGCCTCAGGGAGACCTCAACACCTGCTAAAATCCTGCCCTGAGCTGAGGCCTCTACAAAACTCCTCCACCACAGTCCTCGTCAGCAGAATTCTGAGCCAGTCCATCACCTCAGACAGCTTACAAGGCATCTCTTCCTCCAGCCTCAGCATCAGGGAGAGTGGAGGAGCCCCGTGTGAGAGAGTCAGGTCTGAGGGACCCACCTGCAGCCTCACACAGCTGCCAAGAGCTGCCTGCTCAGGACAGGGCTGCTGAAGCATCCCCTGGTGAGCCCGGCAGGACTCCCCAGCCCGCTCCGTGCCGGGCTCCTCTCCCGTGCACAGCTCATCCCCACTCCTGGAGTGTGGGAGAGACCCAGAGCTGCCCACCCAGGGAGCAGAACACCTCTGCTGGTGCACTGAGGCCAGGTAAGAGGTTAATCCACCTCACTGGTATCGCTGTCAGCTCCAAATCTCTGTTTGTGGGGCAGGTACCACACTCAACACATCCACAGAGGCATTTTCTCACCCACCGGGTGGGGTCACCCCCTGGAGAGAAACTGGGAAAGGGAAGGGCAAGGAAGAAGAGGGAAATCGTGGAAGCAATGGTCCCAGCAGGAAACCCAGATAAGAAATAAGTAATGAGAACTCCCTACCCATGATTTGCTCTGTGAGAAATATCCGCTCTCAGCATTGCCAACCCGGGCGTTTTCTTTAACATCCAACACTCAAACTTTCTTCCTGCCTGTACCAGGCATTCCTGCTTCATTAGAATACCTGGAATTTCTGAATCATCTGTAATTTCTTTCACTGTGACAGAGTGTCTTTTGATTTCTATTATCCACTGCCTGACATGATAGCCTGAGTGGGGATTGCAGGCTCCAACACAGTCCCCTTGAACAAAGAATAAAATAATTCCTTATAAATGCTCAGAGCCTCAGCCTGAGCTTAGCTGTGCTTTTTGCAGTGCTTGGCTCATTACTTACTGCTGTCACTCAGACTCCAGCCCCAGAAAACCTCTGCAGACCTTGAGGACTGCCAGAGAAGTTTGCTGCAGGTGGCACAGCAGGTGAATATTTCTCTCTCCTGTTGCCACGGTGCAGTCAGCAGCAGAGGAACAGTGCTGGATCTCCAGCCCTGCATGGGTCCACCTCCCTGGGGAACCTGGCTCTGCATGTAACTGCTGGAGAGCAACAGAGGAAGTACTACTGATAAACACTGCAGAAACAACGTGAGACATATGTTAAGAGCAAAGCTGAGAGCCAGAGTCTGCTCCTGTGGTGAAAGCATTCCCGTGCTGTGGAGCAGAGTGCGGAGCCGTGGGATCAGGGAAATGCTGTCACTTAGCAACAGCATTAACACAAGAACCAGAACCAAACTGTCTGAAGTGAGAAATGCCCATTTTTTTTGGTGCAGCTGTGCCCACATGCTGGAGCAAAGGGAAGTGATTTGAGTCCTGGGATGCTGGTGCCACCTACACAGCCAAGAGAAGGGCCCGTAACAGTGAACAAGGGAGTGAGTACAGCAGTGCTGCTCCTTTTATGATGTGAGTCCCACTACAAACTGGAACATTTTGACAGAGGAATCAGCTCATCCAAGTTCTGAGGCACTTTACTTACCCAAACCCGCTGCTTTTTATCCTCAGAGTGGTAGTAAATGGGAACCCATCCTCTGTTTTTTATAACAAAACCCAGCAAAAATTCATTGTATTAGATGCTGCTACAACTGCGTTTGGGAGGATGGGTCACATTAGTGTTAAATACATCCCTTGTTCTTCTGCACCCTGCAATGCACAGACAGAAAAGAGGCATTTTAATAAAAGAATAAAGATCGCTTGTTGGGTGGCTGGCTGTGTCCTACACCAGGCAAAGTTTTGTCTTGTCATAATACAGGCAGAATGAGAAAACACAGCACTGAGCATTAAGGGTGCTCAGACTCATTAACTGATAGCTTTAATTCTTACAGCAATATATTTTTAGGCAGGGGAAATCACATAAGGTGAAAAGAGGTGCCTTTCCTACCTCCCATATGGGCACCAGCCCATCTGTCCCCAAAACCAGGTCTCAAATCAGGAACCAAGCTGGAAAGCAGAGTCTGGTGGAGAGGAAGAGGCTCACTGTTCCAGGGAAAATGAACTTGGTCATGTCACCCATAGTCCCAGACATCAACATTTTCTGTAACGCTTTCGTTTTTCATTTCCTTACTTTTTGTTTGTGAAAACCTAGAGGAGGGATTTAGGATTTGTGCTTACAAATAAAATAGACTATAACCTGCCTAATGGGAGCAGTTCAGTTTTACATGGTTGTCTCTTGACATGTTTACACAGCTGGCCAGATACCATTAAAACATATTTTCTCAGGAGGCAGTGTGGTCTAGAGGAATGAGCACGGGCCTAGCAGTCAGGAACTCCCACGTTGTAATTTTGGGTCACCAGTGGTTTGGTTTGGTGCACAGAGCCATCTAACCCCGTGCATGTCAGCGTCCCACAGCGACACCTCACAGTGTGATGCCTTCACGTCTTAGTCCTGGCTGGGGGAGGATCAGAGCCCTGATGTGGCACCCAGGGTCAGAAACACACAAATAAAGACTCTGGAGGGATGGATTGGAGATGCTTCTGCATCTTCACCTCTGGTGGGTTTGGCTTAGGCAGTCCCTGAATCAGAAATGATGCATCTGACATGGTGCTGTGCAGGTTGTCCTGATCCAAACTGAGATCATCCATGAGCACTCTGCAATAGCAGAGTGTCCCTCTTCCCACCAATGAGCACAACCTTCTTGGAGAGACTCCCAGAGCTTGGCAGATCCTTAGTGAAGTGAAAAAGCCAACGAGCAGCAGCACTAACTTTTAGCTCAGGAATATTAATGGCTAAAAACCATCAATTTCCAAAAAGCTGATGAACCTATCAAATATTACATCTGAACAGGAGCTTGCACAACAACAGGATTTTAAATACCATGGAATTTAAATGGAATGACTGGCTCCAGTTCTAGCTCAGGTGGTTAAAACTCAAATAAAACCTAAATAGATATAATTGATAGTTCAATTATATTGAACTAGGGCCTACACTGTGACACCACTGAACTTCCAGCCTTCCTTCTTAGATTCCTTCAATGCAGGATACTTTTGCCACAGCATCAAGGTTACAGGGTACCCTTCACATTTGTCCTATGAACTGCATGGACACCATTCCTCAGTTCTGGGTGATGATCATGGAATTAATCCTATAGGAAAACATTTTAGCTGGTAGCTAAATTGTGATCTTCCCCATTAAAGATCCTTCTTGTTTACTTCTCCCACTGGTCACGTCTGGTAACTGCTGTGTTTGTGTTTGACTGCTGTTAAAAAGGGTTTTATTTGATGGGATATTGGAGATTCTCCAGCAAAACAACGTTCCAAATCAGGGAACAGCTTTTGTGCTACTACAAGATGGTCTCTCCTTTCTCGGTGTCTCAGGGCCTGTAATAAAAAGTTGCTTGCAGAATTCAGGGACTTGGTTATGCTGACAGACTCCATCTGGGCTTTTGTCAGCAACCTCAGGGGACTTTTGTCAACAACCTGAGTCATTTTAGAAGAGAACTGGTCTGCTCTTTAAAGAAGGATGGGTGTGAGAAGAGCTCAGAGCAGAACATCTGACAGGTGGTGTGGCACAGAGCACCTTCTCAGGGCTTCTGGATACAGGGAAAGGATGAGTCAGTGGGTGAGGAGGTGCTCACAGCCCGTCTTGTGGCTGTGGATGTTCAGTCCTGGGCCAGCTCTGCCTGCCTGAGGAGGCCACATGGACCTTTTAAGTGACTCAGGGTCAGTGATCTCGTGAGGGTATTTGTGCTTCTCTGACACTGTGGCTGTGCTGAGCACTGGAGCTGGCCCCACTGAATCCAGGAACACTGAAGGTACAGCTCCACAAGGACCTCCTGGGAGAGCAGGGCTCTCCCCAGCTTGAGACCTGGTCAACCAAGGCTCTGTCCAGATGAGGATGGAGGCAGCAGGACCTTTGGCAGCCTTTTCCCACAAGCTCTCTGATAGGAGATGCCCAAACTGCACCTCCTGCACACTCAGAGCTGTGGCTGCCAAGGCCTGCTGTGACCTGTGGTCCAGACCTCCTCCTCCACTGCCCAGCTCCCAGTCTGCTGAGGAAAGAGAGGAAGCTGGAAATCATTTCAGTGGCATTTTGGGCACAGTTGAGCAAAGTACCATTTTCACCTCAATTTCATATGTGACAGGGAATCAACGAATCTGACAAACAGCATTTAGTTTCTCAGAGAAAACAACTGAAATAACTAGCTTTTTTTTGATTTTTTTTTTTGAGAGAAACATTTTCTCTTCTGGATGGCAGACTTAAACACAAAGAAATTTGTGCCTTCAGGGTATCTTTAACCCAATTTTAGAACCTCCTGGAAGTCAGAGCTATTAATGGACTTGTTGCTGGAAGCTCAGCTCCAGTGTTTTAAATGGCTGTGAAACATGCTCCTGATGGGAGAACAAGCACAAAACCAAGAGGAAAACAGGAATCTGTTATCTGATATTCCCACCCCTGCTCATAAAGTTCTCTTTTTCAGTGCTGGACTCTTGGCTGGTGTTAAGAAGAGTCTTGTAAAATTGCCTTGACACCTTATCAACATTAGTACAAAAATCCACCCACCCTTCACCAACACGGTGGTGCAAGGGACAAAATGGGGATTTTACAAACCTGTCAAAGGAAATCTTTTGCCTGAGATCCACAGTTCTGTGATGAAGTGTTGTGTATCTACAGTGATCTATAAATATCAAATGTTACCTTTCACTGAATTGAGATTTTTGCCTTTTAGTAGCCTTATTTATATAATTGACACCTATTTCAGTGGGTTTGCTCCAGTATTTCATTACCAGCTGATATATCCAGGTCAGCCTTGTCAGGTTAGTGCAGAACCCCATTCCCTCAGCAGGACCTGAAAATTTAGGTCAACTTGCATAACTTTGATGAACCTTTAGAACTGAAATGATTGAAGTGACAACTTCCATTGAGTCCCTGCTGAGGTGTCTGACCTTAAATCACAGAGGTCACAAAAAATATGTGAAGAATCCAAATAAACTCCAATTCAGAACTCCATTAGATTAAGCATCTCTGAGCACTGGGGGCATCAATATGGCTTAAAAGAGGTGCACAATGCACAAATTATAGTTTCTCAATAATTGAAACTTTTCATAGGAATTTCACGAACATCAATGAATACTTTTTTTCTCAACCTCACCAAGTGCAGTTTCTAAACAGACAAATGCAAAGATAAGCACTTCAAGCTACCAAAGTATCAATTCTGCAAATTTTTCACAAAACTGCAACCATCTACTTTCAGGGTTTCATAGATTAAAATCCAAATGTTGCTCAGTCAGAGGGCTTGGTAGCTTTCCATGCCATATCAGACTGGATGTAAACATTCAGTGTTTGAGCTTTGTGGGTACAATGACAAAGATCCCTTCCTACGTCACCAAATAAACCATCGGGCAGGAACTTTTCCTGACTACACAAGACAACCACGATGACACATGGGCTTGGAACTGAAGAGGCCATGACTCCTTGACACTGCACAAAATCACTGTCCAAACCCAGACTTCCTTTCACTACAACTTTTTCCATTTTGGAACAGAGCCATGCAGGAGCTCTGGTGGGCTGAGCAGTCATTGGAGAGCACTGGGGGGAGGTCAGGAATGCAATCCCACCTCTGCAAGCTGTGCCAAGGGGACACTGTGGGGAGGTCACCAGCTGGTGTTTCCAGGTACCTCTTACACAGGTGAGCTCCATGTCACTCCCATTTCCCAGAGAAGAGCATGCTGGAGCAAGCTGACTCCATCTGTCCCTCACATCCAGGGACCAACCTGAATTACCTCAACCAGCTCTAAATTTTCAGAGTACTCTGCGCTCTCTTGGTGGCTGGAGAAGGCAGCTGCAGGTAACAGAAGAAGGATGGGACTTATCCATTAACAGTCCCATTTTAAAATGAAATTGAATTCAGCAGCACTGTACAGTGTTGCCTCCTGATGACTTTTGCTCTGAATTATGTGAACCAGAAACAATATAACATTTGTTTGAGTGTGATTTACATGAAGGAAGGAATCCCACAGCATTTACAATCCCTCTGTGAGTCAGGCTTTGGTATCCCTGGTCTGTCACATCCAGGAGGTGTTGAAATGACATGCAGGGAGAGGAGGGCTGCTTCTGAGACAATTCCACTGGACAAACTCCTCCACTGAGTGGGCAGTATTATTATCCAGCCTTTATCCCCTGATACATGAATGCCCTGAAGGCAGTGGGTTGTGTTTACAAGTGCCAGGGCAATGTCTTCTCATGTGTTCATTTAGCAAATTGGAGGCCTCAGACAGCAGAGCAAACAGCCACTCAGGTCTTCAAAATCCTTGCTCCTCAGTGGCAATGGGTCTATCGGGCCACTAATTCCAGTGCTAAATGGAAAATAACTATCCTGTGATTTTATTTTGTAGACTGAAGCCACTTCCCATCAGAGCCACACACAGAACTGCACTGAGCTCCAAAGGAAGGGTCATCAGCCCCAGCACAGCCAGGGATGGGCAGTGACTGGGAAGAGGCTCTGAGAGCCACCCAAAACATGTTTGGGATGACAGAGTGCACCAAAGTAGTTCAACCTTGTAATGCCTCTTGCTTTTAAAAATGTTCCAAGTATTTAAAACCTCACCTTCCTAACTGAGAAGAGGTACTTGCTATTTTTAACAGGCAGCAGGACACCAAAGTGTTGGAGAATCTCTGACAAGGGGTGTGTGTACTGGGAATGCTCCAAAGATGCAGTGGGGCTGTCTCCTGTCCCCAGGCTCTGTCTGCAGAGCTTTCATTGCAGTGGTGTGTGTACAGCCCTTAACACTTTTGTCTGCAAAAGCCATGGCAATGCACTTCTGCACTGCTGCATTGTCCAGGGTGAGCCTAGCAGTGACATTTTTTTCAACTGAGTCCCACATGGCACATTTTGTATATTAGTATTTAGTGCCAGTCTATAATTAGAAGATAATTTTTTCCAGAGCTAATGAAAAGATGCCCTAGCAACCCCTGGATATGATCCCAAATCCATTAATACAGCTCAAGCAATTCCATTTCATTTTATGTGGGACAGACCATGAAGTTTGAAGAAAGATGCTGCCAAGTATTTTCATCTAGGAATATGCTGAAACTTGGCAAAAAAGGATGGAAGAATTCATCCTGTATCTGTCCCTGTTATATACAACTTGGGAGAGAAACTGGGAAAATTAAATGACTAATACTTCCTGAACCATGATGGTATTTTGATAGAAATGTGGTGAAGAAATAGCTCCCATGGAAAAATGAAGGAAAATGTATTTCTATCATCATAATGAAGACTCAACCTGTTGTTATCATTCATTAGTGCCAATTGATAGAACCAAAGATGGGGAGTGTAGTGACACAGTGAGCCTTAGGTGCATGTTTTCCCTGCGTGCCAGCCTGGATGGATTTCCACCACGGTGTCCTGCTGAGACCATCAGTGACCATCAGTCACCAAACACGTGGCTCCATTCCACATCCAGCATCTCCAAACTCGGACTCCACACCAAAATCAGTATCTCCCAGCACTCCCACACCCAGCTGTCACCACGGTGCCCAGGAGTACACTTGATTTAGCAGGTGAGAGCACAGCTAAGGATGACCCACATGAAAGGAGTGCTAAGAGGGATCTTAAAAACAGCCCAACCACACTGTACCCTGCTTGGCACAGCTGCAACACCCATTCTGTGTGTGCCCTTCTGTTTGGATAATGCTCTCCAAAAGCAACTACAAGCCTATTAAAATGCACCAGAAAAGCAGCAAAGAGCTGCCAGGATGAAAGTGGCTGCACTTCCAAACAGGGCTCAAGGTCTGGCACGTGCCCTTCATCAGAGATGCTCACCAGCACCTGAGCAAATGCCAGACGATCATCACTTCCTTGAAAAGCCAATTTTCACAACAAAACAGCACGAATGGCCTGTTTTCACTGACCAACCTGTGTCTCTGGGATGAGCACACAGTGAGCAGAGCCCAGCAGAGCAGGGGGGGCTGTATTTGATCAATCCCATCCCAGAGCCCCAGTTCCCAATCCCAGCCAGGTCCCAACAGAGCCCACGCCTGTTCTCCACAGGCAGAGCACTAAAAATGGACTGTGAGCTGTGAAAACACCACCTACCCTGTGCCAGGAATGCAGGCCCTGGAGCACAGTGTCCTCAGCTCCTGCCATGGCACAGTCACCAGCTTCTTGGATTTATTAGCAAGGTAAATCCTGCTCACAAAGTATCAAGTAGACAAAGAAATAACAATATAAATGCAATGAAGACCCACAGTGTAAGGCAAATGTGCCTTATATAGGCAACCTGAAAAGGTCAACAGAATGTTTGTGACAAGGATACAAGTATTTTTAACTTTGAGACCAAAAGGTAGACAAGGAAACCACTGTGATACCACCCCAGGGAGTGAATAAATACTGCCCCAGACCATGAATTAGCTCTAAACCAATTGTGTTCTAATGAAACCCTCTACAATACAAACACCAATTCACACACCTCAGCGTCACCAGCAGAACAGGCTGTTAATTAATGTTTTTCTGGAACACTTTTAAAGTTGAGCTCTCAAACTATCATTCCTCTCCTGCTCCCTCTGGACAGCCTTTACAATAAAGATAAAAGGGGAACATCCCCAGCCACACAGCACTAGAGGAGAGTTCAAAGACAAAAATCAATGCCTCATCTTCTGATTTTTGGCATGGATCTTGTAATTCAGGGTTATTTCTTACTTGACAATTCCCAACAACACATTTTACTTATTTACAGAAAGATAGGAATTAACAACAGCTCATTACATTTTTATTTTAATGAAATTTAAAAAGGCAGTTATTAGTTATACATACACACAACTGATTCTGTACTTGTTAGTCATAAATATAGAACATTCAGAAGTACAAAATACACTTTATCCACAGCACAATTTCACATCAATATGAAGAGTTTAAACAGATAAGTAAGCAAGTGCCTAACAATGACAGAAGCCCATTTTTGGAGTTGTTTTCTTTTTTTCCTTTCCCTTTCTTTTATAAAGACCATTAATCTACACAAAGTAATCAGTGCCCACAGTTATCAGTTTCATGAAATGCACTCTGGTTTAGAGTAGGAAAAGACTGACCTTTTAAAGACAATTAGATGCCATCACCTTTTCTTTGCTTCATTAACAGCAACAAGCCCAAGCCCACATTCTGGTCTCACAGTTAACAACTGTGAAAAATGGGGCTCTGGCAAAAATCACCTGAAGCCAAACTTGAGCACTGCCAGAAAAGTGAAAATATCTGAACTAGAAATTAGTCCACTTGATACCTTGCAAACAAAGAGCAACAGCAGTATGACACCGATAAGGCATTAATGACAAAATGGCTGTATTATTCTCGAAAAAAGAGTACACCTATGTATAAAAATATATGTCATAGCAATTGGGTAAATCCAACACTATTTAACACTGTGCCAAAAGTAATTAAGAGTTAAAAAGGCAGTTCTGCAAGAAGTATTTACAGTCTCATACTGTACTTCAAAAGAAAAGAAAAGGCAACAAAGCTACAAATGGAACTATCTGGTTAAAGCATCACTGTAGATACTGCAGTAGCACTTGTACAAGTAATGTGATGGAGTCTTGGATTGTTTGTCTGAATAAATGAACATAAATATTTTAGTATTTAAAACTGTCTCAGTCTACATGTCTGCTCCTTGAAATAACTCACCCAGACCATCACTATTTGCAGTTCCTTGCTCCGTGAGTTTAAAACCCAAAAAATTCAGTTTCAAGAAACACTGTGTTTGCAACAATTCGATCAGAAATCACAGCTTTATTTCCAGCTTAGAAAAAAATCCACAAAGAAATGAGAAATCCACCACCTATGAAATTCTGGAAATTGGAAGCCAAAGTGCTAACAAAGCTACACCGACAGCACGTAATAAAGACATCAGCATTCCCAATGCACCTTATAACTGCAGCTATAGGCTAGGTTAAGTGGCTGTAGTAAGGAAACACAAGAAACAGCACAGCCAAGGCTACACAGCTCTGTCAGCCACAGGACTGGGGTGGCTGCTGGGGAGGAGCAGGCAGGGACACGGCAGGGCCAGGGCAGCGCCCTGCAGCACCAGCAAAGCCTCACCTGCTAGCTCAGAAGCACAAAGTTGCCAAACTCGTTAATTGCTCCCTCCTCGGTGGCTCAGGAATGGCAGCACAACGCCTCCCACCCGGGCTGGGGGACACGGGATGGCCAGGAATGGGACAGGAGCAGGGCAAGGGGGGAAATGCCAAGAATGAAGCGCTGGCTCGGGATGGCACAACAGCAACAGCTGACAGGGAAAACCCAAACCTGGCACTATCCACACTGCCCTAACAGAGCAGCCATCACCTTTCCCAACCAGAAAGGCAGGAGGAGTCCACAAGGTGAGAAGCAGTCCATGCTCTGATCCCTCAGGCGTACTGACTTCAAAAAAACAACAAGGAAAAGAGAGATGTGCTTTAATTTCTTCTAACAGTGCACTTTGAACTGCACAACCAAAATCTGTACACGGGAAGCCTTCTTCAGTAGTAAAAAACCCACAACACACTGAGGAAGTTATCATTGCTGATGTCAGGAGAAAGAAAGTGACTTTAAAAACCTTATTTTTACACTGGATTCAGGAAGTAAAATAAACTACAAATATACTTAGAGCAGTTTGTTGGGTAAAATAAAACACAGGAACAGCGCTTTTTTGCTGAATTCATTATTCACTTTATGGAAAAATTTATAAAAATTTCAGAAGAACTGACATTTATCGTGTCAAGCATCTTCTGCACAGAGACACAAACTGCTCACTGACTGCTGCCTCCCTCATAAGCAGCCCCTTTCAAAACCCTGCAGAGACACTGAGCACCTCACTCCCTGGTGCAGCACCTCTTAGAGACACCAGTGAACTTTACTCTCTCTTTGCCTCTCCAATTCCAGGAGCAGTCATTCACTTGAGCAGTGTGAGGGGAAAGGGGGATGGCTCCAAGAGAATAAACAGCCATGTATTTAAAAGCAAAGTGCATAAGCACATGGCTTGCTCACCTAAGACGGTATTTTCCTGATCTCTGGGGGAGAAGAGATAGGAAGATGTTTGTTTGTTCTCAGTGTGATCTCGTGAGGCCAGTGCAGGCCAGGAGATCTGAGGCCTCTCCAGTACTTCATCTAGAGATATACAAAACTGTCCTAAAAAAAGCATCCCTAGCCCCACTTGCACATAGGGTAAGAGATTGGTCCCAGATTTAGTGAGAGAAATAGTAAGGAGGACTCTTCCTGGCTACTGAACACGACATGCTGATCTGGGAGAAAGCTGGGACAGCAGTGTCAGATGGGCACAGCCCCATCTGTGCCAGCCGTGTCCCCAGGCCACGCTCACCTGAAACCTGCGTGGCCAGAGCGGGCTGTGGGGCAGGGCCTGCCTGCTCCCCAGGATGTTATCCCAAAAAATATGGACTGTGGTGATGTCCCCACTCAGAGACACCCCAGAATTCGAGAGGGGCTATGAGAAGGCAGAGCTTAATCCTGTGACGTCTGAGAATTGCTGCACACACTGAGATCTGGATGGGGGCTGTGCCCTAGGGCTGCTCTTTCCAGGTCTGTGATGGCTCCTCCAAAAGCTGAGGGAAGCTGCCCCTTCCTCCTCTGCAGAGGCTGCCTACCAACACCAACCTCAAAGGTTATGAACAACCTGCACGCAGGAACTTGGGGCTTTGGGAGTGATTCTTTCTCCTCCCATCCCAGAAGAAACGATCAGGATAAAATCCTTACAATCCAACCTCTGTAACTCATCATGCATATGAAATACTGAACAAAAAGATTCCTACCACATCTCTGACGAAGACACATGGCAGGTGACTTGCCCAAGAGGAAGGTGATTAACTTACCTCTGTGGAAAAGCATACAGCATTCAGAGCAGTCAAGAGTCCTCAACAAACTTGGTAAGCTGAAAATCCCATATTTAACGGAACAGGGTTAACAGGGTTTAACAGAAGCATTTGCTTGGGAATCCAAGCAAAAATTCAAGTTATCACTGTGTATGCAGTCGACAATAGTCCAATCAATATCTATTACCAACTCACTCTAAAAAAATTATACACTACAAAACCACCTCACTGCTTGCAGCAAATGAGCTTGAATGATTTCCTAGTAACAGGCCACCACCTTCCACTGTTAAAATGTGAGGTTTCACAGTATAAAAAAGTACTTCACAGAAAGGAAATGCAGCTAATATAGAAAATGCAATCTCGATGTGTTTACAGTCATTTCTTAAGAGGCAATATTTTTGGGAAAGCAAGAACAATAATAATTAAAGCAGCCAGTGAGAAATGTACAAGGTTATAGGCCTCAATTCAGTGCAAAACCAGACTAATAGCTTATGTAAGTAAATGTTTGTTCTGAATAGAGAACCACCTGAATTAAAAGTAAGAACACCTATGTGAAGTGATGGAGACTCTCACGATATTCAAATCCTTCACATACATCATCAACCTTTTCAGTACACTCCAGAATGGACCCTTTGTAAAGGCAAAAGAAACCAGTACAGGAAATCACTTCATACAGCACAAGATATACATAAAGTACCAAAATGTACACACATTCAAGTTTAAGTTAGAAAAGGCAGAGCTGAATCTTCTGGTGAGAGAGGCCTACATTATGTTGCTTAATCTCAACATTTAAAGTGACCTAAAACCTACAAGAATCAAAGAAAACAGAATATTGTGTCTGCTTTCAGAAACTTAAGCTTAAAGCAAGGCATCAAAATTGAGCGGTAGGCACTGTAACGAGACATGACCTTACCTTTTCTCTGTTAGTCTTTGTTACTTTGTTATCTATTGAAAAATTACCATTTGAAGGAAATATTATGCATCATTCACATTCAAATATTTGAGACTCAGAGATTTTTTTAAAAACAAGCAAAATTTTTATCTCTGAGGTAGATGACAATAAAATAAAAAAAAAATAATAATGGAGCTGTCAATGAACACTACCAAGTGCTGGAGCTCCTCTGTTGGCACTGGTGCACCCCAAGGAGGAGAGAGCAAGCCCTACACCACTATCTGAAACGTGAGAAATGCATCTTCTGGTTTAGTAGCTTCTACAGAAATGCAACACCGAAAAAGCAGCGCCAAAATTACACTGAAATGGCCTTGGAGAAGAAGAACTTCCATTTCTGCTTCGCAAGCTACTCAGAAAATGGTGGAAACATGCCCAGGTCAGCAAAATCTTCAATGTTGTAATTGCCAGTACCCTGGGTCGGATCCCCTGGCATCGGCAGCATGTCCTGCACAGTAAGGAAAGATCAAAGTCAAGTCTCACTTGCCAACACATTATCCAGACACAAACCGTTTCCTGTTCATCTTTTCAGTGTAAAACCAAAAAAGGCCAAGTTTAGATAAATAAGGTGAAAACCAGACCTGTGCAAAGGGCTGGGCTAAAGTTTATGTGCTACTTATATTTTGCTGGAGTGTTTCTGAACAAGAGGTGGGACTTAAGCAGGGCAGAAGTTTTGGATTGATTGTTTGAAATAAAACACATTTGAGCTGTCTCCTACTCCTCCCAGCCTGAAACAGCTCCTCTTGGAATGGGAGCTACACATGGAGAGGAGCAAACTCTCTGGTTTCTCTGCATGGGGAGTGCACAACATCTCACACACTGGAGCTCCAGCTGTGTCAGGATGGGTTTGGGCAAGGTCTCACTTCCTCGCCAGCACTCCCTAGGTGAACACTGCTCTGTGGAACACTCAAGACTGGACATCACCCCAGCTAACAAGGCTGCCCAAGCAGCCTTCATGAATGAACAGAGGCAGAGGAAATAGCAGGAACTTCTCAGGAGAAATGGGATTTCATGGTAATTGCTCTCATGTGTCTTGAGCCAAGTGAGGTCTCTGCAGGAGGCTTCAAAAAACACTCAACCTTTCCTCCAGCCAGAGACTGAAGCCACAGGGAAAAGATATCCCTTGCTGGGAAAACCAGAGTTTACGCTTGCTTTTCCTGTCAGTCTTACAATAATAAGTTCTTACCACAAAGCCAAGTCTTGCCAGGGATGGCTCATTATCCTCACAATAAAACAAAACCAAAAAAACAAGTAAGAAAGCTCACGGGATCTGCTCTGTGAAAGAACTGAGAGCTGCTGGTACTGGGAAGTTCCTCCAAAATAAAGACTGATTAAAATCAATCCAAAATCTTCACAGCATCCTTGTCAATGTGGTGAGAGAGACTGTGAACACAACTGGCAGTGTCTGAGCTGCCAGGGTCAGCCTTCATTTTCTGAGCAAAACTTGGACTTATTTGATGTTTTCCCACATTCTCTCCCGGCCAAAGGGAAGCTGTAGCTGCCCTCTCCTGTCTACATTTCCATCTCTGAAGGCATTTCTGCTGCTGGGGACTCTGAGGCAAAGGCTCTGCAGGCACAGATCCAGCAAGCTCTCCTCTTGAGTTGCCTCTCTCCTTAAGCCCAGCTAACCCAGGGCTGACTTTGGGCACAATCCAAGCAACTTCTTGGAGGCCTTTAAACTCATTCAAGTGTCTTATCCCATCCACCTATTATCCTAACTCCCTTCAAATGCACGCTCACCTCCAAGAGCTCTGCAGATGAGCCCACCTCTCCTTTTATCCCATGGTCTTCCTTTCCACTAACTTCATGACAAGTTTGTTAAGAAAACAAGCAAGACACTGCTTGGAGCCCCATACCTCTGCTGGCCATCAAACCATGCTGTCAGCAGCACCACTGGAATTACCCTGAATATCCTCTTGGATAGCGATTAACCTCTGCTAACACAAAGAGATGCAACAGACCAATCTTGCCTGGGCCATGGGCTAGGAGCACGCAGACAGGCAGTTATTCCAGATGAAGTGCTGTTGTTTGATCTTGTGTGAAAGCAATGGCTCATCCACACAGGAATATTCCCATGCTCACAGCTCTTCTGCAGCGTTCTTGCGAGCAGCCGCACACGAGCCCAGTCTTGCAAGTGAATTTGCTTTCCAAAAGCAAAGCTTTTCCCACTTCTAAACCTTGCTTGGGGCTTGAACTGTCTTTCCTGCATTTATCTGCATTGTTTTCTTGTAAACTGTCTTCTTCATCTAATTTAAAAACCAGTTATACAAGGACAGATATGTTATTAGGCAACTTATGAAGTCCTACTCTGTAGTTGGACTTTGCTATCTGTAGTCAAGACTCAGAATTATAGTTAATTAGGTAGTTGAAGATGATTGTTTACCACCTGATATCTGACTGGGCTTAACCTTAAAAAAATATTGTCCACTATCTTCTATGCAGTATCAGACTCCTTTCCTGCTTGAACTGTCGAAGAGAATGACATTGGTATCTAATTGAAGTTGAGATGTCAGAGGCCAGCACCAGGACAAGAAAGATACTCCACCTGGGAATACTTCATGGGCTCTCTGCAAAAGATGAAAGCCCTAAGTACAGGGTGCAAAGAGAGGGGAAAACAGCGTTCTGCATCAGCAAAGATGCTGTTGTGTGGCAGAAACCCAAAGCAGCTCAGTAGCTAAGGGCAGCTAGGAGCAGTGCTGGCCTATGGCAGCACGCAGCAGCAGGGAAGGGTCCAGGCCCTGCTGCACCCTGACCCTCAAGGGCCACGGCTCTAACTCAGAACTGAGAGGCCATCAGAGGGGCTCTGGGCTCCCTGAACACTCCTCACCTGGAACACCTCGGTCTGGTTGGGCTGCGGGTGCGAGTGCTGGTCGCCGCTCTGCTGGTTGTGGTGCTGGCTCTGCCACTGCGACCACACCTCGGAAGGTCTCCCCTGGAACTGCCCACTGCTCTGGCCACCTTCAGCTGGGTGGGGGAAGAAAAGGCACAAGTCAGAGAGCTGCTCCTCCAAAACATCTGCCTGCTTTGGGGCGGCATCCATCAGTGCCTGGATTTGCAAAGGAGCCTTGGAGGAAGGCCCGGGGTGACACCAGCCCTGGGAGGAGGAAGCTGGAGGGAATTTCAGCCCCAGAGCAAAGCTCAGGGCCATGGCTGCACAGCCATGAACTGCCCAGAGCAAAACACACAGTGACAGGTGAGCCAGGCACTGGAAGACAATTTTAAAGCATCCCCCCCATCTTTTTTTAATCAATAATAATCAGTATTTTTCATCTCACTTAAAAATCAAACTTCACCATCTGAATGCTATTTCTCTTCAAAACACTGAATTCTTGTGGAGCAATGGGTGCAAAGCTTGGTTCTCATCTAAGAAGCATGTAAGCAGATCCAGGAATTTTTTAAGCAGATGTAGAAACAGTATGATCAACAGACAACAGCCTTGCTGATTAAATACAGGCACTGCTGGACTGTCTTGTCCTCCAGAGATACATCTGCAAAGTGATTTATTTAATATGTAGTTCGTAGCTAATTATTATCCTGTCAATATGGTGATACTTTCCTAGAAGTCTCAGGCCATTTGCATTTGACAGAGTAACATGAATAGCAAGACTTTATTGTAAATACACTTAACATGATGATTTCAAGGAGATTCATTTCTTCTAAATGGTCAACCAGAAAAAAAGCATGTTGCCACACATTAATTTGGTTACCTATTACACATACATTTTTCATGAGTACAGTTACAGATTACACTTAAGCTGGACTCATTTTACCCTGCATTTCTACAGATTGCTACTGAATTATAGTATTTTTGGATAATTTTCAATTCATTAGTTACAGTATCTCCTTCTAAGAATTAGCATTTTAGAAAGCTTGCCACCAGGCTTATGCTTTTCCTCCAAACATTTCCTCCCCTTTTCTCTTGTTAATGTTTTTCTCCATAACTGCTCCAGCTATTTTTGCCTGTTTCCCTCTCACAGCAGAGGATCAGGCTGTGCATGTCTGGTTCTTCCCAATCACCAGCATCCTCTGCCAAGGGTGCCAAATTTCCTGTGCCAAACTTCCACACCTGTGCTATGCCAAGTCTTTGATAGCCAGACTCAGTCATGTCAAATCAGCCACTACTCACAGCCATGACTTCAGAAAATACAGACACACATATTTAACCCAATCCCTTTGGCTACCAGCTAAGCCATGCAAAACAGATAAAGGGAAGGTTTTACAGGAAAGTAAACAGGCTGTAATGATGCATTTCTATCACATCTGAAGTAGATGATTACAGTTCTCCCCTTACTGACATTACCACAACCAGTAATTCAGCTGACTCAAAAACCCTGCAGACATTTTAAGAGCCAAAATAAAATTCATCTAAGTTACTCCTTAAAAACAAGCTACAAGTTTGTTTTGTTAGTTTTTTTTCCCCTCAGAACAACACACTGAAATCAACTGAGAGAAGCAAATGATGCTTCTTTTGAGCAGAGCAGCTCCTGCCAGCTTGTCTCCGTCAAGGCTGGGTTATTAATAGCACCCAAACTGATGTAGGTCAGGAGATGGTTCTCATTAAGTGAAAGGGCTCTTGCCAAGTAGCTTAAGCCTGAAATACAAGGCTGTCTCATAAACAAATGTACAATGCCTGGTGGAAATGGAAATGCAGGGAGGAATAAGCTGTGTGGGAAGAGCTCCATCTCAGTGCCCTTTTTCCAGGCACAGGTCTGTGCCAGGTCTGTTCCCCAGGGACAGGAGCAAACAACACAGACCAGCACACTGCTACCTGTGCCTTTTGGGATTGCACATCACTGTCACCCAGTGACATTCTTCGCGGAATCCATTATGTATTTTACTCTTGAATATTATTCTTCTGGTGGAGTGCAGAAAACTCACCAAGGGGTTACCTACTGGGTCACGGTCTGAAAGCCACCAAATTAGCATGTAATAGGAAAAGAAAACCATTTCAAAACATGGCACCTACTCTGATTAGGTTAGTAGCACTGAGGGTACAAAATAAATCCTGTTTTCAGCCAAACTCCAACATGCAGTCTCAGTGCAAGAGGACACCACCTCTTGCTCCACACCAGAAGAAGATAAAAAATGAAAAAAAAGGTAATTTGTGCCTTTTAAGTGTTCTCCTGAGAAGTAAAAAGAAATTGAACCAGATGACCACAATTTGCAAGGATGGTTACTAGTCATATAAGGAAATTTTGAATCTTTCAGGACACCATTTAATGAGAAAAAATAAAAAAGTTCCCTCATAACATAAAATGACAATATTTTGAAGTGTGTTGGACGTGGAGGAGATGCAGCATGGAGGGAACAGGTGAATTCTGTCCTCTCTACTCAGCAGCAGAAAGCAAAACCCTTTCACCACCTGGGCTTCCCAACTGACTCACCAAAAGAACAATAAAAAACAATTTTTACAGATTAAATATTGGAAGATTTTTAATGAAGTTAATGCTGAAGAGCTTCATTTCTACGTGCATTTCTGTGTTACGCCATTTAAAACTCACCAAAGCCTGCACTTCGGTTTGCTAAGCTGGAGTAGGCATTCCCACTTGGAGAAGAGGTGGCTGGGCTGGACAGGGGGCTGTAAGAGGATGGGTCAGCTGGGTAGGTGTGACTTGTTCCAATGCCAAAGGGAGACGACTGAGCCTTGCCAGACTGAGATGGAATTTGCTGAGGAATAAAGTGTAAAAAAAGGAAAAAGTTTTATTGTTGGGGAACAGCACAGCAGAATCACTTTTTACAACATAAAGCAAAGACTAAATAAACTCTGTGGATGCCAACAGGCATGTTTCTCCTGTCCCAGCCACATTTCATTTCTGTCCAAGCCAGCTGATTGCTGCAGAAGGAATACAAGAGACTATAAACCAACACCTACAGCTCTCCTGCTGATCAGCTCACATGTACTCTGTATCAAAGCTATTTGGAAAACCAGAATTTCCTTCACTACTACTATGAAGATTAATCTCAAACTCATCTTTATTTTCCAGGTGTATTGATTTGCAGTGCCACAGTAAAATCAGAATGTCATGCAGGACACATGCAGGTCTCAGATGACCAGAGTCTCCAGTGCTTGGGACTAAATGGCCAAAGAAGTTTCAAAGCTAATGAGCTGCTTTCTCTGCCTGACTATGAAATACAGGCAGCAGTTACTTTGCCTTGTAAAAGGCTTGGAAGGGTGAATGACCAAGTCCTGGCAGAAGGGAAGAAACAGTCTAACGTTGCTTTAATTGGGCAGCTGAGTTAATTCAAGTACTGAAATCCAGCTTACTGTCATTTCACCTTCATATTGGCTCTTGTCACAGGATCTCCCAGAATGTTACACAAATGATTAAATACTGCAGAGGCTGCTTTGAGACATGTACAACTGGTACACTGAGACTAAAGGGAGTGAAGTGTTCCATCCAAAGTCATGTGCTAATGTATGGTGCACAGACAGAATCTGATTATAAACCATTTCCCACATTATGAATAAGTCCAGCAGTCTCAAGAAAAACTCACTGCCTAACCAACCCCAGGAACAGAAATTGAAGGTGATTACATCTCTGGATACCTGTAGTGATGTGCACTGTTACTGGCAATCAATGCATGCAAAGGAAGCTGTTCTTCCCTGGAAGAGAGGGACAGGGAGCAGAATGAAGCCCCCACAATCCAAGAGGAAAAGGTCAATGACCTGCTACACCACTCAGACACACACAAGTCCGTGGGCTGGGCAGGATCCACCCAAGGGCACTGAGGTAGCTGGCAGAAGTGCTCACTGAGCCACTTCCCATCACTTCTCAGCAGGAAGAATTCCTTCACCAAAAGGGCTGTCAAGAATGGGAAGAGGCTTCCCAAGGAAGAGATTGAGTCACCATCCCTGGAGGTGTTTAAAAGATGCGTAGATGTGGCACCTGGGGATGTGGGTTAGTGGTAAAATTGGCAGCAGTGGGTTAATGGTTGGACTTGATGACCATAAAGGTCTTTTCCAGACTTAATGATTCTATGATTTTTGGGCAAATGCAGGGGAGCTGAGGGAGGAAAACAGATCCCAACAGGCATATAACATGTGGAAGATGCTATTAAGTCTTCAGTTCCAAGCTAAGAAATTGTACATTTCTGAAGGTTTCCACAATGGCAGTGGGAGCTCAGCATGTCACTTATGCAAGGCTTAGCTCCATTTTACTTTATTTAAGATGGAAGAATTAATTCCAATTTCCTTACACTCACATACAAATTTGGTTGACTTGGACAGAATTTGTGCAGTAAGAGGGATGAGTAATATGTTTTAGTAGTTTTCAGCACTTTCCACATCATTTGAAGAAATGAATTAATGTTGTGACTGGATTTCATTAACCAGGTGTGACAGAGAACCATGGCACTCTGAGGGCTGGGAATAATCAGTGATTAATGTGGAAACAATTCACTTATTAAAAATTCATTTAGTGACCACCCCAACATGCCATTCCAGCCTGTCAAACAATGGGAACTCAGGAGGGATTAAGAGCAGCATTATTAAGATCAAACTTATTTCATATTATTTGTCTTTCAATAGAGTTTTGAACCATTTTTTAACTGTTACACAGAACAAGAGGTGTCTGGGCTAGCACTGACAAGCACAGTGCATCTGATGGAGGTGTGTGCTGTTTCCTCCAGCACACAACAGAGTGAGCTACACTGGGCAGTGCTAATGCAGGGACAACAGGCTGGGCAGCCTCTGCTCTCAGTCCATGCCTGGATTTGTACGTGCCCCTTCTGCCCACCCTGGTAACAGTGGGTGACACTGCTGGGTGCAAGGTCCTGGTCCAAGAAAGACTTAATTCACAGGCTTAACACTAAAGCAGAAGATCTGTCCTTTTTCCTTCATCCAGTGCACACATAAAACAAATGCAGGACAAGACCTTCCAGCGGGGTTTGGGTGAGTGCAGCCACTGCCACCTCAGTGACCACCATCCCAAACCAGGTGCAGTTACACACGGGGCTGCTGCTCACAACTCCACCCCAACCACAAATTATTTACACTGAAATAATAAATGGGTTTACTAACACTTCTGTAAAAAGCACCGAGAGTGCGAATCTTTAATGACCATGAAAATAAAGCATGAGCTCAATACCTGTCCTGGGAATGGTGGCCGGTTTCCTGTCCAGGCCACCTGGCTCTGGTTGAGCTGCCGGGATATCTGTGTCAGGTTCTGGCCCGTGGAGGAGGAGGACTGGATGTCGTTGACACCAGGCACGTGCACCACAGATGAACTGGGGGTTCAGAACAGACACAGAGCCTCATTGGTAGGGCGTATTCTCAATGCACAAATTGTATCACGCATAAAGAAATACTGACAGCACATTAAAGCTAATTATTCAATCTGTCTTGATAAGAAAAACGACTGAAAACCATCACAAAACTATGAAACGTACTGGCATTCTAAATGTCAGTCCCAATAGACACAGCAGGCAAAACTATTTTGAATTAGACTTCAGTAATCTCTTGGAAAGGGCTTCTAAGAATAAAAAACAGTCTCACACATGGTGCATACACACTTACCCCACACCAGTTTAACATTTAATGCATCAAAAATCCGGCTTGCAGGTACTTCATCAAAATTTGTGCTTAAGGTCAACAGTATTTAAGCATTTGCTTAAATGCCATTCTAAATGAAGATGGGCACAAAAGATGATACTTATAAGCACTTCCTTATCTGTTTCCTGCTTGGGAAATGAAGAATTATGTGCTACATATTAAAAATAAGGGCTTTTAACTCCTTTTTTCACCAACTGATGCTAAACAAAAACAGGCAGTTATAGACGCAGGCAAAAGAACAATCAAGACAGGAAGTTAAACTCATGTAGTAACTTTGGAACACTAATATTAATAAAAAATAATATTTTTAAGGAACTTTTCTGTATGTTAGCTGTTGAGCCTTGCACTTACTGAATTTCACTACAGAGAAATACCCAGAAATTCCTAATTATAAAAAATAATTTATGAAGGAACTGCTCCACTTCACCATTTTATTCTCATGGAAGTCTTGAACAATGGAATCTACACAACCACACATTGTGACTGCACTTTTATATAAAAAACCATATTTTTTACATGCCATATATAAATGAATAGAAATGAAGAGAGCACACAAAACCACTTCTGTAGATCCACTGAAACAGCCTGTTCTTTTCTCCAATCCCTTCCCTATTGTTCATTTTCACAATCTTACAGAGAGAGAAGAGAGCAGATTGGGAAAATAAGTAAACAAGGCTGAACAGAGAGAGAAAGCAGGAATCTGAATCCTTGGAAAAGGCTGACAGAATCCCTTCCAGAGTGTAAGCAAAACGTGGCAGGCATTTGAATATGGGAGCTGTTATTCTGGATTTCTTATTGCCTAAAAGCAAAGTGTATGTTTAGAAATTCTTTGTAGAGTTTTCTAATTTTTTTAAAAATCTGTTTTATTTTTATTTTATACTATCACAGAGTCTCCAAAGAAGGAAATGTAGACCAGAAAGTCCATCTAAATCTGGCTGGTGCACACAGCAGCTGCTGGGGAGGGCTGGCCCTACTGCCAACACCTTCTCAGCTGGACTGGCAAGTCCCACCATCCAAGGAGCTTGGACTGTATCTGGAACTGTACTCTGAAAGCAGAAATGTGCAGAACAGTGCCTAGAGGCTGCCCAGGCTCAGTGACTGAACGGGCCAGGCTGGAGATCACACACAGGACAGTTCACTGAGAGTGGAAGTGCTGGCAGAAATGCAAGCCATTACTTAATGTAACAGAACAGCAGTAGGAAAAAAGCTACAGTTAAACATTAGGAATTAGCAAAGGAAATTAACACAAGCCAAACCCCCAGATGGCAAGTCAGTCACCCAGTAATACACAATATCAAATTAAAAGACATTTTAATTTACTGCCATATCTCCCCAAGTTATACTTGGTTTTAATCTGACAACACACTCACATGGATCTTACTTCTCTTCTCTGAGACTATTAGCAATTATGACTTTAAGAGCACATTGGTTTAAATAAAATCAGTGTTTGCCAATGCTTTCCAGTTGAGAACTGACAGGCTCTGAGTGACTGTTCCTTCACTTTAACAGCCTTGGCTGGTTTGGACAGGAGAATGAAACTCCACTAAGACAATGGTGATACCACAAAGCACTAAGGTAAACACGACTGCTGTTACCACACTCTCCAAAAGCAGCTGGAACCTGTATTGCCAGCTGGTAGGCAATGACATGCACTTAGAATAACTCAAAAATGCCCTGGAACATGTCAGACCACCACCTTAGGTGTATTTGGAAGCTGCCTTATAAGAACTGCCCCTGTTCCAGTGCTCACCTGGGAGCATGGATGCACTGTTCCTCTGTTCCCTTTGATATCCACATCAATGTCCTTCAAGGCAGCCTGCAGGAGTAGTGACAGCTCTAAGTGCAAAACAGATCTTTGCACCTTCCTGGTTGAATGTTCCTCAGATCTCTGACCCTGTCCTGTCACCTCTCAGAGTTATTTCCCTTCCGAATTTGTTGCTGCTTCTCAGCTTTTTTCCAAGTACAATATCACAGCAAGAAGGACCTACTTACCAGCCAGTATTTTTAACAGAGATACCCAAATCATCTCAGCTTGTAAGCCCAGTGTAAGTGCTGAAACGTCACCAGCAGTGAAGTGCACACAAAGTAAAATTCATTCATGTAAACAAAGCTCTTGCACCTTGGGTTTTGTTTCCACTGCACTGAAGGGGGACAGTCCCCCTCTCAGACAGAGACTGACACGTTCAGGATCTGCACTAATACCTGAAAGTCTTTCCCGAGTGTCCTGGCTGAAATGGGCTTCCCTGTGAGTAAAGCTGCTGGCTTCCTGCTGTGGATGCAGAGGCCATCATTTTTTTATCTGCTACAAGAGAAAAACAAATCACAGAAAAACAATTAATTTAGGGGGTGAGATAATGAAGGAGAAATTATTTAAAGACAATTGCAATGTATGTTTTCTTCCCTTTTTCAAGCTTCATGAAGAAGCCCTGTGGAACACATTAGGAATGACACAAAATGACAATTCAGTGTGAAACCAGAGGCACAGTTGGTTTGTGTCTCCTCTATACTGTCCTCACAGGCTGTGCCTCATTAATGCCATTGCATGGAACATTGTGCAGGTTGTGCCCTCTGGCCACAGAGCCCAGACCTGCTGGAAGCTGCTCCTGACTGCACAGAGGTGGGGATGAGGGGTGCCCCAGGCACAGACTGGAGAGGGGAACAAAGCTTTTCTGGAAGAAAGGTGTGAGGGGCTGCCCAGGGGGGTGGAGGGACATGGAACAAGCCTGATCTGAAGAGGGTGTGATGCACCTCTGTGACTCAGGTGAGGGTACATTTCTGGCACCAGGAAAAGTCCTCCAGCCCCACTGCTGTTACCACAGACTGTCTGCTCTGAGATAGCAGCTGAGGGCTCCCACTCTGCTGGGTTAAAGAACCCAAGGAAGGGTGTCCAAGAGCTCTCTCCTAACCAGCTGACCATCTACCTCCCAGGACAGCCCAAGGAGCATCCACCTCTCCTGGTGGCATTGCCTGCTCATCTCGGGGTGACAACCTGCAGCCCCACCTGCATCACAGGTGGCTGGAGGCACTTTGCTTCTGAGTGTCACAAGACCTGCACACCTGAGCTGTGGCAAGGCAAAACACAGGTCTGTAGTGGAATTTGCTGTCCTCATGTGGCTTGGGGGAGCCATGAAATAGGATGGAAGCACCCCAGAGGGGTGGAAGACAAATAAGCATGGTGAGTAACTCGCACAAAGAAATGCCATTAACTTTTATAGTCTACCCTTAATGCGGCAACTGGAGATCAATCTCTAATTGAATGAAATGAGGTTGGGTGAACAGCTCCATTTGGTGCCTTAATTTAATTTTCTGGTATTGGATTATTCCAAAGCCCAGGGAAATCTCACTACTACTTCTCTTAAAATAATTTACAGGTTTGCTACACCACCGTTTATTCACTTTCTCAATCTTCCCTCCAAGTGCAAAACACCCTGCAACTCACTGATGGTTTTGCAACCATATGTTGATATGTACCTGACAGGCCTAGAAATCAAGTCTGCCCCCTCACTTTCCCCCTTTGCTCCTTTCAGATTCCCACTCATTTCACAGGATGCTCTCTCAGACAAAAGGCCCACTCAACTCAAAAGTAACAGAAGTATTTTTTTAGGTGTTTAAATGTTTTTTAGCTTTCCGTAGCTTTTAGAGACCTCCTGAGCATGTCTCACCAAAGGCCTCCAACACACACCAGCTCTTCTCTGTTACCTAAGTTGTTCTTATGTTTCTAACAAGAACTTAAGCTTGCCTCTCAAAAGAAAAAAGTCACCTCAAATTCCCTCACAGGAGCCTCAGAGAGGGAGTGTGGATGCCACTGATGCAAGCTGGCATTGCTTGTCCTTTGTAATTCAGAAATTTGTAGCAATTTCTCCCTGGCTACCTACTGCCCAGCACACAAACCAAGGCTGGACTGCAAAACTACACTCTCATATTTAAACAAAACAATGGGAAGAAATGGGGACAAGGTGTAGAGAAGGTTGTGTATATAGTAGGAAGAATTGAGAATGGGTTGGCATATCTCTGAGAAGAAGGACAGATGAATTTGTCTTTTTCTACAGTAATGTCATTCTTGCATGAGATGCCCCATTTTCTAAGGCCACTTTGCAGGGACACCAAACTCTCAGAGCTGGAAGAGAC
Source organism: Leptocoma aspasia (assembly GCA_013399835.1). NCBI lineage: Eukaryota > Metazoa > Chordata > Aves > Passeriformes > Nectariniidae > Leptocoma > Leptocoma aspasia. The sequence continues at coordinate 592,628 of VXAX01007135.1, read as the reverse complement.
TGAGCCAAAATCCTGCGGGTGCTTTAGATATTTGAGAACAACTCACCAGAAAAATTGAGAGTGCCCCAAATGAACTGGAATTCCTCAAGTGGAGCAGAGTTGCCATGGCAGCTACCAGGGTCTGTGCCACAGGATGAGGCCAAGACAAAGGGAACAGCTAAACTAATAGCAAGCAGCTAATTCTCCTTCCTGAGTAACCCTGAATGCTCCTTAGCCTCTGAATCTGGCCCACATCTCTCCCAGCTGTATTCCTGATCAGGACTTTTCACACAATTCACACAATTTGCTACAGCACTGATTTTTTTTTTGTTTGGTTGGGGTTTGTTGGTTTTTTTTTTTGGTGAATTTTACCTTTTTCTCTCTAAGCTCTACCACTGTACTGGTCAATTATGTCCCTTCTCCCAGCAGGACCAGTATTTCCAACGTTTCTGCCTCTTGACTGAATCTCTCTAAGAACTGCATCATCCCGTGCTTTAAATCACTTGCATGAATCTGTGAAGCCAAGCTTCTTCTCCCAGCTTTTGGGGTTTTAATTAAGTGTGGCCACTACATGCAATTCTAGCAGCACTCTCCCTGTGCCAGCCCATGTTCTTACAGAATGAGATCGGGTGTCAACATAACACAAACGTCTGGCAGGCAGCATGCAGGCTTGTCAATATTGGTTTTGGACAGGGTATCTCATCCCTAACTGGGAACCATCCTTTATCATTCAGAGGAGACCTTGATCACAGCTCCCATGAGAAATTCAGAGAGGGAGAATGTCCCAAAAAAAGCACAGCCTGTAAATTGATAAGAATGAAAAGAGAAATGGCATTTCCAAGAACATAACCTCCCAGCTACCTCACAGCTTGTGACACCCTTAACCCTAACCCCTCCCCACAAACAGCTGAGAGCTGCCTGAAAAAGAGCCAGTAAGGCAGTCAAAAAGCAAGATGTTCTTGCTTGGAAAAACATATTCTGGTGTTTAGGGTTGGAGTCTTGCTACCTTCTAATGGACCCCTTTAATGGCCTCAGCTGTTGACTCCACTGTTTGAGTAAACAGAGAAGGATGAACTGGAATAGCAGAGAAGTCCTAGCAACAGGAGTACAGAATATCAAGTATATATTGCAGTTACAATGTCTTCTCCAATTGAAAAAGCCAATCCAGACATAAGAAACCAACAGCGAGGTCACCTTCCAACACCCCTGGAGTCAAACCCTGTGGGTCTTTTCCTCCCTGCACTGCATGACACTTGCACATTGATTTATTTAAAACAAATGTAAAAATTCCTCTTTTTCAGTGAGGACAGTTAAGAACAATAAACAATCAGTGAGCTCTTCCACAAGCCATGGCATTAATGAGCCTGGTTTCCTACAGAACCATTTCAGATGATCCCTTCAGCTGCCAGTCTTAGTGGTTTCTCTCTGTTAGGGCAACAGGCAGCACAGGCTGGGGCTACTTTGAGACAGCTTTATCTGTCTGACTGACAAGTTACCTCTCAGACAGGGCTGGGAAATCCTTTGGTGAGGGCACCAGTAAGAGCTCTGTCCTCACAGTAATTTCCAAGGAATATAGAACAACATGTAGTTTTTGAGACTCCTATGACTTTTAGAAGAACTTGCTAAAAATTTTAAAAGTTGTGGGAAAAAGAGCAAGGACTCCTCACAACCAGGTAACATGACTGGAGATGCCTCAACTGACCAGAGAACAAGTATATTATTGGCAGTACATGACTCTGAGAGCATCAATACAAAAACTGGTGACTTGATAAAAAACTGCCTATCTTAAGACTATATGGTAACTTTCTTGTCCCTTTTTAGAGAAATATGTCCCTATTTAGAGAAATAAATTTACATATGCTGTTTAAGAAAGAAAATATACACTTAGATATGTTCTGCTTAGTGTATTTAATGTCTAAGAGCACTGCTTAAGGTGTCCTTGTGAAATGAAAAGAGAATCAAAACCAGGCAGCTCTGGTGACACAAAAGCCATCCTTCCCTCTTTGAATTTACTCCTATCATCTTTAGGGGAAACACCAACTAATGACAAATGCTAGGAAATGTCCCAAAGACTGATGATGCTTGGAAAATTTTCTGCCATGCAGCAGTTTCTCTCATTCTGTTGAAGCTGTGCTCTACATCATGTAACCAAGCTTAACACAGTACTATAAATTAAACATCAGGGACATTCACTTACAAGCAGTTATTCCAGCAAACATCTCAGCAAATCTAGGATCTCTCTCTTGGGAGAAGATAGCATCAGGCTTTTCCACAGACTTTCCACCCTCATGAACATTAGCTGGTATACTTGGAACAGGCACCTGTTGAGATACACAGAGGAAGGTAACTCCCTCTACTGTATTTGACAAAAAGGAATTCAGGGACAGTCACAATGTACTTTCAGTTTTGCTGAAGTCTGTTGTTGCTTCACATCTCAAATGATCAGAGGCACAAAAAGAAAAATCTGAGAAATTTCACCTGAGATAAGTCATAGGATGACAGCCCATCTCTTTGATGTACTTCGAGTTCTGCTTGCTGTTGCTGAAGTTGTCTGCAAGGGAGACAAAATGACTTTCTTACAAAAACCAATTAAGAAACGAAAAAGAATAATCATGGTCTCCTATTTTACACTCCCAGTGAAACGTGTCTCAGATGATTTACTAAACCCTTTCCTGTGAGATCCATCTGTTTTTACAGCTCTTTCACTGAGAAAACCTTCACCACAGGAATGCAACAGGGCACAGGGAGAATTTTGCTGTGATAGCACAGAAGTGTAGGTGGGTAAGTAATGGAGGATGGAACACAGCCTCTTTATAAAGGATTTAAAATTCACTATTCTTAATTAATTGTCTTCCTCACGTTAATGATGAACACACCAGACCCCCCTCTCTGATTCTTCTGAAGGAACAGTAAGCTTGCTCTGCAGGAAGATGCTAATGACAGAACACCTCAGCAGCTGGAAGGTTACCCAGATGTTCTGCACCTCTGATTAACAGGCACTTTCTGTTGCTTGGTCACAACAAACAAGAAAACATCTGGCCTGGAGATGCATGGGTAGCACACTCATCTTTGTGAGGCTCCTGGCTCAGTTAGCAAAGAAGGTATAAACCCCCACAATTATGCTAGAGCTCAGAGATTAGGATAGGATTGGACTTAAACTGACAAAATATTTGGATTTGATACTTGCAAGTGATCCTTGACAGTGCTCACAGTTTGTGTATGTTTCTGGCTTCTTTCTGAAGGAAACATCACCTAAAAATCAGGAATTACACACCATGTGTGTCTTTCCCCAGAGAGGTGATACTTGGACAGGCAGGAACAGACGAGATTTTGCAAAACAGCAAGATCATGGATTTGAAACTCTGGAGAATTACAATGTATTTTTAGCCACAGGCTTAAATTTTAGATTTTCATCCAAATCTCCTTTTAAACTTTGAAATAGATTCAGATGCTGAGGGGCTGAGAGACAAACTTGCAGACAAAGTCAAATGGCAGATTAGACACAAACTGGTGGAAACGTGAGGAATCACTCAAACAAGCTACTGAATTAAGTAACAGATTTTGCTATCCCTTGAAGCTTTTCCAGAAGACACTTTGGTCAGTTTTAACTCTCCATGGCAAAAATCTGTGTTCTGCAACAAACAGCAGGTCAGAATAAGTAGCCAAAAGCCTTCTGCAAGCCTTACAGTATGAGAACACATAATACAGGGAATAACTTTTGTCCTAGCAGTAACATGCAAAAAAAGGCAGTCCTCCAAGCCATTAGAGAGCCATGGATTTTCCCTATTATTTTAGTGAACAGAAAATTCCTAAAAATTACCTCTGGAATGCAAAGACATTCTTGGTTCACAAGCATAAAATGCAAACTTTTCCAACAGAACTACAGGAGGCAATTTAATCGTGGGGAATCTGTGGGGAAGTTTCTAAATTCCACCCCGTGGACAATAAACACCCATTAAACCCCGTTGTTAACGTGAAAGCTAATTACACTGTTTCATTTGTTTTTATTACCACCGACTTGGTGCGTGTGTCAATAAACAGCACATTAGGTTCTCCTCTGTTCCTTATAAAGAATGTTTTCTTGGTTCAGCCATATACATACAAATGAGCCAAACCAAACAGCACACTCACTCCTTATTTGTTTTGTAGGCACTTCTCTAACTTAGTGCTCCTTCACCCCCCTCTATCTTTCATCTCTAATACTCATTAAGCTGCAGTACAATATAAACAGCACATGGTACTAACAGCACTGAACTTTGGGAACAACCTCCCAAAATCCATTTCCTATAAAAACCAAATCGCTGTATCTTTACTGAACCCTGTGCAAGCTATGCTGCACTTAATTAAAATTGAAATGCAAAGCCAGGGTAGCATCTTCTGTTGTTGTTGGCTGCTACTGCATAAATAGTTTAGATGGAGCTTGAAACCTGAAAGAAACTGTGCAGCAATTCATGGAGCAGTGGACCAGGGAGAGCTCAGTGCTGCTGCTGGGGCTGCTCCAGACCCTGCCACCTCACCAGCCCTTCTGACAGCCAGCACAGGCAGGTCCCTTCAGTCACCCAACTGCTGGACAGTAAAAATGAAACAGAACAAGGGATTATCATCAATTTAGGCAAAACTCAAAGTTACTTTCTAACTTGGAGCCCAAAAATTGTCCTTGGTTTCACTTTCAGTTTCAGGGATTCAAGGAGTAAATGAACAATTTCTTGGCTCTACAGTTTACCCAACACAGCAAGTGAGGCATTGTCTGGGTCAACAGTGAGTTCTGTCTGTACTGAACCACAGGTTCAGTATGAAACTGGGAAAGCCCTTGGCTTGGACAAGAATGGTTCAGCAAATCTGAAGGCTTTGATTCAATTTTACTTTAGTAAATATACATGGAGGAAAAAGGAAGACAGTGTGGAAGTTCTTCTGACATTTGAGAGGATGTAAGCTCTCTCTATGAAAACTGAAGTCACTGGTTCCCTTTCCATGCATCAGAGTAAACAAAAAATTATTTGAACCTTAAAATTAACAGGCTCTTTGGTGGGAGAGAAACAATACTGCATCCCTACCAAGCTATTTTTATATAATACAGGCACACGTGTTTCCTGTGTCTGGTTTGGACAAAAGCAGGGTAGTAAAAGCCTTGGGGCTGTGGCTGTAAAACCCTCTTTCAGAAATTCTCAGTATCTCCCTCTTTTAGCCTAGAGCTTCAACTCAGCCCTGCAAAAGGGTCTGTCTAACACCGGTATCAGACAGACCACAGATGACTTTACCACCACTACCACCAACTGGAACTTTATCAGGAGAGTTGATCTCTTTAGTGTTTTGGCCCACGAGAATCCAGAGCAGAAAGCATCTCTCCCACAGGCTGATTCATCCAGCAGTGACCTGTGCCAGCTCTCTCCAACACAAAAAGTCTCGAGACTCAGGACAACCACAGGACTCATAAATTCACACACTGCAGCACAGGATTTGCAGCTTCCAAAAACGAAACATCAGATATTCCACACAGGCCAGAAAAATACATCTCTTTTTTATTTTGATGTATATACATATAAATATATAAATGTAAATATATATATATATGTATACACACACACACACATATACGAGCTTTATATAACCTGCCACCACAACATTATTTTATTCAAACACTGCTCTATCTGTATAATAAATAAACACTGATAACATTAATTTTTTCTCTTTGGAAATCAAACAGTTCCAACTACACAGGAAGACGTGGTCAAACAGGGGACTCTTCAGCCCAACACAGCACAAATGTGAAATGTTAAATGCTTCATTTCTCCAGGAAGTTTCTCTTGGATGACTACACCCAAGTGAAACTGAGAGAGGTTTGCTTTTCTTCTTTTTTTTTTCTTTTTTTTTTTTTTTTTTNGTCTTCCTCACGTTAATGATGAACACACCAGACCCCCCTCTCTGATTCTTCTGAAGGAACAGTAAGCTTGCTCTGCAGGAAGATGCTAATGACAGAACACCTCAGCAGCTGGAAGGTTACCCAGATGTTCTGCACCTCTGATTAACAGGCACTTTCTGTTGCTTGGTCACAACAAACAAGAAAACGTCTGGCCTGGAGATGCATGGGTAGCACACTCATCTTTGTGAGGCTCCTGGCTCAGTTAGCAAAGAAGGTATAAACCCCCACAATTATGCTAGAGCTCAGAGATTAGGATAGGATTGGACTTAAACTGACAAAATATTTGGATTTGATACTTGCAAGTGATCCTTGACAGTGCTCACAGTTTGTGTATGTTTCTGGCTTCTTTCTGAAGGAAACATCACCTAAAAATCAGGAATTACACACCATGTGTGTCTTTCCCCAGAGAGGTGATACTTGGACAGGCAGGAACAGACGAGATTTTGCAAAACAGCAAGATCATGGATTTGAAACTCTGGAGAATTACAATGTATTTTTAGCCACAGGCTTAAATTTTAGATTTTCATCCAAATCTCCTTTTAAACTTTGAAATAGATTCAGATGCTGAGGGGCTGAGAGACAAACTTGCAGACAAAGTCAAATGGCAGATTAGACACAAACTGGTGGAAACGTGAGGAATCACTCAAACAAGCTACTGAATTAAGTAACAGATTTTGCTATCCCTTGAAGCTTTTCCAGAAGACACTTTGGTCAGTTTTAACTCTCCATGGCAAAAATCTGTGTTCTGCAACAAACAGCAGGTCAGAATAAGTAGCCAAAAGCCTTCTGCAAGCCTTACAGTATGAGAACACATAATACAGGGAATAACTTTTGTCCTAGCAGTAACATGCAAAAAAAGGCAGTCCTCCAAGCCATTAGAGAGCCATGGATTTTCCCTATTATTTTAGTGAACAGAAAATTCCTAAAAATTACCTCTGGAATGCAAAGACATTCTTGGTTCACAAGCATAAAATGCAAACTTTTCCAACAGAACTACAGGAGGCAATTTAATCGTGGGGAATCTGTGGGGAAGTTTCTAAATTCCACCCCGTGGACAATAAACACCCATTAAACCCCGTTGTTAACGTGAAAGCTAATTACACTGTTTCATTTGTTTTTATTACCACCGACTTGGTGCGTGTGTCAATAAACAGCACATTAGGTTCTCCTCTGTTCCTTATAAAGAATGTTTTCTTGGTTCAGCCATATACATACAAATGAGCCAAACCAAACAGCACACTCACTCCTTATTTGTTTTGTAGGCACTTCTCTAACTTAGTGCTCCTTCACCCCCCTCTATCTTTCATCTCTAATACTCATTAAGCTGCAGTACAATATAAACAGCACATGGTACTAACAGCACTGAACTTTGGGAACAACCTCCCAAAATCCATTTCCTATAAAAACCAAATCGCTGTATCTTTACTGAACCCTGTGCAAGCTATGCTGCACTTAATTAAGATTGAAATGCAAAGCCAGGGTAGCATCTTCTGTTGTTGTTGGCTGCTACTGCATAAATAGTTTAGATGGAGCTTGAAACCTGAAAGAAACTGTGCAGCAATTCATGGAGCAGTGGACCAGGGAGAGCTCAGTGCTGCTGCTGGGGCTGCTCCAGACCCTGCCACCTCACCAGCCCTTCTGACAGCCAGCACAGGCAGGTCCCTTCAGTCACCCAACTGCTGGACAGTAAAAATGAAACAGAACAAGGGATTATCATCAATTTAGGCAAAACTCAAAGTTACTTTCTAACTTGGAGCCCAAAAATTGTCCTTGGTTTCACTTTCAGTTTCAGGGATTCAAGGAGTAAATGAACAATTTCTTGGCTCTACAGTTTACCCAACACAGCAAGTGAGGCATTGTCTGGGTCAACAGTGAGTTCTGTCTGTACTGAACCACAGGTTCAGTATGAAACTGGGAAAGCCCTTGGCTTGGACAAGAATGGTTCAGCAAATCTGAAGGCTTTGATTCAATTTTACTTTAGTAAATATACATGGAGGAAAAAGGAAGACAGTGTGGAAGTTCTTCTGACATTTGAGAGGATGTAAGCTCTCTCTATGAAAACTGAAGTCACTGGTTCCCTTTCCATGCATCAGAGTAAACAAAAAATTATTTGAACCTTAAAATTAACAGGCTCTTTGGTGGGAGAGAAACAATACTGCATCCCTACCAAGCTATTTTTATATAATACAGGCACACGTGTTTCCTGTGTCTGGTTTGGACAAAAGCAGGGTAGTAAAAGCCTTGGGGCTGTGGCTGTAAAACCCTCTTTCAGAAATTCTCAGTATCTCCCTCTTTTAGCCTAGAGCTTCAACTCAGCCCTGCAAAAGGGTCTGTCTAACACCGGTATCAGACAGACCACAGATGACTTTACCACCACTACCACCAACTGGAACTTTATCAGGAGAGTTGATCTCTTTAGTGTTTTGGCCCACGAGAATCCAGAGCAGAAAGCATCTCTCCCACAGGCTGATTCATCCAGCAGTGACCTGTGCCAGCTCTCTCCAACACAAAAAGTCTCGAGACTCAGGACAACCACAGGACTCATAAATTCACACACTGCAGCACAGGATTTGCAGCTTCCAAAAACGAAACATCAGATATTCCACACAGGCCAGAAAAATACATCTCTTTTTTATTTTGNTTTGCAAAGAACTAAGTGAACATTTGAACCTAATATTTCCTTACCCTTCTGTACCAAAAGCAAGTTTGGACATTTCACTGTGTGAAGCTCTAAAAGAGTATCTTTATTTTAAAAAGGGGAAAAAAAAAAGAAAGAAAAAAGAAACAAAAAAGAAACAGAACAACCAAACCAAGCCAACAAATAACAGTAAAAATCAATTAATCCCTCCACGACTGGAATCATCACTGCCCTCTACAGTCTTTTGGGAAAATGCTGTTCACTGACCAACTTGAGCTATTTCATTAACAGACACAGACAGATGTATGTACTGTGGCTTTGAATGATCCTCAGTTAAAAACTGATTTAAATCCACATTTTTTGGCTACATTGTCTTTACCATTTCATGCTGAATTTTTAACTACTTCAAGCCTGGTTCTTATGGAGGTTACCACAGTGATAGGCACATCAGAGCTGTCTCTGTGCCTTCAGCTGGGCAGAGCAAGGCATCCCTGCCTGGTCTCCGTGGGAAGCACCTTGCTGCACCCAGAGCACCTTCCAGGAACACATAAGGATGGCCACACACACCAGGGCTGGTGCCAAACCACAGTCCCAGCAGCAGCTTAATGAGGTGCTGGAAATCACCAGCTACACCATGACGTACAACTCTTCAGGGCAGCTATGAAATCAGAAGTCAAAACATGACCCCAAATGTGGGAAAAGAAAAAAAAAAAAAGAGGCCAGAAACAGGCAGGAACTGCAGTACTTTACACTAAGTCCTCTTTGGAAATCTGAGAACCGGGAGAGAATAAGGGGAAAAACAAAACCAGCCTGAATAATGCATTCTTTCTGCTATTCAAAAGCAGGAGTATAATGGGCTGTATCTTGCCCACTTCAGAACATTTTCAACATGACAGGAAAGAGGGAACATCCTCTGTTGAAGTAGCAGCAGGCAACTTCCATATTAGGTCAGCATTTCTGGGTTGTTATTCAAACCTAGCAAGAGAGATGGAAGCAGAGCCAGGAGCTGGCACAATCCAATTCATCACAGGGAGTGCTGTGGTGCCAAGCTGAACTGTACAGTGCAGGCTCAGAAAAAAGCATTCCCAGAGTCAACACAACATAAGCCTCCAGCCCCACTTTTTAATCCATGGCCTCTTGGGAACAAAGCACAATTAAGCCAGCCTGGGACAAACCTCAGAAGATGTTTTTTACTTTGCAGGCCTGTTTTCACATATACAAATTATTTGAAGAAGTATTACAGGACAGCAGAAATGTGGAAATAGCTATTTTGATGCACAGTGCAGACAAGCTGTCTGATTTCAAGACACATTTGCCTGTTTTCAGTGAGCTTAACTATTCAGTTTAAGCCCAACTTTTTGGGTATGCAGAAAAACAAAAAGAGGGAAACAACTGTGATGCTGGGTTTCATGTAAGTGAATGCACAGCCCTTCCAGTCCAGGTATGTGCCATGTCCAAAGCAGCAAGACAAGGAATGCCCAGAGGCACTTCCAAACTCTACTGCCAGAGCCCCAGGGGTTTGGTTTTGCAGTGGAGCTCCCAGCAGGCACCTCCAGCAGCAGACTGCTCATTCAGCATTTCCAATATATGGTCTAACACGCTGAGATCTCAAACCCAGTAATTTCCTCCCAGCTAGAAACTTGGCAAAAAATCTCTGGTCAGACCAGAAGCAGATTTAGTTTTAAGAATAGATTAAGTTTATATTGGAAAGAAGAAACATTTATTAAAAAACATCACAATATAAAGGAATCAAGGCCAGATTAGGTTCTGCAGTTACTTGCTCAGAACTCAGGAGGCTCCAAAAGCATCTGTGCTCAGTCCACAGAGATAAACCTCCACCATACTCTGAGTGTGACCTCCTCCTAAGAGGCCAAATGAAAGATTTTTGAAAATATTAATTCCAAGACAGAATGATTTCATTTCCCTCTTAAGATAAGGAGTTGGATCACCTCCATACTTGGGGATATTCTATCAAATCTAAACTATCAGGAACCCTTCCCAATCAAACCTACAAGGAAATAATTCTGCCAGCTGCACTACGTCATAAGAGTAGACACAGCTCAAGCAGAAGAGCCCAGAACTACAGAATGGTATGATCACAATGAACATGGACATGGAATTTTCTTTTGGCTCAGGAGTCAGGCTAACCTTCCTCCAGTATCAGGACAGCTGTTGTGCTGCTGGAAGCTCTGCACTAGTTCAAGGCAGCCTGGACTGAGATCAATGGCCTTGTCTAATGACATAACAGATAAGTGACGTTTCCCCTCAGTGCAGCCAGGCCCTGGAAGCATCACAGGATAATGACACAGGGAAACAGCTACACTGGGAGATCTCCTGATGCAGCAAAACCCTGTTACAGCCCGCACTGTCAGAGAGAAATAAAAGGTATCTGTTAAAAAATTGAGATGTGCTTTACAGCAAAAAAGAATGGCTACAATTCCTTCAAAACCACGGAGCTGAGCCCCCAGAAAGGCACATACTTTACGTTAGTGTTGGTGCAGATGATGTATTCAATCTCATCAGAATAAGGATTCTGAAATGTGAAGCTGCTGGTTCTGATCAGCATCCACTCCCTGTTTTTGGTGCGGAAACGATACATCACAGACAGGACTTGACCTTTCAGTTTCACCACCTGCAAAGCCATTTGGAAAGGTTAATAACAGGAGATTGCTATCTGCTGTGCAAATGAGTAGTCAACAGCAGCAACTGGTGCATTTTAAACCTGAATTCAAGAAAGCTACGGGCACAGCAGAGGACTTTTTAATTTGGAGAGAATCCACAAAATCCTATCCATGTTTACAGCTATCTCCTTCAGAATGAAATCCTCATGCTTTGTCATACAAAATGCCAATTTCCAGCCTGCTTATAAAAAGAATACAGACTCAGGACAACCATCAGGTTGTGCTGTTATCCCAACACAGAAACTTTAAGAATGTTTTAATGTGAAACACTTACCTAGAGGTTGACAAAAACCAAACTGAGGATCTTTTACATGTTTACATGTGAACCACAAACCGATCACTGCAGCTAAACAAAAGTCTACAAGAAAAGCCATTTTGAGGTTGACTGCTTTTCTGCTTGGATACCCAGCTATACAATAAATATATGTGATAAATCAGCATCAAAATTTAGGAGAATGCGTAAACACAGTGGTGTTTATTTTTTGTTTTTTTAGAAACCACGAGGGGTTGGTTCCCCCCCACCCCAAACATATTAAAAGACTCTCTAGGATGGCAAATTGCTAACAAGAAACACTTGCTTCTGGCTTTCAGAAGAAAAAAGAGTGAGCCAGTGCTTGAATGGAGAGAACACTGATAAGCCACTGTCCATTTTAATAGTATCAATTCCTTGCTTGCACAGGCTATTTGTTTGTAACTAAGAATTCAGATGTCTGGGTTTGGTAGCTGAAGTTTTGTTCAAGTCAACAGTTGGGCACCAAGTGAGCATTAAGAAGCAGCCAGCTAAAGCACATTCAAAGCAATCTTCTCACACGGGCCCTGCAACTGCATTCCATGTGTTATCCAACAATCTGGGGTTAAGCCAGAAGAAAATTTTCATGGTTTCAAGGCATTCAGCTGGCACTTACCTGCCCTATCTCTGTTTATATTTTACAGCTTTTCCACCAGGCTATCTCAAGGTTGCCTCAAGGAAGGAAAGGGAAGGTCTACTGCAAATAAATGCCACATCTTGTGGATTCTTAATCATTAACATCTGGAATTTACTTTTTATTAGTTATCTGCAGCTTGTATTCTCTAAAAGTCCCACTATTTACCCTTTGTCTTTATTGACAAGAAATTAGATTAAGAAAAATGTTCCAATCCTGGTTTTTTCAGAGGTTTGCACTTAAAATAATCAACTGGATATAGGACTAAATGGAAAGAATGCAAATAGAAGACACAACAAGCTTTAGCAAAGCCCAGGAAAGTTCAAAATCATACTGAAGTAAATGACTTCTGGTTGGTTTTGTTGAGGGCTTTTTAATGCTTTTATAGGGTTTTTCTGAGCTCACTGAGCAACAGTCTTTTATCAGCAATTTTCTACTACCACACCCAGGGTAGAAACCACAGAGCTGGTGTAGAGTGTGCAATCTGAATAGTATCCTACTGGGTATCCAACAGCTGTATACTGGACCCTTTGATACTAACCTGTATTTGTTGGTCTTAGCCTTGAGACTATCTTATTCTGGTCTGATTTTTCCCACCCTGATGAATGAATTTATCTTCCCAAGGAAATAAAGCTCTGAGATAGATACTGGCAATTCACCAAAAATTGCAAAACCCACCCTCCCTCCCTCCTCTGTTATGCACCAGCCTGGTTCTGATACTGTCAGCAAATAACAAGTGTCAAGTTTTCAGGTTTACAGAAAAAAAAGGGTTTATTTGAAATCACAGTTACCTTTTTAATTAAGAAATTTCTAAGTGCAAACTAACAATAATAAAACAAACGACAGTGATCTATTACCCTGAGACCTTGATTAAGCAAACAGTAATTCTGTAATATATAAAGCAGAGAGATTGCTGGTGGGAAAATACTGAACTGTCTTAAGACAGAGCACACAAACAAACTAGCACAAAAAAATTCAAAGCTAATGATTAAACTTTACTTTCTTATATTCTTAGGAAATAAAAACCACCTGGTGCAAAGCTTAACTGTTTACTTCAGTCTTTTATTGCATGATGGGAGTAACAGCCCCAATCATACTGCTACTGTACTGAACAAAATTACACCCAAGAAGGCATTGCCTGCTAAGGAAACAACACAGTATTTTCATAGATTGGACATAGATTGAGTGAGCAGGAATTTCACTTCTAACTGCATTTTTTCCTGCTGTCTTTCTGCATGACCTTAAGCAAATCACGTATCATGTCCCTGATCCAGCAAATCACTTATGCACATGCCTAGCAGTGAGTGGTGACACTGGAGTCCCCAGCAGCTGAGTTCAGGGACACACTGGCAGCCTGCCACAGCCTGATCTCCCTCCCAGTGAACACAGGCAGGACCAAGTCATCAACCAGCCCTGCTGAGACCCAGGCAAGCACTGGATGGATTCCCTGCAGAGGATGTTTGATGGGCCATTATCCAGCAGCTCTCTGTCACTGTCCCTTGGACAGATGAGTGGAATCAATCATCTGGGCACCACTGAAAAGCAGCATATGTGTTCTCACTGCTCCTGCACCGCTGATGCCATCAGGCACCATTCAGGGAGCTGACCCAGCCCAAAGCTGCAAGTTCCATGCAAAAGGAATTAGTGCCTCAGCCTTCCCAGCAAGTCCCTCCATGCCAGCACCAAGGCAGCAGGAAGGTGGGAAGGAGGGTACTCAGGAGAGAAGAGAGGAAGCAGGAACTGACTCCTGGTGACAGACCCCTATCAGGAGGGCTCAGCTGCAGCATCACATCCCCAGCCAAGGTGTGGCAGAGGAGATGTTCTGGGTGTGGTGACCTGTTTGGAGCACTGAACTCTCACAGCCTGTGAATCAACACCTTGAATTTAAAAAGGCTGCTGTTTGCACTCAGTCTGTGCAAGGGAACTGGAGGCACACTTGGCCATGGGCTGGTAGTCCCTGTTCAAGGGGAGGGATGGTGAGAAACAGCTCAGGAGGACTAAATCTTACACTGTCTCCAAAGCTTCTGCAGAGGCCATAACCTCAGTTTCACAATCTCTTCTAGGGACACAGCATTTAGTTGTTTTTCCCCGAGAGGCTCTGTCTGTGCGTGCCATGCCTGAACAAACAGTTGGCTATAAGAATTATTTAGAAGTCACTTCATATCCACATTTCACAGCTGAAAATACATCTCAGCATCCAATGCAAGATGGATCAACACAACTTGGTTGAGCTATTGGCTGTTGTTAGAAAATCTGGAACCACTTAGATCAACTGAGCCCCAGCAATAGGTTAAACATCCTGTGCTGGGTGTTCTGGTGCAGCAGGAAAGGCACTGAAAAGCCCAGCAATAAGGAGGCAGCTCAGGGAAAGCTGTGCTAATGCATGTCCCAGAGCAAGCTGAAACAGCAAGCTCTGCAATGGAATAAATGTCACTGATTCAGCTGATGTAAATGTGGCCCATGGTAAAAATTAATCCAAACCAGTAACTCTTCCTGTATGTTGAATTTCTTTTGTTACTTCCCTGTATATTTCAATTTCTAATAAAGGGCCAAATTACATGTTGATGTAAAGTGGTGTAACTCCATTAACATACATGAAAAAGCAAATAATCTGTGCTAGCAGAGAACTCAGTTACAAACAATCCAGTGTCACAGAGGGATGTAACTACTTCCAAATCAACAGCCCATCTTGGAAGGTAAATAATTTTGTATACCACTTTACATAGTGGGATCAATACAGGCATCTCCAAAACAGTTCACCCTATGCAGCAAAAAACCAAATATATAACTAGAAGATTTATTTCTGAAAATACTTTCAATCCGTACTGTTATTTAAGCTACCATTTATTATGCAGCTTAACCAATTGATAACTGACCAACAAATTGTTCTGTATCTTGCCACTCCTTCTCCTGCATAACAGGAAAAAATACCCTGAACTATAAAATAAAAATTACTTCTGTGGTCAAAATAATAACAAAGTAATAAAGTGTGGAACAAAAGGAGCAGGACACAGCACCTGTTGGAAACTCTCTCGCAAATGGCTTTGATCTTCAGGATGGCAGAATTCTAAAATATCTTTCCCCAGAAGATCCTAGAATAAAACATAAAGCTATTTAAAAAACCTAAACCACAACACAAATCCATGTGCAGACCTGCAAGTAATTCTTGCAAATACAAGATCTATCATACTTAAAGGGACTACTCAGGTAATCAGGGATGAACCACACAAACAAGGTTTGTAGACATCATGCCCCATGTTTTTACGAAAAGGTTTAAGTTATTTTCTAATACTTGTGAAATTGTGTCTTGAAAAGACTGACATCTGCTACTACGTCTCATTTTATGGTACTAATTTTTGTAAAAACACTTACCATAAAGCAATTTAAAATAAAAAAACTATGAATAAGCAAATGAACGAGGAACTACTTTTGCATCTAAATTGCAACTGCTGGGAGTTATCTGAGAGAGAGCTGTGGTTCATTTAATATTCTACTCAGTTCTGTACTAGCCTCCTGTTCAGAGGAGCAGATGTAAGCCTAAAGGAAAATAGATGCTGTAAATTATGTTTGCTTACTGTTCAAGAGATTGGCAGAATCAAAGGTCTACAGGACTAAAACTCTCTCCAAGCACTGTTAACTTTCTATCACAGAAACGTCTTCATTGGAAATCTGTGCAAGGTTCAGAGCACTCTGCTGTTAGAATTTTAATCAGATCTAAAGGTATAAAAAGATACCCCACACAGAGGCATGGACAGCAAAGAAAAACGAACAGCATTTCGTGCACGATGTATGAATTATCAGCTACAAATACTTCATGTTTGCAAATGGCATTTTCTGCATTAGCTCCACCCACTCTCCCAGTGGCCACAGACCTGGGGCTGGTAGCCAATGACACTGATGCACCTCGGGTCCACAAAGGTGATGACTCCATCCGAGTTGTGCCTGGACAGGAACTCCGTGGGGACCGACATGCCGTTCATGTCCATGCACACGGGAGAGCTGGTCACCTAGGGCCAAGCAGGTCCACACCACAGTCACCCAAAGCCAAATCTGACCCCTAAAGAACAGAAATCTAAAGAACAGAATCTGCTGGCAGACTGCTAGCAACTGAAGGAAATAAAATAAAACAACAGCACAGGTAAGTGACAGAACAGCCTTTAGTCCAGTGTGCAGGGCAAATATCTCCTGCCATGCCATCTATCAAGGCTTAACAGCACAGCAGAGAAACAAACACACCAGAAGTTCCCAAGAAGGGGGAAAACAGTGAGGATGTAAGTCCAGCTGGATTCATCTCACTTTGCAGCACATCAGGCATCGTGGCTCCTACCTCTGTCAACCAAGAATGAATGACTTGCAGAGGACAATGCAGCCCACTCATCTTAGGATAGGAAACCAACCCATTATCTGTAGACCTAACCAACAGCACTGCTCAGACTAAACACTCCTGTTTCAGGTGACATGAACCTCACCTGAAACACCTACAGAACCTGAACCAAGTCCTCCAGAGGCTGAGGTAGGGGATATTAGACCAGCAACTGGCTGCTCATAATGAAAAACACAGTTCTCTAAATATTACTCAAATCTCACCAAAGAGAACTATGTGTTTTCAGCTCTCTGCCTGAAATCTGTGCTATCAGGCCACTTCATATCCATTCTTTCCCACTGGAGGTACAAAGGAGACCACTGATTTTCTTACAACTTCCAGAGCTATCTCTGCTAACAATGCAAAATAAGCAAAATCTAATTTTTTTGCTACCTCGGAGCTGATTAGCCAGTTAACTGCATGCAAGATGTCTACTTGTTGTTACAGAACAAGAGTTTTTCATTTGTGCATCCTGACTCCTTTCTGATTTAACCCACCACAGAGCTTCCCTCCTTCCCTCCCTCAAAAAGCACAATGGCTCCTCTAATGTAACAGATGTTTTGGTATTACTTGGAAATCATCTTTCTTTGAAAGCTGTAACACATGAACCCCCATAACTTCCTTCTTTCCATTAGTGGAATATGTTACTCTTGCTTATGAAAGCATGATTAACCTAAAACCCATCCTGCAGAACTTGTGTAGCTCTGCCATGGCCATGGAGACATGCTAACACTTGCAGGCTGTTCACCCCAGGTAAGATGGGTTTGGCACCTGTGAAAGGGTCATTCCACCTTGCCAGGAGGAGTGATCCCCCCCTAGCAGATGGCAGTGAGTACAGGGGATCATGCAAGAGGCTCAAACACGCTCACCCATGGCAGAATTCCCAGATCAGGAAGATAAAAAAACTGTCCTCTCTGCTGTGGTGAAGGAGATTCACCATGACTTATTTAGCTCAGAGCTCTGAACTCTGCTCAGCAATGCACAAAGGAGGAAATGCACTACAACAATTGCAACTGTCTGCACAAAAAGGAAGGAAAATTTTATTCTCCCAGTTCCTTCAGCTCACATCTCATCTGAATGCGTAACAAAATACACACTGAGAATAAAGCTATGATTTCTGAAGTGCCTCTTGACTGCTTTATCTTTAACATTTTCAGAATAACTTCTCCAATCACAGTTTTTCAAGTAGTTGCTTTGTCAGAGAGTGAATCACTGGAAAAATGGCAGGGAGCATACCACTGGCTTTGGGGGTCACTTTAACCCACCTGCAGCACCTGTACTGCCACATTTCTCACTACCTCCAACAGCCCAGCCCTTCACACCCTAAAGAATGGCAAGTCTGTGCACACTCACCTTCAGGAGCATCTCTGCTGTTATTACTGGATTAAGTACACATATCCACCAAAATCACAGTTTCATTTTGCTCTGCTGACAAGTTCTAGACAAGTCACTGGCTGCACAGACATCAAGGCACTTTATAAACTGGAGGCATGTTAAAAGTTACAGTCTAGTGGCAAAACAGTGTGCAAATCTTTTACAACCACACCAGAACAATGATCATGCTTTCAGAAATAGTTTGTATATGGAAAGACTGGCATTACCTGAAGCCTTCCTATTGCCACGAGGCAGTATTTACTACCTTGTCCCACATCAGCATCTTCTTCTGGTATAGTCATTCCTGTAATAAACAATAACAAATACTGTTATAATTAGGAAATTGGGATAAACAGAGATGCTGCTGTCCTGGCTCTGTACTTTTATAGATGCTTTAAATCTTACAAAATAACCTCATTTTCTCCTCTACGAGTCAGTCATTATTTCTGGGTTCAGATCAGATGATGCTTCTCAGTTGTGCTCAATCCTATATACTTCACATGAATACACAGTACCCACAGCAGCAATTTTGGCTGCTGAAGACAAAGCAGATACTAAAATTCCATTATACACTGAGATGGACAGTAACATTTCCAAGAGTGCTGCTCCACCAGCAGCATGTTACAGAACCATGGGGTCACTTAATACGGTAAGTAAATGCACATTATGTTCAGTTTTCTTTGTGAATAATATTTTATTATCAGCCTTAAAAACAAGGCACAGCCTAAATGAAGCACTAATTCTGTGCTCATATTTAACAGCTGGTTTTACTTTTTTCTATAATGGACCAAACCTGTCTCATTACACTGAAAGACTGAAAGAAATGCAGATGCTTTGCTCACACTGTTCCAGTTGTGTAACTCTGGAGTAACTACTATAAACACAGGAATAGTTTGCAAACATACATGTGTATTATTTTCCATCTCAGTTTTTCACAAATAGGAACATTCAGATTAGCACTGCTTCCTTGCTTGTTGGCTAAGCCTTGACTTAGGGCTATTTCCCAACTCCAGTACTGAGATACCAAGTTCGTACAAAACACTTGAAAAAACGTCTTCCAGGAGTCACACCACTGACCTAATTTAAGTGATCTGTAAACTCTTTCACAAGGATTTTTAAGGAATTCAGTCATAACAGGCAGTGAATCACTTAAGAGGCACTTCAAAGCATTAATGAAATTAATTGCAAAGCAGCTACCATTTCTGAAGCAACAGCCACTTTATTTTTAAAATTTATAATCCCCAATGTACGTCAATCTTTGGACAGTCCAGAGGATGACAGCACATCGCTTTCTTAAATGACACCTCTGAAAAACGACTAAAAATGCTGCTGAATGAACTGGAGTCATCTCTAAGGATGTTATTTTGTATCAAAACAGTTGAATCTTATCTGACAATCAGCTTCCAAACAGCATTTTACAGGTATTTTTTGTTCTTCACTGAACTATACAATAAAATAGAGTACACCAAGTATGAAAGAACACCCCCCCCCTCACCCAAGTTTTTGTATAATATATTGAAATTTGTTCTGCAATAATTTTACAGTCTGGGGTGCACAACATTATTTGCAGTCCCCTACTGATAACTAGAATTTTATCAAAGGGGTCTCAAGAGCTTTACAAAGGAGGAGCATTATTGTCTCATCTAACAAGTGCTGTTTTAAGGACATAACTCTAAGCATTCTAGTTGGACAACCTTAACCAAAAGATCCCTTTCAAATTGAGTTTTCCATTTGAGAAGGACACATTTGAAGTATATTCCCTTGACCTCAAAAGCTTTTCCAATCATTTCCTTAGTGGCACAGAGTATTGCAAAGGACAGCAAAGATACAGCTGGACAGCTTCCACTTTGCATAATCTTTTTTTTCTCTGTAGCTTTCAACAATGCTTTCCTTTTTAGGAACTTGGTCCATGCTTGCTACTGCTCAAATAAAATCAAAGTAACATAAACAACCTCCAAAATTAAACTTAGCTAAGAAACATTATTTCTGATGTCACTCTGTTGACAAAGGGAGGCTGTTGTTCTAATTTTCATCTATTTTTTTCCCTTTTTCCCTAGGATGGATTACATTTGGTCTGTATAGCACAATGGAAAATGTTACTTGGGTTATGCCACAAGACACTCTATGAATAAAAACCAATCTGCCTGGAATTAATCAATACATGACCCAGTGGACTGTTAACCCCTTCCCAAAGTGCCTAGAGAAAAAATATGACAAAAAGATTGTCTGCGTCTCTGCAATGTAGATGCTATTACTGGCATTGAGAGAAATTATTTTCTTTATTCTTCAGTTGATATTTCCAATGATTCATCTCTGGGTGTCTTGATACGTGGGGGTGCATTTGTAGATGAGATTTACTTCTGCTTTAGCACATTGAACACACTCCAGTATGCACAGGTAAATGAAGATGTGCACTGCACTTTCTGCACTGCACCCGTTTGTCCAGCTCTTAACACAATGTAATATTGCTCCTTA
Source organism: Leptocoma aspasia (assembly GCA_013399835.1). NCBI lineage: Eukaryota > Metazoa > Chordata > Aves > Passeriformes > Nectariniidae > Leptocoma > Leptocoma aspasia. Next base: position 572,275 of record VXAX01007135.1, on the reverse strand, counting down.
ACATCACCAAGTACCATCATTACCTCTAAAAAAAGTTGTAAGAGCTTGAAGGAAAGCAGCCACGAAACTGATCTTAAGGGGGCATCAACAAAATAAACATACTTCAGTTATTCACATCCTTTATGTGTAACCCTGGGAGAGGGTTTATTTCTCAACACCAAATATACACCCCTCTCAAATAATAAATACAGTGCTCTGCTTGCCTGAGTTCATATCAACAAGTGGCACAGCTAAGCTGCAACTGAGCATCACAATAGACTGCTGTGCCATCAGAGGTTATATTTAATTTCCAAGTGTCCTTTATACCAGCAAACAGTTTCCCACAGGGCAACAGCATGTGTTCGTGTGGACATAAGGAACTTTTTAGTTTTCCCAATGAGCTTCCAGTTGGCTCTAACAACAGAAAAGCTTCATTTTCTGCTTTCTTTCTCTACCCTTCTGCCCCATATTTTCTGTGAGACACAGAACAGCATTGGTGGATTTATGATTTCACTACACTAAAAAAAAATTATTTGTAATTCTTTAGGAAGATGGAATTTGAGTGTCCAGTGGTCACTAGCAATCCTCTGATAATGCCTGCCTCCATTAGAACCACTTCTGACTTGCCAGGGAAGGAACTACACTGTGTGACTTTATCTCTCATACAAAACAATGGAAAAAGGCTTTCACAAAAAAGGCTGTGGATAGCACACTAAGGATAAAAATCTCATGAAAAATCCCAATAAAAACTAAATTAACCACTCTTTAAAAAAATAAATAAAGCCTTAAAAATGACAGCACTGCAAGGAATATTCAAGCAACTATTTTGTTTTGTATTGGAAGAGGGAATACTTTGCACAAACATCCAGATTCTGGCCAAAACTTTAAAATAACCTAACAGCTTTGGCATGCTGTGGTTAAGATGTTACCGTAAGTCTGACTTGGAAGACTAAAATGTTTCTTTTTTAACTAAAGAGAAAAAAAATATTTCAACATTATCTGAATTTAACATTATTCTGTGACTTTTTAAGTGAAGTTTTCAAAACACGTATCTATCTCTTTTCTTCACTATGTGCTTTTCTGCAGATCCTGGCTTTGATTTACAGAAAACTACCAACATCCTGACAGACTTCATCTTCTCTCTCCACCAAATCTTATGGCATGAAAAAAAAGCAAAACAAACCTATTAGGAAAATATCATATGGACCACAGAAGACTCATTTCCTTCCAGGAATGAGATATTCAGAGGGGAAAAAAATTTAAGAAAAGAAAATCTTGCTTAAGTTGAAAACAGGAAAAAAACCCAGGAGAAGGTCAGCACTTCTCAGTTTTATGACTGGCTATGAACTTGAAGCACTGTCTAGGCTGAGGATCACGAGTTCCATCTCTGCTGCTTCACTGGGAACAGAGGGATTGTTCTGGGATTGCTGCACAGCCAGTTTCAAACAAGGGGTCCTTCTACCTCATTCAAAATAACCCAACACCACACTCTTGTTATTTAACCAAACATATAACATGACTGGCTGGAACATCCATCTGAAATATCTGACTCCTTTTTCCTTTGACTTCCACACCAAGTTTACACCCTGATTTCCTGAGGCCAGCTTATAACCAACCCATGTAGGTGTCATGTGCCTGGTTTTGCACTTGATCTTAATTTTACCTGTCTTTTTAGGCACAATGGAGGAAAATGAACAGACCATTAACACACAGCCTGAATGGAGGGCAAGGCATGATGCTTCCTCTGTTTTCCCTCCCTTTTCTCAGTGAAGAAGGGGCTGAAGACAGTCTGGCAGTACATGAGCCTTGCTGCTCCACACAAGTGAGAAAAACCACAAAGGCAGGATGGATGTGCCGAAGTGTTTTCATGCTGAACACAGACCTGAACCATAACACAACAAACCCAGTCCTCAATATACACCATTGCTGTCTATCTTACTCATTTTCACCTGTTTGAAGTACTCAGATTACTTCAGATTTGCACAGACTCCTCCCTGCAGAGCACTGTCAAATACTCTATGACACCAATAATGATCACAAAGCAGTTCTTCTCTTGATGCTTCTGTATCAACACTGATTTATTCAGTGTGGGACTAAAAAAACTGAATACTGGCCACAGACAATGCAACTCAACCCAGAAAGAGAGAATACCAAGTGCTAAACAAACGAGACTAAGTACAGATTAAAGGCATTTGATAATATTGGTTCTTTTGCTTGTGAAAGTACACTTTGTGTTGTATATTAGCTATATAATGCACATGCCACACTGCATGCTTTGAAAGAAAAGGATCTGGAGTTTATACCAGTGTCTACTTGACAACTGAAAAATAAATGAACGTTATCTTTTTGATTGCTGAATTTTTAAGCAGCTGTGATTTAGCACAAGCCCATTTATTCCCAAGAATCCAGAGACCATGCAGGGCTTGCTGATTTGAACAAAGTAATTTTATTACAGGGTAGAGAAGCCTTGGCAAATTCCATTACTGGTGTAGCTATCTCATTTGCTTGGCATATTATGGTTGGATTACCACTGGAAATGAGACCAAATGCAGTGATGTTGTCACTTATTCACTCAAACATATACGGGAACAATTCAGCCCATGGATATTCCCATTGAACTTTGAAAGTCAACGGACACATGACAATCACCAACACAAGGAGGGGAAGACAGAGAGTTAATAAACACTCATGAAAAAGGCCCTGATTCAGTTCTGTGTGCCCTGAAAAAGGCACTCAGACATGACTAATAGGAGTAACAATTTGGATGGTAACATAAAAGACCAATGAAATTCCACATAAGGCTGTCAAAATCAAAAACACCCCTTAGGATCGTGCTATAGTTTGGAGGCATTAACATTGTGGAGGAGCACTGGGATATCATAAGGAGCATCATGTGATTTTGAGGAGCAGAGTAATAGAAATTGGATGAAATCCAACATTACTAAATGCATAAGCATGCACTTGGGGAACAGTAACAGTCATAAGCTAAAGCAACAGAAATAGGATGGAACTTGATATTACTAATTGAAACATCACACAATCCAAAGCAAGATTTGCAGATGACAAGTGAGAAAAAGGCAACCTGGAAAACATATAAATTTATATCAGATGTCTTAGGATGCCTGCAGCATGCACCACACAAAAGAGAAGGATGCTGTATCCTACACTGCCAGGCAAGACAGGAAATATTGTTTGTGTTATCCATCACTACAATCTCATCTGAAATAAGAATGTGTAGTGCCAGTGACCTACATTTTGAGAAGTGAAGTGAAAACATGAACAATTGCAGAGAGAAGTCAGAAGGGTAGAGAGAATGCACTCTGAGAATGGAAAGTAGAAGTGGGCTAGATTGTCTCTGCAAAGTCCAGGCTGACAGGATATAACCTCCTTCTGAAAACACACCAGAACACTAGAGAGAGACAGAGGCACTAGGCAGGAAAACTCCCATTTGACCTTCAGTGAAATAAAAACTTCCCATAAAGTAATGAGGACTGAAAATTAAAGAGGTTGTTAGGCATGGGAAAGCAGCAAGATGGGCAAAAGACCTCACTAATGCCAAGTGGGATTTGCAATGTGATTGATACCTGGCCACTGGGCACCCAAAGACCCAGAAGATCCTTTTAATCCCATGCTGCTGCCCTGCAGAACTGGTGGCTGAAGGGCACATGCTGCCAACATCAGGACCTAGTGCTGACAGGAGTTCATGCATCTGTAGCTCTGTATCAGCAATATACACCCATGAAGAGTCAGATTTCTTTAAATATCCTATAATGTGTGGCAAGATTCTCATTCAAGCTAAACAAAATCTTATTCTGACTAACACCTTCTTGAGGAGACATCCTGTATATCAAGGTCGAATTCAATTACATTTAGAATTACCAGTAGAAAAGTAAATCTTTTTGTAGAAGGAAACAAAACAGAAAAAAACATCCATTTTCAGAGTACTTTACAGACACTGTGCTCTCACACTTTTGAGATAGAAGCAAACACCTATTTGACTGCTATTAAATCCTATTAGCAACAAGAGGGACAGTTTTCCTCTGCTTCCAAAACCGCATTTCAGCAGAAAACCAACAAGAAGTTCACATCTGCACACCATTGCACACATTTGGTACAAACCACCTCTTAGGACTCATAATCCCTGGATCAATGTGATTTATGGCCATGGTGTACAACCACAAAAGGGCAGGACAGCTCCTGGTTTGGTTCATGCCAGCAGGCGCTGTCACATTGCAAACAACCTCTTCAACTCCTGCAAATGCCAAGGTCAAGTAACCCCGCTCACAGTGAGGTCTGGATGAGCTCCACTGTCTCCTCTTGGAATTTTTCAAAGGTAAATATTCCCATATGTAATACTGAGTTCCAGCAGGTAGATATTTTTCTCCACAAAACAAAGTGGTATGCCAAGACCTGATTCCCAGAAAAACAGCCTCAAAACAGAATTTATCACAAATACTGAACATTCTCCAGTAACACCATTACTGAGAACATCCATGTGTCTAAAGTGAAATTACACATTTTCATACATAGGTGCTTGCAACTCAATACTTAACTATAAAAGCATTAACTGGTGTATCTAGAGGTACACAATCCTTTGCATCCACCTTCTTAAAATGAGACCATTTTTATATTGGTTTATCAACATAAGTTGAAAACTTTTGGCCCCATTTTCTGGAATCCTGCAGAGGATTACTGGCAATTCCTACAGGTCCTCTGTGACAATGAAATCAAGAAGGGTGTCACACAGAAAACTGGAGATGCCCTGAGTGAGAACAACTGATTTCTTCTTATCAAAAGCTTCTCAAGGTGAGCTTTAATCAGTTACCCCACTAAAACTCTCCCTGCTTTGCTAGCAGCAAGGAAACCTGAGGCAGGTTTTCAGCTGTCCTAAGGACAGTTTGGTGCACACTGTCTTCCATAAGGGATACAAACCTGCTGGTGGCCAAGCCTTGATATAGCCAGTGCAATGGACAACAGCATATTGTGCTTCACCTTCTTTCACCGGGCCCAGGCCATTCCTGAATGAACAAGAAACACAAAAACATCACATTGATCCACATGCAGAATAGCTTTATGCTTTCAAACTGTGACTACTAATGATTTACCAGTATTTGTAAGTTATGTAAGACTCAAGAATCAACCTAGGGCTCTGTACACTGCCAGCTCTGTTATGTTGCTGCTCAAGCTGTACCTGTTTTCTGTAATATTTCTCTGAGAAAGATATTGAAGATTGATTCAGAGATGGAGCTGGTGTTAGACAAAGAATCTGAGTGACACGTGCAGAGATTTTGTTTGCCAAAGGATGCAGTGTGTGCAGGACCAGGTAAAACTCCTGGAGTGGGCGTTAACCCAGTGAGTAAATGAGAGGGCTTAGGGCAACTACAGCTGATTTGGGGTAAATTAAGCAATAGTACCTGTATCTTTTTCTCATGGTGGTTATTCTGTTCAGAGGTAAATGATCCAGAGGAGCATTTCCACACCTAAAAGTAAATTAATATTTTAAAGGGCTCAAAAATGAATATAAATACACATGATGAAAATGCATTTTGAGATCCTTGCTACCATATGTAAGTAGACAATAATGGATACTTGTTCCTGGCAAAAAGTTGCATATTCATGTTTACTTAGAACGTGCTGCTTCCACAGGCTGAGCTTTTTAGATGTGCTATAAAAATCTTCTTTATTTTAGAAAAATGAAAGAGACTAGAAAAAGATTCCCTTCCACACTCCCCCAGTATAAAGTTTATTTGAAATTGATTCCCCAAGGGTGGCTAAAGAATAAACACACTTCAAAATGCCATAAAACAGGGCTGAAAACTAGAGAAAAATATGTCAGGCCCCCAAATATCCACACAAACCAATCTCAGTGTTCCTGTAGCTTCCCAGGACAGAAAAATTACACTGCCATACACCAGCTACAATGTCTGTAGACATTAAGATAATGTTTGCAAGATCAAACTATTTACACTGTCAAGTAACTTTGTTTAACACTTGTTCATGTGTATTTTGTGATATTTATAAGTATGCCTAACTGTAAAATTTCAACAATGCATCTGAATGTGAGTAAATAGTTTGAAGGGTAAAAGCAGTTCATTTTTAATGGAAAAATAATAACAGCAATGAAAGAAGCAACCACAAGGAAAGTTCACATTATTTGAGGCCTATTCCTCCCAGAAAGTTTTCTTTTTATTCCTTTAATTTTTTTTCTTATCAGTCACTGCCAAGAAGAAGAAGAAGTAGTGAACAATTAAAATAAGATTTAGAAATACAAAAACAGTGGGGTTACGGGCATGTGTAAAGTCACTCTCATGCACTGGAGTTTACAGAATCTAGGAAATAACTGCAATCTGAACTGTTTTGAAAGCTGGGGAACAACTGCAAACAGGACATTAGGCCTGCTTTTCTTTGCACAAACAAGTCCTCCCAACATGATGTGCATCTTGGGAGGAAGAAAAAGCAGTGCTGTCAGTGCTGCTCTGCTGGGCCGTATTTCTTCCCCCCCAGTTAAGGGGGGAAAGGTTCTCTAGCTCTGAAGCCTGATCTTGCAGGTATAAAGTCTACAAACACCTTACAAAGGCACCCAGGAGCCATACATTCATCACTCTCACAGGACTGGAAAAAATCCACCACATCACCAAAGTACAGGTTCTCTGTACTTTAATGTGTCAAATACTGTGTTTTGTGTGTTTCATTCTGTAATGAATTTCACAAAGCTGTTATCAGCATTTATACTGGACACAGACTACAGATGCAATTATGTACTTTCCCCTCCTAACCACAGACAAAAATTTATTGCAATAGCAACAGGCACTTAAGCCTGTTAGCACTAAAACAAAAGAAGTGGTCACAAGCCCCAAGAAAAGCACTGGGCAGACAAATCTCTTTAAAGAAGCCCAAAAAATGCAGGAGAACTTGGAAAATTGCAAATCAAAAACCCTCTAACAATTACTCATTTATCTAGCATCAGCCAGCTGACATCTGGTTAATTCATACCAGGCTTAGGTTAATTCCTTCATAGCTGGCAGGTTTGCAACTGAATTCTTGTTTATCTTTAAGATTCTTCTAATATTCTTGGTTTGCTGAAAAAATACACAGAGCTGGGTGTTCATAACACTTGCGAAAGCTTTGTTCCCAAAGTATCAATCTGAGTAACTTTACTAGAAAAGACATGGCTAAAATTCCAGGGGTGAAGCTGTCATGAAGTTCTCTGGAAAAAGGAACCTACACCCCACACTGACAAGAATAACTACAACAGAAATAAGGTGCTCTTTTGCCATTAACTGTTAAGGAAGACTAGTTTCAGTTTCACTCCAGCTCCTAAAGCAAGTATTCTACAAATACTTTGTGGAAGTGTGTCATTACAGCTTTAGTTTATAACCAAGGCCAAATTAGTGCAACAAAATGTCTGAAGTCTAAGCTGGGACAGGACTGGAGCCATTATTGGAACACAGGGTAAGTGCATACCTCATCCTGCAAATGAAAGAGCGCCTGGATCCCATGCACATTCTCATCGAGGACTGCTGACCTTCTTTCTTTACTGTCCCCGTCTTCAAGTCCAGGATTCGTCCTAGAAATGCCAGAGAGAGCAACTGGTGTTCAGTACATAAATTTAATTCCATTTACTAGAAACTAAGATAACAAGAAATTCATGAGCTGAATGCCATCAGCCCAGTTAGAGGAAAAAATACCAACAAAAAAATCTTGATCCTGGTCTTACAGGGGAGATCAGTTACGTGCTGGTTTAACTGAAGGTTTCAGCAGAGCTGACTCTGAGCCACAGCAGTGATGGCTCTTTCCTTGGCTGGCCCAAGACCAACTTCCAGGGCAGAGTCAAATGCCTGAAGGGAAACAAGGCAATGACAGCAGGCATAGCTTTTGACTTGATCTGCTTGCTCCACTCTTTACCAGAACTGTGGATAAAGCAACATTTATCAGTCCCCTGACAGCTGCTCCTCTTTCCCTGTGCTTGTGCCTATCCAGAACACTCCCACCACAGCCCCACCTCAGTCAGAGCCGTCAGGATGGTGAGATGCACAAAAGACCAAACTTTTCTCCTTGATCCTGATGGGATACAGGATTTGTCACAACAGTCCTTGTGCTGGGGCCCTTGTCAGGTTGCTAAAAAACTGACACGTCAAGAGTGTTTCTAAAGTTTATCTTCAGACAGATCAGTGAGATGATCTGATTCAGCACACAGCAACACAAGCCTGTGTAAGGTCCAGGGCCAGACCCTGCTCCCTACAACCCTCAGAATCACACACCACAGGCACAGCTTGGCAGAGGGATGACAGCCACCAAGTCAACTCAAGAGAGGACAGGATGGAGGGAATGCATGCAAAGGTATGAAGGGGTAACAGATTAATTTTTTCATTTAAAACAGAAGATCGATTACTACAGACAGGTTCAGATCAGGGATTTCAGGGCACTGGGTATCAGCCAGAATCCTTCTGCTTATCACCAAAGAACTAACAGAATGGATTTTCACATCTACAGCTCAAGTGCTAAGAGAGGACTACAAAACCTAGCACAGACTAGAAATGAATCACTGGACCAGATCCACAATGCTCAAGGGCTGGATGCAGCCACAAAAGTGACAGTGGGCCAGAGAAATGCAGAGGAACAGTTGCCAGGCAATTAGATGACAGCCACCAGTGCTGACTACACATGGCCATGAGCAAACCCACATGTTTAAGGTGGGTATCTTTCAATAAATGAAACTATACAAGCCTAAGTCTTCACTGTGGTGTAAGTAGTCAGGTTTACACAATAAAAGGCACCTATTCTGTCTGTACTGAATTGAAGGAAACATGCAGAATATATTCAAAGTCTCCCTCACTAGACTGACCTAAAAGTCTCTGTCCAAAAATGCAGTTCTGAAATAAACTTACTGCCAAAGTTCACAATTATTCTACCTCTAAATATTTAATTCCATCCATGAATGGGAATGAAATTATTATGTAATAGTTTTGAGATAAGGAACTAGGCAGCACTATTTTGGTTTTAAGGTATACTCTAGATAACTCCTTCTGGAGGAAAGCCATACCTGCCAACAGAAGGTCAGACCTCATCTGGTGCTATCTCCAAGGTACATCTCAGATGGTTAAGAAGTCAGCAAGCCTGGGGATCAAATCCTAAAGGTGCTTCAATTTAAAGCACTGGGCTATACATTAATCCTGGTCTATGATTCAGGTGTGAGCTGGGAAGAAATCACATCACATTTCCCAGTTCAGCTGTGCTGACCCTACGATGCAGGATGGACCTGAAGTTTTAACACACTTCCCCCTCCCCTGTACTGGACAGTCTGTCTCATTTTCTACAGCCAAAGTCACAGAAATAAAATACCATCAATCTGGAGGCAAACTCATTCACAATTGAAGGCATTATACAATAAAGCACATAAAGACAGAACATATGTGCAGGATCCAATGGCTGCCCATGTCAACAGGCCAGTCAAATCAAACCACTAAAAGCATTATTCTCTTAGGGCAAAATAACTTTGTCATACACACAAACAAAAGAAAAGTTGTTTTCTGTGCACTTTCTTTCTTCATTACAATACAAATTCTTGACGACACACCAGTATTAATCAAAAAGCACTGACAGTGAATGTAACTCAAACAGCTAATAGAAATTTCTCTGTTTTTATCATCCAAGAGGGTCTATTACAAAAAAAAAAAAAAAAGGATATTTCACAATTACGTGGCCACTAAGTCTAAAATTGCTGACACGTGTCCTTTGGCATGTCTGGAACCCCCAACAACAAAAGCCAGAGTTTTTAAATTTAGCTTTTTGCTTGGCAATGTCTTTGAAATATGTACCAGATAACAAATAAGAGTTCTAAATTTTGCCCTGACTTACAAAATCACTGCAGGGGGTATGTGAGTCAAGAGAAATGTTTGCTGTACTGATATTATGACAAAGCTCTCTCAGCAGCTTGTTTCAATAGTCCAGCACGCATATGTCAACCTTGTAGAGCTCTAACAAAATACTACAGATTTTGAAATAGAACAAGCAGTTTGTGTTTCACTTGTTATTAGAACCTTATGATCAAATTATATTAAGAAAAAGAATTACAGATTATTCATAGCTAAATATCGATATATAAAATTATAATTAATTATAGATTAATAGACTAAATCAAGCAAACTGGCATAAATTCCACCTTAGTCACACTGGCAGCTCAGCTGGCATGCCCTGATGATAGCTCTGTCACAGAATCATAAAGTATTCCTGTATCTGTTCCGGCATCCTTGGTGATAAAATGCTCATTTAGGTTTCTCCATAGGACAAACACAAAGCACATCTGATGTTAAACTTGGAAATTATATTCTTATTAATAAGAAATATTCCAGGATGCTCTGACAACTTCTGTTAACTCAACAGTGCATGTGTGTATTTTTTTAAATTCCTCTTTCTAATTTCTTCAGAAGAGCCATTTAACAGCCCAGTGCCACCACCAGCTGGATCCCTTAGGAGCTTTCCCATAAACTGTTAATTGCATGTAGCTCATTTTGGTGTTAAACTTTTCCCCTCTCCAGCTCCAGACACAACCCTGGGATGCAGCAGCAAGTGCAGGAGCACTGCTGTGACTGACACTGCTGTCTTATTGCCCTTTGAAGCAGCTGCACAACTCAGAGGAAACCAGAGTCTGCTCTGCTGAGAAGGAGAAAGCAAACAAATGAGCACAATGCTGATTAAAATGGGCACATAAATCTCTCTGGCTGGTCTGGGTATAGCTGATAATTTGTTGAAATCTCCCCACTGCAGTCTCCATGCAGAAGGCAGTATTGCATCAACTTGTAATAAACCAGTTGTTCTCTGAGCAGGAAACCACTGTGTGATCCAGAACCTGATGCCAGCTGCTGTGACAGGAAAGAGCTGGCACATGGAGGTGAGGACAAGGGGCAAGTTCACTATTTGGGCAGAATTAGAGAAGCCACATAAAGCCCTTACCAGCAAAGAGATAACAGATTCAAGTACTGAGGACACATGCCAAAAACATTTCCTGCAGGGTGTTTTCAAAGATGCTCTAAAATCATTCTCATGATGATCAAGGGGACAAATGTTCACGTTGGCACTGATGTGCCCCTTGCATGTGCAAACAGCAACTGGATTACGCACAAACCTTCCCCTTTTGGATCTCCAGTTACTACTGAGAATGTTCAAACTTGTGTCCTGTGCTTGCAATGTTTTGAGGATTGCCAAGGATTGGCCTGGGCCTACTGAAGTTCACGGGGCTTCAAATCTGGGAATTTGGCTCAAATCCACTATCACACAATAGCAGCAGCCGGTTAGAAAATTTTCCTCCATGTTTACATACTGCATGCTAAGGTTTATAGCCTGATAATCAAACACCAAATGTTCTTTTTCCTCTTTTTCTTTGTTTGTTTTTGGGTTTTTTGGTTTTTTTTTTTTTAATTCAAAACTCCATAAACTTCAACACCTAATTCTACCACAAATGCTTTCTCCGGTGGATTCCCAGTTCCTAAGAATGCTGCAGTCTGTAACTAGAAAGAAGGGTTGTTACATAAGTGCATTCTTCTGCAAAGATTTCAGTGCAAGTTGAAATGGTTTGGTCTAAAACCACCATACAGTGCCCACATCCAGTCTGCAGCACAGAAAAACCCAGCTCATAGATCTCAGAAGAAATTTGGTTTGGCCTCATGTGCACAAAAATACTGTTGGCAAAGTACATGACACAATTTTCCATTTCCCTCTAACTCATCAGTAGATGGACTCCTGTCCTGCACAGAATCATGAACCTGATAGGGAAACAGTCTGAATTAATATATGGACTCTCACCTTGACCTCAATACCTTCAGCAACCCAGCAAGTTTCACCTTTTAGATGATAATGTCTTGTCTTACGAAGTTAGATATTTCATAATTATTCTCAGCCACCGATTGTCCACATATTTCTTTTCAGGCAAAATAAAATAAAGGATAAACTAAGTTTGGTTTGGACAAGATAACAAAAGATGACTTTGTGCTCATCAAAAACACTCCACAGGCTGCTCAAGGAAGACAAACAGAACACAGGAATACTGCACCCAAAAATTCTTATAAAAACTAAAACCATCTTTATCTTACTATAAAACCGGAAAAAGCAAGACCAGGATGGAGGAAAACAGGAGGAAATAATTAAAAATAAAAACAAAGTGATGGTCAAGGTACTGTTGCTGCTGAACACAGCTCCAAATGTACGCTCACCCTCAAACTGAAGGGTCAGAGAACAAAGGATTTCTGTGGTGATGCCCTCTATTAGTACATTAAGTCCTTAGAAATTAGCAGAAAAGATCAGTTTAAAAATCTTTGCATGTTCTACAGTTTATAGAGAATCAAGATCCAGGTCACTGTTTGAGACAAACAGTCAAGTTCAAGAAAACAAGGTGAAACTCTTCTTGGAACTGCCATTTATCAGTTTACACATATGCACTGACTACAGCTGAGCATTCAGCTTTACACCGAGGTGCTCAGCTGACAGAGCTCCTCTTCAAAATAACAGATGCGTAACAAATGCATAAACAAAATGTCTCCAATAAGACTAAATAGCCTAAATTTGATCAATTTATATTAAATTACTCTTGATAAGCTTATGCCAGAGCAATTATTCTGCATTAATTCAACAATTAAAACAAAATAAAAAAACTTTAGAATGTACGCCTCACAACTGTAAGGGATACAATTTCATCTCGTGTTTAGTGCAGCTCAGCAAGTGCTTTAAGCTCCATTAAGTGTAATAAATATACATTCACCCTGTGGAGTCCAATATAAAAAAAATTACAGAGCACATTAAGAATCACAACTGCCTCACAAACACAGCATTCGAAGACTCTCCTTCCAGGAACTCACATTTATATAAACCAGAAAAAGTTCACAACATACAAATAGAACAATATACAAATTAAAAATCCCCAAAACATGGATAGCCTTTTTTTAGCACTCTGGGGTTTATTGTTTACATAAAGGCAAGGCTCATAAAAGCAAAGACTTACCTATCACACACATACCCATATCAGAGTACACACCAAACAATATAATCCTAATAAAACTGTACTGACAAAAAGTGCACCCCTCTGCCCCCTCATTGAGAAGAAAGCAAACACATGAGCAATTAGAACAGCATCAATACTCAAAACACAGGTGAATTTAAGACCATCCTAACTTAAAATTACAAACTAAGGGCAGAACCACAAGACTGGCATCAGTTACCCAGTGCACCCAGAACCAGTGCTGATTTTTACAGCCTGCCTCTCTCACTCACATCAGGGTTACAGTGCAGCTCCCAAGGCAATACCCACTGAGCTGCTGTTTACTGTAACATTCCTCCTTCACATCTGTCAAAGAGTGAATGGTCTGTTCTCCAGACTGTCTCCCCTGTGGTGCAGGAGCCCCTGGCTCTGCCTGGAAGGTTTCTGGTAGCACAGGTCATCCCTTACTGGTACCACAGCCTTTATGGACCAGAACCACCACCTCCATCCCTGGCTTACAGGAAACAGAGGACATGGTGGGGGTGAGGAAGGGGGACAATGACAAAAATAGACACGCTCCTATCATGTGGAGATGGTTGATGCAATCTACATCTTCCATTATATTAAAATCGCGATCTTTTCAGAAGTTTCAAGGACCAGAAGCACAGCAGGTGGAAATAAGGTCTCTCCACATACACTTCCCACTCTTGCTTCCAAGCTGGCCTGACTCTACAGAGGATGGGACCTGCCCACATGGGATTGCACCCTACCAGCCTGCTGTACAGCAGCACAACACTGACACCTCTCCTCTGCCATACAGGATTTTGTGCTTGGCAAATTCTCCACAAGAACAAAGCCAGGGAGACATTGCTACACAAATATCCCTTGGGAATACAGTAGAACTGTAAAATCAGTCAGCTCACACAGCCTGGAACTACATCAGGGACCACACAGGACTTCCCAGCTGTGATCATGCTGCACACATACCAACCAAGAAACTTGTGGGATGGCAGGGATACAACACAGTTGCTCTTGCTCTTTGGCTCTCGCTCCAAAGCTGGCACTGCCTTACACCCAAATGTTATTTAGATTTCCCAGGCTGGGGCTTCCCTGGCCTCACATGCTCGTTCTATCCTGCAGCAGGGAGCAGCCCCATAGCCCTACCCCACTGCACACACCACTACATTGCACTACACTGATAAATAAATGTATCGACATACAAAATAAATAACTGGCTTGGAGCACGTATTTCTGTTAACAGACATCACAGCAACTTCCAGAGGACTTCTACACCTTTACTGTTATTTTAAGGTGAGGACACTGAACCCAAAGGAATGATTTCTCCTGCCTGCAGTCAGTCAGCAGTGGAGGTGCAGCTAGGAACAGGGTCCAAGCTCACATTAACAAGAGTTCTCAACATGCTGTAGCTGTAGATAAAAATACTCAATAATATAATGCACAGTTATTCTCAGGAAGCCCATATAAATCTCATGACACCTATATACTTAACAGGGCACAATCAGCTTAAATTTATGCTTCCAAGAGAAGACTACAGGCTGAGTGTCCTATTTATATGCAGTGGCAGCCTCTGGATGTATCAGTATAAAACCTGAAACAAATTAGCCCAAAGGCCAGGAAGATGCTCAGAGGGCAGGAGCACCTTTGCTACAGAGGCAGGCTGGGAGAGCTGGAGTGTTCAGCCTGCAGAACAGAAGGCTCTGGGGTGACCTTAGAGCCCCTTCCAGTACCTAAAGGGAGCCTTCAAGACAGATGGAGAGTGATTTTTTACAAGGGCATGGAGTAAAAGGACAATGACAAATGGCCTTAAGCTGAACAAGTGCAGGTTTAGATTAGACATCAGAAGAAATTCTTCCCTCTGAGGGTGGCAAGGCCCTGGCACAGGCTGCCCAGAGAAGCTGTGGATGCCTCTTCCCTGGAAGTGTCCAAGGCCAGGTTGGATGGAGCTCTGAGAAGGTGGAAGGTGTCCCTGCCCATGGCAGGAGGAGAACATGGAACGAGATGATCTTTAAGGTCCTTTCCAAGCAAAACTATTCCATGATTAAAAATATAAACCATCAAAGCTCACTCTCCTCACTAGCCTAGCTTCTCAGGGGGATTACTTGAACCTCTCTAAATATGTTAAGGTTTACATCATCTAATTGCAAAAGGCGTTGTATAAGCATTAGAGTCAAGTTATGACATTCCTACAATAGAATGAAAAGTTGATCCAATCAACAGCAAAGTTAAAAAAAAATAATAAGTAATGCTATTGAAATGCACCTATTTTTAAATATCTGTCTGTTCCCTGCTTACCAACTGGAGACACTGACCCACAAGGGGGAAATTGAAAAGCTTTCTCACCCCCTCTTGTTTTTCAATAAGAAACCCCTCATGTTACACAGTTGTTTGCTTAATACAACTTGTTATTATAAAAGCTCACGAGGCCAAAAAGTCCCTGCTGTGCCTGCCTTCATGTTTGACTAACCAGTCTGCATCATGTCATTCTCCACAGTGTTGGGCAAATATGCATCATTTTAATTAAATTAAAAAGGAAACTATGTGGGCTTTTGAGCCTTGCTATTCAGTTAATTTTAAGGGACTATCTGAAGGGATTGTGTTACAGATCACATGCAAGTCTCTTTGCTGATGGACCTGGAAAAACTGGACTTGAAACTGGAGCAAATAATTCAAAGCATATGTTGAAAGTTAAGTTATAACACAAAAAAAACCTCAAAAAACCAACCCATAAAACACTTCAACTAAATGTATTTTGAACTCTCAAAATGGTTACTGAATGTATGGGGCACATTCAGAATATTAAGTAAAACAGCTTATTGAAGCCCATACAGATGTGTAAGCTCTCTGTAGACATAAATACACAGCATCTATCTGTGATCTCTGCAGGTGTTTTCATTCCCAAAACAAGTACCTATGACAAAGTTCATGGCTCCGTGTTTTGGGCAGCTGGGGTAGCCCTTCTGTCACAAATGTCAGAGGTACCTGAAGGAAAGACTGAGCTGGAGAAAACTATCACAGCAACACCTGCCTGTCATCCAAGTACAAACAGCTCCTCAAAAGACAGTTGGACTTTCTAGAAAAACGGATGGAAACCTCAGAAACTCCAAAGCACCATCAGCAGATACTCCCAGGACAGAACAGCTATCCAAAATAGCACTGGAATATGTAATTTATTCTTTTACCATTCACAGCTGCATAATAAATCAATATATAAAGGCTGTAAGTAGCTTCTAAACTAACCTATTTGTTTCACTTGGATGCTCAACAAGAAGCTTTACTGAAAAGCCCCTTTGCCAAAAAAGCTTCAGCTCCTGGCACTGTGTATTATTTGTACTTCATTATCAAACTCAAGTAACAGGGATTTATGCTTTGTTAGTAAATACTAGTATTGTCTGGTTCTGAAATCTGGCTGTGGTGACACGCCATGGAATAGTTCATTAGAGGAAATAATGACCACAAGATGACCTTGTAAGATATTTTGCTGTAGACAGAATTAAATTTAAACACACGAGAAGGGAAAGAGAGGGAAGAGAAAAATGCTCAAGGATGCTGTCTGGTCGGTCTTACAGGCTACTTCTTTAGTTCAATTAAAATAAGGTGTGTGGGGCAAAACATCCATTATAGGTTTTAATTCTCTGTTTTGAGACTCCAGACACTTAAAAATCACATGCAAAAGTCTCCACACTATGAAAATAGAAAGAAGAATGTTTGAAGACCTAAGTTCACATCCCAGGGACTGCAACAAAGACCAAAGTAGAGAACACTGCCCGTGGGCCATGCTCCCACTCTGGCTGTGAGCTCCACATGGGAGGCTTTTCCCTCCAGGCAGGGTATCAGAGCGGAGCCAGTGGGAGCTGAGGTCCCAGCAAGCTGCTGGAAGGCCAGGGAAGGATCAAAGACCAAGAAGAGCTGTCTTTGCTGCCAGAGAGCTGAGCCTCAGGATGGAGAGATGACAGCAGCACGGGATAAACTACTACACACAAGGCACCCCTCCTCCCCACACCTCCCTAGGCTGCTACTACAGCTCACCACCAATAATAAAATATTTTAGTGCCTTGTATTGACTTCATTGAGACAACACAACATTCAAAGCTCCTGTTCCACAAGGCAGATGTTAGGGCTGCATTCTCCCAGCATCTGTTGCCATCAAAGCACTGAAGAACCTGAGAGGGTTGCAAGTTTGCCAGTGCCAAAACCCTCCAGGCACACTTGGACTGTTTTATTGCCAATGTGTTAACCAAGGAAGTTGTTCAGGTATTTGTAAAACACCAGTATTTTTGAAAGGGGGGAAAACCCCACTAACTTCATATATCTCACTGTGTTTAACAAAACAGAGGAGGCTGAACAAATATTGAACATTAAAGAAGTACCCACCACTCTTGAAACCCAGCAAGTGAAAGTGATCCAGTCCAACATCTGTGATAACAGACCCAAGAATGCAGCAGTTTCCAAGTAGGAAACTCAAGTTAAGACTAAATAGAAACAAAAACCACAAAACCCACTTGCATGTGCATGTCCAAACACCTGAAAGTTCACCCTAAAAGCATTCCCTAACGCTAATTAGGTGTAGTAAGTTTGTCTCAGGAGTACTAGGCTAAAGCTGTTTTCTTGTTTTGAAAAAAGCGTGTACTGACCTCTTTAAACCACCATTATAATTACCAAAGTAATTTTTAAAAAATGCAATTTATTATCACTGGTTTTTTTCCCCAGTACTATCCACCCAAATGGAATGTGTCTGCAGCAGGGAGACCACTGGGTCACTGTGTTTGTGTAGGAGTTGCTTTTGAACTGCTTTATACATAGTTGGCTTCTCCCAACATTTGGGACTTTTTTTTGCCCCCAGAAACAGTCCTAGAGACTAAAGAAAAACAAAATTCTCTTGGAATGTTTTAGAGATTAAATGTACCATACACTTAAAATATGATCATTTGAAAGTACCAATTTTTTGAGAGCAGGCTGTGTTTTTCTTTTTTCTGTGTTACTGTCTAGTGTGTCAAAGGGCAGGAATGGCACTCTTGGATGCCCTACAGTCACAGGTTCCTTGTTTCCTGCACTAATTCATTTACTTGCAAACAGGATGGGGATGGAAGAAGCAGGACATTCATTTCCTCCATCCTGCATGTAAAAATCCTGCAGGCTAAACAGACTAAGGCTGAAAATCCACAAATTCCTATGCTTGGCACTGCCCAAGTTCTAAGGCCATCTCTGGCTGGCACTGTGACCTTCCTGCTATGGGAACAAGCAGTCCAGAAAAATGTGGGCAGGTCTTTTTCTCTGGAACAACAGCACAGCAATGGGCTGGTGTGGATGGAAAGTCTCACATCTGAAACATCCTCTTCACTCTCCACAATGCCAGTGGGACCACATAACTCTACTGAAAAACAGGTATCACATGATGATTTGGTAGTTGTCAACAACAAGGCAAATCTCTTTCCAGATTTCACACTTAAAAGACAAAAAGATGCCTTGCCAAAATGGGCTTTTTCTACAGTAAAAACAGACTGGAACCCGAAATATGCTGTTCACACTAATCACTCACATACATTCTATACATGGCAGCATGTTTCAAGAATTGTTCCTTCTTTTTCAGAGCAACCACAGTGTCAAAGCATCTATTTTCAGAAATCTCTGCTACCTTCCATTGCAGGTACAATAATCCTGACACAGTTGTCTCCAGCCTCCAAACCTCCAAGGAATAAAGTGGGGGCTGTGTGGGTATGTGTGGGTGGGTGGAAAATCCCATAAAAATTTGAGTCAAGTCTTGGACAGTTCTGCAGAGACATAAAAGAATTCAGGACATGTCATGTCTATGGAAACTTTCTCCCCTTCCCATCCCACCAGCTTTGCTGTGTGCTGTTTACTGGGTGTCTGCTTGTCTTCACTCTACAGGTTGTGATGCTTCATGGACATTCAGTGAAAACCTCTGCTGTATCCTGGGATAAAAAGCACAAGCAGCTATTAACTCCCTAGAAACAAAACATTATATAACTCATTCCCTACCTGCCCAGAGGCAACAGTCTTACTAGGTCAGTCACCCTGTACTAAGATGTTAAAATCAAAAATGCTGGGATCTGGTTTTAATTCTCTGTTCTCTGACTTCCTAATCTGCTGGGCTGGGCACGTTACAGAGACAGATGGTTCTTTAGGGTTCATGTACTTAAAAGAGCTCACAGACAGAAGTAAAAATAATAATAAAGAAATCAAGTGCTATCTGTTGAAACGGCCCTTCACATGCAGAGTACCTTTCTGATGCATAAACCTCTGACAAATGTGCTCTTCAGAACCAAAGGCTACAGAACAAAGTCCCAAAGGAGCTCTATGACAGCTTCTTGTTAGTCAACTGTCTCAGCAAAAATATGCTTCCCTGAAAAAAGGGATTTTTTATTTCTTTTCTTTTTTTTTGCCAGGGAGCCTTAAGAGATCTGAGTAGAAAAGTATCAATCTTTGACAAGTATCTTAATGTCTACAAAGGACAGAAAAAAGACAGACCTTTTGACAATATATTTTTGGTATAGAACTTGTGGCACAAATACCTGCAATAGACATTTTTACCCCCTTTTTTTTTTAATAAATAGGCTGATCCAATCTTGACGTGGATGTGGAGAAACTAACACAGTGGTTTGCCAATAGAGTGCAGAAATCAACCCATACATTGTTTTGATAATATATTACTTTTCCATTAGACAGGAGTTTTACTATTACTGATGATGACATTTAAGGCAGAACAGGATTGTATTTGCCAGGACTGTGTTTCTTGTCATGGCTCAACTCAGCCTTTGAATTTCTTTGGAGAATTTTATATGTGAAGCCAAACAGGATTCTCATCCAGCTCTTCTCTGTATCAGATGGAGTTCTAAAAAATTCATGGAAAGTCAGAGTTCAAAACACATTTGCATTCACTTGACTGATTGTCAATAGCAGAACCATCCCCTTCCTTCTAAGAAAGATCATGCAGAAATTAGAGCTGGAAAACAGAGATGGCAGTATAAGGCAGCTCACAGCACAAAAAATCCTGTGCTGATTTGCAGGAAGATTATGTGTTGAGGAGAAAAGTTATCCCTAATCTTGTCTTTCACATGGTTATTTACCATCTGTTCAGGGCTGTGGAATGCCTTACTCTGCTTCTCCACTGGCAAGCCCCTGGTCTCTGGCACTTCCCTCTTTCAAACTGAACACTAGTTTTCTCATTTTTATAATTTGACTCTATCTACAACATCTGGATTTTGTGGCTGTGTCTACAAACTGCTTGGTAACAAGGGTTTGCAGCTGGACAGAAAACTGCTTAAGCTGAAATCATCACTGCAAGACAGCACGTTATTAGAAGGTTCTGTGAGACAGGGTCCCCAGTCTATGCTTGTACAGCATGGAGTGATGCTTCCATAATATACATGAACCACAGAAAATTGTCACACAATGCTCTTTTCTTCTCAAGGGATGTCTATCAGCTCAACTTTTGCTGTGGTCAATCACCATTTCCATCATAAAGTTCTACTTTGTCGCACTTAGAAAATATGGCAATAAAAGACCTTGCCAAGACTAAACTTGGCATACAAGTTCTGTCCAGAAGTAACCTCAACTAATCTTTGTCAGCTAGTGAAGTGACTTAGTCATTTTTAAATCACTTGAAAATTAAAGCTGTAGAGGTTCTGGTTCTCATCATTTTCTTGCAGTCACTGCTCTGCACTTTCAGCACCCCTTAACTGTTCAGCTGGAACAGTCTGCAAGCACTCCTGGGGAACCCAACTGTCCTGAGGAGCCTTTGTGTCATGGGTGGGATGGCATATGCTGCTCCCTGCCTCACCTGAGCACAGAGGGTGAGGCTGAAGGCACATGTTATAGCTGATTTCTATGTGCCATGCTGCCTGCAGCCCAGGATTGAAGACAACAAACCTGGGTGTTTCCCATTTGCACCACTGGAGATGCTGGCTGCAGGAACAGGGATCTTACAGCCCTGACAAGCACATCTCAGACACATCATGGAATCACTGGCAGTATGTGCAGGCAACCATACAGAGGTGTCTGTATTCATCACTCTATTCTTTCATGAACTACTTATGGAGAATTAGATTTGTACAAATCAGTCTTGCAAAGTGCTCTGGAACATTGTATTTTAACAGAAGGACAGTCTACTACAATACTTGCTCAGTCGTTTTTTGAAAGCTAATGTAGCAGAGGAATTCTTCAAAAGTGGCTTTTCTCTACATTTAAATCTAAATTCTGTCTGTTCTCTGTACCATTAGAGATTTGCTATCTGCAGCTGAGAGGCTCTCACTTGCACTGGGACTGAGCCTGCGCCTGAACCCAACATCCACCAAGTTCCAGCAGTGCACCCTAAGTGCAAAGAGGTCTTTGCTGATGGGTCCCTCCTATGGGATCTGATCTTCATCCATATTTGGAAGTGATCTATTTTGACATCTGCAGATTTTCAAGAACAAAGAGGGAAAATGAATTATCACTCTGAATATCTGCCCCATTCTGATTAATCATGCACATGACGCACGTAGGGACTTCTTGGGAGCTCAATTTTTTGCCATCATCACAGCTCAGCTGCTCTTTTCTAGATAATTTCTAACCATTCATACACTTCACAGTTCAGCTTTCCTGTTGCTACAATGTGTTAGCAATTAATGCACAACAAACAAGCAGACAATTGTTCCCTTTCCAGGGAATAAAATCTCCAAGGACACAAAATTAAATAGAAACTATCCATCCTTCCCCATATCCTTAAATTTCAAGGAAGAGCAAGCAATTAACTCCCCAAACACACCACGGGGTTGAGGCCATGGTTAACAGGCACTTCAAATTGACATACATTTTACAGCTCCTGAAGTCCTGTCTCCTCCTAATTATTCACTTCCTGCTTCTCCTTGGTGTTAGCACTCAGAAGAATTTTAGAAAACCCATGATCAGGTGGGCCAAAGAGTTTGTCTCTACCAAAACCAAGGGGTTTTAGCTTAGTTTAGCTCTCAGCAGGTCAACCCCTTGATGTGACTCATATGTAGTACCACAGAAATGCCAAAGGAGGAGAGGGTGAAATGAGGTGAGGATTGCATAAGCTGTGTGACTGCCAAAGAAATGCTCATGTGAGCACAGCCCCAGTCCCAGCCTTATTCCTGGGGGCAGAATGTGAGCAGGAGCCTGCTTCCCCCACTGGCTTGTTCTCTATCCCTCCCCATTGGCAGTGGCAGCCTCCCAAGTTCTCAGGGTCTGGAGCAGCATCTCTGGGTAGCAGGACTGCTAAGAGGTGCTGGGAAAATCCCAGCAATACCACACAAATGATCAGCACTTGTAACAAGACAATTACAACCAAAGGACACTGCTTGGATCTGCTGCAGGGCAAGTGAAGTTTCTCCTTAGTCAAAATGCTGTCACTGCTTTCCCAGCTCAAGGGCTGAAGAGGGAAGTTACAGCATTGAGAAAATGGACCCTGAGAAAATGAGGAAGAGAGCAAAATTAAAAATCACAACATACTCTTACACTTTCACTTGAAAATCTCTTCCCTAAGCAGATCCTGTGCTCAACAGCCAGATGTCACTAAAAGATGAGGATGTTCCTACTGCCTGAAGTGAATTTCACTTTGAGCAAAAAATATTCCAGATGCAGCTGACTGGCTTGTGGTTTCCATCACTTTCAAGCTCTACATTGCCCTTTTGTTCTGCATGAAACATGCCTTTGGAAAGCCAAGGAAAACTTGGTTTAATAAACACCAAATTAGACGAAATGCATTTGCCTCCTTGACATCTTTTAAAATGTCACTAAGATACATTATTTCAGGTCACTGCAAGATTTCATTCAGTGCTTGTTACAAAGCTGCTGCTCTCAATATGGCCTGTGCTACAGCAAGGGAAGTGTAACTGGCTGAATGGACTCCAGAATCACCTTTCTGCTAGAGAGGTATCTCAAAGGAGAAAAAAGTGATGGTGCTGAAGTCCTGCTGCCTATAAACAAATTGAGGCTGGACTGACAGTCCTTATAGAAGATTGCTTCTCTCATTTAATGGTACTTTGTGGAGTGGAGGAAACACAAGTTTAAAATAATAAATCTAGAACTTTCTGGTTATCTATATGCTCCACAAACTGACAGAACTACTTGTAAACAAAATTACTGTACTTACCAGCCACACCTTTAAAACAAAAGTACTCAAAAAGCTGAGCAGGCGACCCTGCTTTCCTCATGCTGGGAAAATGTTCAGCTGTCCATGTACACCAGATTTACAGGCCTTCTGTGTCAATCTGGCAGCTCCAAAAGATTCAGGCAGGGAAAAGATTTAGCTCTATAAATACTATTGAACTTCTCTTTCCACTGGCTACAGATCAACTCAGTGCAGAAGAAAAGCCCATAGCTAAGGCTGGAAAAAACACAGAGTTGGGTTTTCAGAAGTGCTCTGCATTTGTCTAGTCCAGCTCTAGTTTGAGCAGGTTAAGTCCCATAACTGAGCACTTTTGGAAGTCAGAACATGACTGTTCACTGAGGCTCTGGAGTAATTGTTTCTTGGACAAGATGGTATGTATGTTAAAATGTATTACAGGCTACATAATAAAAACAGAGGTTGTGCTCTTTTGCAAGTCTCGTGGCATGAAACTCAGCTGTTTTGCCCTGCACAGGTTCCCCTAACTGTTCACTTGGTTTCTATCCATCTGGAGTTTCACCACAGAATTTTGCTTTGAGCTTCTCATTCTCATTGAATACATGAAAGCTCTGCCAAAACCACATCACATTCAAACCACAGGAAATCATGAATTTGGCACTGTTTTGACAAGGAAGCTGTAAACAGTGTGCAGGTTCACTCAAAACTGGATCACTGTCCTTTGAGTTATGAAACACAACAAAACTTCCAGCAAACCAGGTCAGAAATCTTTACTAAAGCAAAGAGAAATTATGTGACTTTTGCAAGGATCAAGGGTTTTTTGAGTATTATCCCTTACATTTTTCCTTCAGCTATAAACTTAATATGGGAGGAATAAAAAGAGAAGTTAAGTTTCCTCCTTTCCCAAGTTTGAGTTACAACAGGATTTAGCTAATCCTCACAGCTCTAATTTACACATATCCTATTAAAGACAAGCTATTGGCATCTTTGAGTATGAATAATTGTAAAAGTCAGAGTTGTAGATATGAATATGGTTTAGTTTTACATGCAACATGATAGGTAATCAACTTACAGGTAACTTACACTACTGCACAGGAGCCTCATTATTATTATTATTATAAAATCCAGTATATTTTCAGTTGCCAAACACTGGATTTTTTCCCCTCAAGATTCCAATTAGCAAACCATGAGGAACTTGTATGAAAACAGTAAAGTCTAAAGTATGATTTTTGACTTCAAATTAAACACTGCCCTAAAGAAACATATACTTGTAAAGAAGTCACAAGTTCATTGAGGATGAAATGAAAACAATTTAGATTTTCAGACCAAGACTGAGAACAATCCAGACTCCAAACCAGAGTTTGAATGCAGAGCTACATGAGGGTGGTTTGACTGAAGTCAAATGAATAGGAAGCAAACTGTAGTCACTCAAAAGAAGATTTATATTACTGTACTGCCTGCAAGAAAACACAGTTTAATCTTGCCGAGTTTCACTTTAACCTGATTTTTACACCAGGCGTTCTGAATGTCAGGAGAAGCTCTCCAGGGATCCTGAACAGACAGAAGCATACATCAGACATATCTGACCTGTCATAGAGTTTTCAGATGTGCACAGTTGCTCTCGCAGCTTTTCCACGTCGTCGGGATGAACCTGCTCGTACAAAGTGCTGCCGAACCATTCCGACTGGGGCTGGTTCAGCACAGGAGTCACTGAGTCTGAGACGTAGATCACTCTTCCTGTCTCAGCTGCAACTACAAACAGGAACCCATCTGCAGCCTCCAGGATTAGGTGTTTCAGTTCCTTCCAAAGAAAGGATTTGATTAGAATGCCAGCAAGGAAATGGAATTAAATATAACGTCTGTCACTGTCAGAGAATATTGTTTTCTTGTGATCTTAGTAGCTGATCAAAACCTAGACAGAAATTTTCACTGATGTAACAATACAAGCAAACTTGCAGCAAGGCATAAATTGCCCATCTCAACAACAAACAACATTTTATTTTCCGTTATTGCCTTTCATCTGGTGATCTCCACGCACTTTAGGAAAATAAACAACTAATACTCACTGCATAATCTGTGATAGGCATCTAACATTAAAAAAGAAAAAGATATTTTAGAGTACAAACAGAGGAAATGAACAGCTCTAACTCATGGCAAACTCATCCCTTAATTAAAAGTTCTGAATAATTTAATTGGAAAGAAATCAGTAAGACTTTCTAGTTTGGTTCCCCCTCGCCCCGCTCAGGATGAGCTCTGTTTGTAAATTAAATAGTCACTGGATAAAAGGCAGAAAGTGTAATGGGAATGAGGAAAGAATCCCCAGCCTCTTCTTCCATTAGGGCTCTAAGCCACTACACAAGAAGGCTCTATTGCTTTTTGCTTTCTTTTTCCAGCCTGTGAGTATCAAGCCCCAGCATCACCCCCAGGAATACTCCCTTTCCTTAACACAGCTTGAAAACCTCTCATGGCAAAGGATGACAACGACCACTCCAATTCCTGGAAAAGAAGCTTGAACGGCCTTTGGTGGCTCCAGTGACCACCAGAGCTTGTTAAGATACTGCACCTGGAACTCAAACACAGAGCTCTGGACAACCTGAGTCCCATTCCAGGTGAGACAGCTCAGCAGGGTTAGTTTGCAACTGGTAGGTATTAGCTGATAAGGTGAGATAAAAATCTGGCAAACTACTCAGAAATGGATAATTCATCTCAAGAAAAACTCAACAGACTGTCAACTTCTGCTGCTTTGTTATGGAGAAGGCACATAGATCCTGAACTAGTGACAAAAAAAAAACCTCATAGCACGTCTGGCCACACTATACTGAGGATAATATAACCAGTTTTGCACATTATTAAAAAACATGAAAACAAACTCTGTAATTTTGCAAGACCAAAAAAAAATTGCAATGAGAAGTGACTAGGGTGTGACACCAGCAGAATGGCACAGTCCCTTCAGAAACACACTTTAGGAGAGCTGGAATAAGCAGCCATGAGCACTGAGGGGTCAGCAGCAGTTGCTGTTTATCTAACAGAAAGAAGTATTGCCTCCAGCCATAACTTCCATGTGTAAGTGCTTAAATCACTTCAGACCACAAAAATGAACATTACACCCATAGGACTTCAAAAACAATGGAGGTGGTAGGAATTTTCATTGCGCTCAGTAAACAGTTTTCCTTCAAGCACTGGGTGCATCTTCCTTCTTCCATCAAAAATGTAACCAAGGAAGTACCTCAGCCAGTACTGAGATGGGATTCATCTCTGCCCAGTTCAGCTGCTGGGAACTCCAGCATTAAGACTAAATAATGTTTTTAACCTTCCTCTAATCCCCAGAGAGAGAGGCAGGTCTTTCCAGAGAATCTTTGCTAGGATGGAAAGAACCCAGATCTGGAGGTGAAAATTCCTTTCTGCGAGGCAGTAAGTGACTTGTTTTTCAGGTAGACACACTTCAATTTTAAGAATGCCAATTTGCTTCTCCAGAAAGAAATATCTGTCATAGTGTTAAGATCAAGTCGGAACAATCACAAGAAACTGTCAGTATTCACACTTTGGATATGTAACTGGTACCAGCTGCTACACTACGGTGAAGGATCAAGCCGAGGCTCTACTCCTCTCAGCATTTCCTCACACCTTTTACGACAAAAAAACCAGGGATAACCAACATTTTTGTAAATTCTACCTGTTCTGTAAGAAAGGAAGGCTTGTAAGCTCCATCAGTAGATTTGTTTCCAGTGCCCCTCATGGATTTCATGTGGGAAACAGCCATGCGAAGAATGGTCAGCTTGTCAGGCTTGCGAGCCAGGGCGCTGCACGTGGGCACCATGTCCGACAGCTCCGTGATGTACTGGGTCATCTTATTCCTCCTGCGCCTCTCAATCTCGCTGTGATTCTCCCTGAGCATTTAAAGAAACACCAAAGCAACAGAAAAGAGACGTGAGCAGTGTAAGAATCTGAGTTGGAGGTAATGAATCACAATACTTCGCACTTGTTTCGCTGTTTGCACCCCAGGAGAGCAAAAGGGCTTAACAATGCCAAGCACTGTTATCCCTCAGTTTACAGACAGAAAATCCAGGCCACAGACAGATAAATTTGATTTGCCCATAGCTGTGAAAATAACCTGTATTTCTACTTATTGGCTTGTGGCCTTAATCTCTTAACCAGTCTAATCTCCTTTGGTTTAAGGACAAAAATGAAGTAGAAATATGTGAGGAGCTAACATCTGCCAACTCCAGTCAAACTCCCAAATTTGCTGTGATGCATCTCTCAGCTGCTTATAGAAGGTGTCCTTTAGAGGAAAACTCTCAGTAACAACTGGATCAGGTCAACAGGAAATGTCAGCACTGACTTATGACAAAAGCTCACTCAGTGACAACACAGATCCCAAATTGTCTGGAACACCCCACATCCTTGGAAGGAGTCACTACATGCCTGCAGGATCAGACTGCAGCACTGGGACCACATATGGGATAACAGTACATACCAAAAAAAAAAACCCCAATAAATAAATAAAAGGAGTACGAAAGACAGCAAGTAAACATCTGGCTTGTCAGACATAGACTGGAATTTATGTTCAGGGACAATTTAGCACAGCAGGGAAGCAACAATGACAGTACTTGATGCTGCCCCAGGTTGGGCTAGGCTGCTATGTTCTCATCCTTTAGAGGAATCATAAGGCTGAGGTGGTGAGTCAACTTCGAGAAATGCCGAAATGGACACCCACCAGAATATTCCAGAAATAAAGAGCTCAGAGTTCAGTTTTCCCGTTCTGAAAATCACCATTGCTTGATCAGCATTACGGAATTACACCAATATAAACATCTGAAATGGTCCAAATGGACCTAGAATGCTTCAGTGCCCAGCACTAATTCTTCTCATACTGTACCTGTCAGGTGGCAGCTAAATACAAGTACACGACAGGTAGATGATGCTTCAGTTGTCAAAGCAGCATCTTCCACTGATTTCAATGAGCTGTGCATGGCATTGTCTTGTGGGATCGCTGGCTGATCCAACAAGATGTGAGAGGTGATCACTTGGAGAGTCCACCAGCATTGACTGATGTGATAACACAACATTAAAAGAAACTGCAATATTCTTTGGAGCTGACTGCTACTAAGACTGACCATGAAAGCAGAAGCTAGGCTTGGCACATTTTTTGGGTCCTTTTAGGAGTTAAGCCATTTCTTAAAATGCAGGAAAGAATTGTATGCTGGTTCCTGAAATAGAGGAATGCAAGGGCTTGCCCTGCTTTGGGTATCCTGCCCCTGCACAAACAGGTGTTACATGCATGAGGCACTGTCTGCAGAAACACCACTTGTTAGGGCTACATGCAGAGTTACTATTCCTATGCTTATTGTGTGATATGCAGAAAATCCAGCTATGACAGCCCATGGCTGCTCAGCAAATTACAGCCAAGCCTTGCCTGAGGCCACTGTCCAGGATATGGTAATAGTGAACGTTTCATTTCACCTGGCTGAGGAGCAGCCCTTGTGTGGGTCTGCACAGATGCAGGAGGGAGCAGGGGGACTTGGATCATACACACACCAAGCACAAGAGCTGGTGTGACAGTGCACATGTACACAGAGCACATGTGTGTACATGCCAGCTGGTACATGCAGATAAATATGGACACGGGGAAGATAAAAGCATTTTTACATGATGAAAGCTTGCTCTAAGTTCAGCATTTTCACAGAAGCGGTGGTTAAGAAAAAAAGAGAGAGAGACAAAGAACAGACAGATTCAACATACATTTCACACTTAAAAGTACATAATACATTGTCTACCACTCAAGTATTTTAGTACTTCTGGACATTGAAAACAACCATTATAAAGACTAAACAAAGAGACTGTAAAACTTCCTGAGAGAAAAAGAGTATCCCAAAAGTCCATTTCATTTATGATCATAAAAGCTAGAAAGTAATAGCATGTTCATCTACTGGCTGTGGAAACATTCAAGCAGACAATACCCCAAAAGTTTCCTGAAATTGGTTCAAATTTAAATCCTTAAAAGAAAAAGAGGGGCTGTGCTCCTCTTCCAAAGTGTGTGTCCTAGGAACCCTGGCATTCACAAACTTGCAGAGAACGATGTCCTAATTCTGTCATTTCTAACTTGGTTTTATACAGAAATTACAAAGGGACATTAAATTTTGGGATACGGAGGAGCTGATCCAAAACCACGAAGGGTTTGTATTTCTGACTTCAAGCAGTTTTGGAAGAGCCAAAAGATCAGTATGAACAGCATCATATAAAAGCAAAATGGGAGCAAACCATAGTTGACTTCCCTTTTTCCTACCTTTCCCTTCTGTGTCAGCAGTACTTTGATCATCATCCCATCTAAAACAAAATAACCAACTCTCTAAACTAAGGCACACGTACTGAGATTTTTTGGACACGAACATCCCCCTCTTTTCTCTCAGCAGAAGAGCTCTACAGGACACGCCTACCTTGCAAACTTTTCCTTATCACCAGTGATTTGATCACCATCATACCTAGAAACAAAAGATAGTACATCAATCAACAGGGGTTATGCATTGCATGACAGCCAACACACAGCAGAAAGCAAAAAAATTCACAACTGCAAACCATTACAAATAACAGCAAGAAAAACAAGGGAATGAAAACGATACAGCAAAGAAAACACAGAGCCTGATCCAAGCCATGCCAATCCAGAAACTTCATTTGTATATTTAAAAAAGAAGACACATTTCAGTGGATTTAAGCAAACACTTTGACATACACCGATTTCTTGGGAAACTTAACAAGCAGCACCAGTACAGAAAACACCAGTGAGCTTTTATCCACAGCAGGCCATGAAATATTCATTGCTGTACAGGAAGTGAACGGGCTGTATCTGTTCCAGCTTGCAACCACAGCTCCCTCCATTCAGCAGAGGGCACTGATGGTCTACAGATAACATGGGAGGGCAGAGACATGGCTGAAGGGCAATGCCTTATGTAAGGGAGCCTTCAGGAAAAAGTTCTCTAGGTACAGACACTGTACTGACTGTCGTGGAGGCTGGCAAAAGGCAGGCAGGCAGGTGAAACTGCTGGGTAAACAGAAGTGAAATTTAAACTGGCTCAATTCCCTAGAAGTAAACAGGTACCTCATTCCTACTCAAATCAACAGAAGTTGGATGCCCAGCCAGGTATGTGGTGTTTGAGCAGCACCTTTATGGAGGAAATCCAGACCAATGGGACTTTTGTCCTGTGTGACTAAAGCTTCCCTGTTTCTGAAGCATTGTCCCAAAGACAGGCAGCAGTGTGACATTTCAGTAAAAAATTACATGCTGCTCCTCCTTCTCTTTCCTAAAAAATGCACTAATCATTTGAAATTGGATTTTGCTAGCATAGTGATGGAAAGACTCATTTGTTTGAATCAAAACTGCTAGTTCCAAAACACAAAATGTATATTTTGGAAAACACAAAAATAAGGTAATGGCTTTTCTAGAAGTGAGGACTATAACTGCTCAAGAACAGTTAGATGAGATTTTATATTAGAATCACACCTTTCCCAAATTATGTAATTTAGTATAATAGCCTATGAAGGTCCCATGTACTAGCTAAAAAAGTAACACAGCCTACATAAGCACGTTTTTCCTCTTCCAACAAATCAATACTGAACTTTTTCTTTTTTTCTGTCTGAAATGAATTAAAACTAATTTTAAGTAATCCACCTATGGAAGTTCTTCATTCAAACAGTGAAGACAAAGCTTAAGCAAGCCTTGAACTGTATTTCTTCATGTTGTATTCAACACCAGCACCCTCAGAACATTCACGTGACAACACCACTTTAGTCCCCTTGACTCTGCCCAGAGAACAGACTGAGTACGAGTAAGTTTTCAGCAAAAAGACTGATTCCATGAGGAATGGGCACATTCCAGGGGAAGCACATGCACAGGCTCTGTGTCAGGATGAGGTGTCATGCAGGGATGGATACCTGAGCTGAGCTGGAAGCCCTGAGAAGCAGGGTGTGTTACCTGCCATGCAGCACTGTGCTAACACCACTACTCCTGTGCTCCCACCAGCCTGGGGCTTGGCTACTCATCCTCCTCTGCTTCACTGGGCTGAAGATGTTATTGCCTCCAACTACTGGTTTTTCCCTTCCAGTCTCCCAGCTGACCTCTGCACACATGCTCCTTCAGGCACTTCAGTCAAAGCCAGCTGGGTTAGCTTCAACATTTAAACAGCAGCTCTTTGATAACTAAATAATTTTGACCGAAACAAGCTAGGAATAAGTCATGTGAGCAATCTGGAGAAGGGAGCAACTAGAAGAGGATGTCTGAACGTAGCCCTGGGTGTCTCTGCATGGTTCTTCTGTACTCTCTGAAACCAGAACAATCTGGGGTCTACACAGCATTCAAGACTCAAATAGCAGATTTTGATCTGACACCTGAAATCAGCTGAGTCTAAGCACAGCACAGCATACTCCTCCATTAAAAGCAATGGAATTACTGGGTCATCACCAAACTTTGAAAGCCAAATCCAAAAGGGGGAAGGACCAACACATGTATCACTGTGCCCAGAAACCCTGATGCTTGTGCAGGCACAAATCAGGTCCCATTCCTCACAAATCTTGTTCCCTTAACATGTATCTTCTAGCAAATATTAGCTCTCAAATCACCAATTTTAACACCACAGGCTAGTTCCGTAAATGACATCAACCAAACAGGAATGCTGCTGGTCTTGCCCAGTAAATTATGATATGGTGTCACAGGGTATCTTCAGCACACTTCTCTTTCTGGCTGACTGGAAAAACCCTGTTAAACCCTACAGTGACAGCTGTGTTTCAACATGGCTGCTGCTACAGAGCTGCAATTACAATTTGGATAATCAGCAGCTACCCACAGGTCTCAAAGTATCTACACCCCTCACTGCAGCTGCTTGGTTTCTAAGGAAAAATGCAAACAGTGTGACCGGGAAAAAAAAAAGGAAAAGTGAAAAAATGGCAATGAGGCTTTACTGTTTATTTCTAGCTTTGAATATGCCATGTTAATTAACATTTTTGTCAATTTTTACTATTTAGTTACACCTAATGGTACATAATGTAAAGCCCATTAACTTTAAAAAAACAATCCACCTGTCAAATTGTCTTAACAAGCAATTAACATCTGAAATAAGTTAGAAATGAAATTTCATTTTCAGTGGCTGAAAGACAACTTCAGCAATGTCAAATAACCAAAGTTCATCTATAGCAGTTGAAATAATAAGCTAAAAATCACAAGTTTTCTCATTTGATATAGCTGCAGAGTGAAATTGTGACACACACACACTGTCAGCTTTATAAGCCAATAACTACATTAGGCAGGTTTCTGTCAGAATGCCTAATTTTCAGAGGAAACTGATAAAAAGAGGAACTAGTATTTGGGTCAAGTTGTTGGCAAGTTCTTCACCCATATTTATATTGGTTTTAAAACATCATTAATGAGACAGCCGTCTTTCCCCACTGAAAAGAAGTCAGGGATTTGGCCAACTCTTTTGTAAATGCTCACCTTGAAAATTTGCTGGGCCCCTCCCCATCTTCATCATCAAAGTCCATTCTGTAAAAGCAAGATTTCCAGATCAGCAATCAAGGCATTGGCAGTGGTGGCATGAACATTCAAGCCAGCTGTTCTCAATGTTGTTGGATTTGTGTTTTGCCTGGAGCTGTTAATGACAGGATTCCAGCCCTGCTCATCCTCTCCAGACCTAGGAGCAGCTCATCAGCTGATTTATGTCCCAGACCTTCTTAAGGCTATGGAAGAGCCAAGTTCTTCCTTGGGCCAAATCCCAGCCTGCCAGTTTGGCTTCTCCAGGGAGCCACAAAAAGCAGGAACCTCTTTCTTCACTTCTTACACCAACAGACTAGGATGATTATCTTCCTAATTCAGACATCTGAACTAGGTTCCTGTATTAGGCAGTGTGATTGTATCATAGATATCATCACTACAAAGTTATACAATAGTATTGTTTACAACTCATTTTAGACATTTTTATACCTCTAAAAAGAGGTAGATAAATATTTATGTCCCCAATTATAAGGATGTAACTCTGCCATTAAAGTAGACAATCAAGCTGACATAAAACTATCATATAAAATGATTGTATTAGTGTATTTATTTTAATAAAAAAATACCTTAGTATGATATACAGACCTTGACCAATCACTTCTAATTTGTGTAGATAGGAAATTACAGTTTTGTTTTGCAAACGTTTTCTCAGATTTCTTTAACATTCTAAGCTTTCTAACATTTCAGTGTAGTAAAACTTCATACAAGTACAGATTCCATGTCTCTAACACTGTTCGTATTAACAGATATAAGCCCTATTAAAGGCAAAAACCCTTCAAAGTGACAATGACATTCATCTCAGTATTAAAAGGATTCCTACCAATGACAAATTGAGATTTGTATGTCCAGAGTGTGGGAACAAAGATGCAAAAACAGTCTCTAAAACGACATCAGCATAGAGAAGTGCCAGTCAGGCACTGCCTTCCTTCTTAAATTCTGACAACCAAGACAGACTGTCCCATAAAAGACATGTCTGAGTCACAGCAACCTCTCCACAATTGGAGTGAGGGTAGCAAGTCAGCACAGGAATTGGACATGGCATTAGAAAAGTTACAATAATATTTTCC
The DNA here is from genome assembly GCA_013399835.1 of Leptocoma aspasia. Lineage (NCBI taxonomy): Eukaryota > Metazoa > Chordata > Aves > Passeriformes > Nectariniidae > Leptocoma > Leptocoma aspasia. Next base: position 538,619 of record VXAX01007135.1, on the reverse strand, counting down.
AGATGGTAACAGTGATTATTCATTTCTGGAGGAAGCAAAGAGAAAACCATTTTCCCCAAAGAGCTTTAAGAAAAGCTCTGTATTTAACTTGCTTAGCTTTGATGCAATCGTAGTTTTCACTATAAATTACATCTTTGCTCACCTAATTACCACCAAATCTGGTTCCAAGGGCTGTGATCCCTCAGCTGCCTCATGCAGAACGCCACCGACCCCCAGTGGCCAGTGGCCCCACCTCTGCAGCTAAGCCAGGACCCAGCTGCTGCTGGCACCCCAACTGTGGCACCAGCAGCCTGAATCCCCCTGGACCTGCAGCACTCTCAGAAATTTAACATTTACACATATGGTATAGCCCAGGGTCTCCTCTCACCCACCTGCTTCCTCCCCACATGTAATAATGTGCCTGCAGGTGACATTCCAGAAAAACCTCCCCAAGTATTTGAATTGGAATGTTTCTACCTGCACTGAAAATGCAAAAGCCAGTGTTACAGGAGAGCTGTTTGTTTACAAGTGGAGGGCAGCACTGGGATGGCTCCACCTGAAGCCACTCACAAAAGCATCACATCAGGCACACCCTTACTTGGTTTCACTGGCAGCTGAAACATCTGAGAGAAACACCCAGTTTCAAACTGGGGCAAAAGGGCTGCAGAAAAAATTATACACCTGTGGGGGAAAGCATTTTCTTCAGAGATTTTATGAGAGACTGCTTTAATCTGGGACAGATTCATTTTGTAACTCTTTTCCTTCCTCTCCAGTACACTGAGATCACATACCTTGGTGGATATGACTCTATGATTTATTTAACTTCCAGTCAAATACTCCAGCTGAGTGCTAAGGGACGGGTTTTCCCCAAAATCAAATATTAGCTGTACTGCATTTAATCTAGTTTATTATTACTGGAATACAATGCAGAGAATTAGAAATGATGGTAACAGTTCAAGGCTTGATCCTGCTGCCTGCACTGTATCACCACTTCTGAGAGAGTAAGGGTGACTAACACACCTATTTATCTAGATGGTTGGTTATCAGCTTCTTCCTTTAGGAGATTCTTGATGGGTTAATATCCTCAGGTAACACCTCCCACATTTACAGTGGGCTCATCACAGGAGAATCTCAATACATAGGGTATAACATCAGTCCGCACCAGACTAAGTCTTTAAATAATGCCTTTGCTTTGTTAAACTACCCAAACCCTTTATTTCATATAGAAATTGAACATAAATCTCATTTAAAATATCAATACTTTTAAAAAATGCAATAGCAAATGTATCTCTGTTCCATCTTGGTTAATAACACATTTCCTAATTTCACAGTGCAAAATGAAAAAATCCTTTGAAACATTTAAAAAAAACCCTCGGATATAAAGTCATTGATTTCAGTGTCCTGCCTGATCCACTGTGCTTTACAGTGAGGCAGAAGGAAAGGCAGTGAATCAGTTGTAACCTTTAGTAGAACACAGCAGAACACGTAAAAATAATATTCCATCAACCTCCTCACACCCTGACAGATAAGATCTTCTGTTTAGATAGAATATACTGCACATTAGCAAAACAGTAGAAGCAGCCTCCTAGAAGACAAATGACATCATTTCAGAAGATTCAGAAAGACTATCTTTTATCTTCATTTAAAATTCCCATTAAAAAGAGGCTTTAAAAAAGAGCTGCACTATGCTCTTTTGTTTTGAAGAGACAGCATAAATCTTGTTTTCCTCTTTCATAGTGTTCACATCAATTGTGAAAAGGCCTGGTGCATGAGGTACTTATTAAAATGTATTTTCCTTAGAAGATGTGGGGCTACCATAAATACAGTGATAAAAATACATTTTAAAATTTAATTATTCTCAATTAAAAACATTTTCAATAAAAAACCCAACAAACCAAAACACCTCCAACAAGGTGGACCTGAACAGGTTAAAAAAATTGACATGCCAGAGGATTTCAACACTGCAATAAAATTACTATGTAAAATTCCCAAGAAATGTCAAAAGATGCTTGCCATGATTACACAGTGTGGAAAGAATGGCAGGAATGGTCAGGAGCAAATGCAGCTGAGAAGCAGATGGGGATCTGTATTACAGCTTTTACTCAGCACAATGTTGGGGGGTACAATGGTGGGATGAGGTCTCTTTTCTCTAGATTTTGCTAGTTCTGGTTTAGAGAAAAGGCAAGACTACACCATGAACCAAAACAAAACCGATGCAACTGAAACCAACTCATCAAAAAAACCCCAACCCTCCCTGCCCAAGTACAGAGAACCCAGGAAGGTGAAAGAGCCCCTTATCCTCTGATACAGCACAACCTAAATTAAAACCACATTAAATAAAGAACTGAGGGTGCATTAATCTGAGGTAGTCATTGACCACTGCAGTGCATTATCTTCTGCTGTCACGTTTTTCTGTGAAGTAGCTGGTATAATTTATAGAAAGGAAAAATATTTTTCCAAGCTGTCAATGAAGCCAAATGCCGACACGGCAGAGACACCTTCTGGATAGCCAATGACTTCAAACTGATCTACATTCAAGTCCACACAGCAATTATTCTGCCAGCTTGCCTCAGCAATTATGAAAAAAGAAACAATTTTCAGAGATAACCAAAACTGGGAAAGCTGGCACTGTAGGCTAGCTCCCCTCCTTTATGTTTGACACAAAACACTCACTTCTAAAATGCCCAAGGACTGAGGTGTAGGAAGATGTATCACCAGAACAGCAGTGAAAGGGCCAAGTGTTAGCTGCAACTTTGTTCAAAGAGAAGCTCAGAGGAATTAGACACAGCAGGCATTCTTTCCCTCAAGGTCTGAATACACACAGAGTGAAAATTTAAAAAAGAAAAAAAAAAAAAGCACTCTCAGCTCAGGCTTGGAGAAAGGCTATTAGTTCAGAGCCATGGTGCACAGATGAAATACCACGATCCAGGTATAAAAGTGAATCTACACTAATTTACTTACTGAATTAACATGTTAAAGACATCTAAAATAATTTGATTTTATGTTCCTCCCACCCCACTTCACCTTTTCACAAATAGATGACAATACTTAAAATGCAACAGTTAAAGCATTTCAATTAATATCAAGTAAGTATTTAATATCAGAATATTTCACAGTCAGCAGCATCAAACCTTGGCAACAGTAAATTGCACACTGATATTCAGAGCTGACATGGTGTATGATCAAAAAAGAGATCAAATATCCTGCAACTCAAGTACAAAACCTTATCTATGTTAGGTAGCAATGAAAAGATGTTAATGCTTTGTCTTTTCAGTGCAAGTTTAAAGAGGTTTTCTCATTGAGCAGCTTGAAAATAAAAATGTGATGCCTGTCAAAGACAGATTTTAGGAGTTTCTCAAACCAATTTCACACACTTAGCTCAGCATAAGAAGGGCACTCAGTGGGGGGAGACATTCTCACTGCTCTGTTCAAAGGAACACCCCTCAGAACAACCATCCGGAGTGCTCACATCCCACCAACCTCGCTCCACATCCAAGGCAAGGCCAACCTTCTCCCTTGTTAATTCACTCCAAGATTTGAGTCTCCAGCACTGCTACTGGAGCAGACACACAAAACTGGCAACGTACCTTGGTGAACAACCCCTAGAGTAGCTCTTGCAAGGAATAATGTCCTCCTTAGGTGCTCACCAGTGAAGATTTTACTCACACTGTCCATCCTGTTAAGCCCCACCACTGCCTGATTTAGGACTAAATACAGAACTAATCAATCTCTTTTGAAGAGACTCTCAGATCAGTTATCTCTGAGAAAGCATCATCCAACGACCATTACTATTTGTGATCAACCTTTGATAAAAACAGGAGGGAGTTGTCAACACCAGAGAGCTGTTTTCTGTTCTTCTCGAGCTCTTGCTACACTTTTCTTCTAACACAGAGAATTACTGTGAGTTGCCACAGAGCAATGTGGGCAACTACCCCTACATCACATCAGCCTCTGACTGCTAGATAAAACAAATTTCCTTCTTTAGCAGAGCCCTGAAGCTTGTGTAAGGGCTGAATTTGACTCAGGCCCTTCTCCAGAAGAAGACTGTGCTGCACTTCCAGTGAGACCTAGAATATCATGCTCTACAGTCTCTGAAGAGTGAGCTCTCACGCTACTTCTGTATCTGGAACTATAAAGAAAACATCTTTAGCAGGCCTCTCTTTAAGAGATTCCAAGTGCAACCTTCAGTTGAAGTTTGAATAAGTCTGCATGTGCAATCTTGCTACCTTTACTCACTTGATAAATCGCTGTGAGATTAAACAGATGTAGGCAATATGCCTTCATTATATCTACAACAGCCACAGGATCCCAACTCGTTTCTGGATGCTTTGCCAAACCTAAAAATCTTTTGAAGCAAGCAAAACAACAAGCCATATACTTATCAGAAAGTTTGATCTTGCAGGAAGAACAGATGCATTGAAGAGAAAAACAAAACATCAGTGACTAATGTCATAATGCAGTTTACATAAATATAACATTACATAATAAACACACAGATATACAGGTGCATTTTGAGTTTTCCAATACAAGTAATTTCCAGTTTCAGACCTGAAAAAAAAAATAAAAAAAGGAGATGGCTTACCCCGAGCGACGCTTTCCTCCTCTGGAAGGCATGGATCCTGCCATCCTCACTTGTCCACTCGCCATTGGAGCCACTGGCAAGGCCACCGAGCCAGGAATATCTGATGCCATTTCTGTAAGGCAGAGGTAGGGGAAGAGGTGGGGGAAATCCCTTAATCCATTACCTTCAATGAGAAACCTCTGCTGATAACATTAGAGACAGGCCCTTCCCAAAACAAACAGAGAAAGCTTTCCTTTTTATTTCTAAGGAATTGTAAAGCTCTCCTGCTAAAACCCAGCAGATTGACAGATCCTTTACAAAAAGCCCAGCTCGGTCAACACACATTACAGTGCCTGGAAGACAGAGAGAATTGCAGGTAGGTATCTCTGTAATTCCACTGACCTAATGGTTGATTTTAAATCTCAAAGAGGCTGTCAGATGAAGGCCAACAACTTCTGCAACAGTTGAAGTGCCTTGTACAGAAATGCAGAGCTGAATTCCCAAGGCAAATGAAGCTGCGGATCATGGGTACCAAGAAAAGTTCAAAAACTCAGTTTGCCAGAGACGCCAAGAGTTGAGAGCAGAGATGAATTATCAGGTGATACTGGGTTTTATTATTTATATTCTGGAGGCATTCAGAGGGCCAGACTGAACTTAGAAGAGCTCAAAGGCTTCCTGCATTTGTGTGGTGTCTTGCAGAGCAGAACTGAGCCCAAAATCCAGGCTGATATTCATCCCTCTGCCAGGGCTCAAGGTGTAGCCACAGGTTAATGAGATCCTCAAACCTCAACACTTTGATGGGAGAAAGTGCAAAAGCTCACCTTATGCAATGGCTTTCAGTCTGCTAATGGCAAGTACTTCTAAAGTGCATTAATAACAGTTCACTACCCTTCAAAAAAGAAAAGTGGAACATATTTATACCCTTTTCTTCCATCCCACTATTAAGCATGGGATTAAGAATGTTTTTCCTCTGTATAACTCTTATAAACTATATGAGCAATTAAAACTTTTTTCTAATGCACATATACTTTATTCACTCTGGAGGCAAAATCTACAGTCAAAACATTTAATTATCTTGAAAGAAAATGCATCTTCCTTCCAACTTCAAAAAAAAAACCTTGGCAAGGTATCTGGAGCTACAGCTAAATATAATTACTAATGGAAAGCAAATCTGTTTAAAAAATCCTGCTATTTTTTCCCCAACAGATAAGTATGAAATAACTTCAATTACAGAAACAGGAATCCATGTTCTTTCATTATGTCTGGAGAGCACTTCCATTTCTGCCACACTTTACACACATCCATTATGCAACATTATGCATTTCAAATAATAACATTTTATCTGTTCACTGATTTCATGGATTTCTTCTAGTACATTTAGTTTTATTAACTCCTTTTCAACTAAAAAGCAACAGAGCAATCCAATATTTTTTAACAAAGACTGCAAGGCCAAACAATGAAATTTCTGCCGACGCCCCCACACCACAGAAAGTTCCACAGTGGCTAAAGCTGCAGCTATGTGGAAACACAACATTAATGCACATTAGCATATCTCCAGACAAACAAAAGCATCAGCATGCAAACAACTGGTAAATCACTCTTTCCAAAATAAGTACCCTTAGCTGTCTGATGCCCATAATTCACTCAGAACATTCAAACTCATCTCTCACGGAGAGAACCGAAGGTCATTTTGAAATGCTCTGCTCACTCATTTATTAAAGCAGATGGTAAAAACCATAATAAATCTACCTGCAAAGTGTCCCTGTCACTCAGAAACACATTTCAGTATAGATCATCAAGGAAATCAGATTTTTTTTGAAGTAGTAACTGTAATACAATTTCAGATCATCTCTGAACAGTATTTTAAGAGTAAGAACAATACTGTATTGTGATAAGAAACTCTTGTAACCTCATTTTCCTCAATCTAAACCAAAGATGATGAAAAAACATACAAAGGGTTGTATTCATCTACTTTTAGAAGTCCAAAAGCCAAAGCTAATTGTTTAAGGTAACTTTAGTGCTCACCAAAAAAAGGAAACAAAGCATCCCCTGATGATTTTTTTTCCTTCTTGTGCTCATATCTTGGAAATTTTTGAAGACCTCCTTCTAGAGGTCTTCAAGAACATCTGGATGGAAGAAGGAATGGATCTGAACTGCTTCCCGAATTACTTTCCTCTCTACTAATTCATGAGAATATAAAAAAAAGCAGATCTTGACAATATTTTTACATTTTTAAAATATGCCTGGTGAGAAAAGTAAAAATGTTGACATGTTATCTCAAAAATAAGGGCCAACCTAGGAAGGCAGAGCCAAAAGCAAAATCTGATGGAACAATCAGCTGCTCCTCTGACTAAACATCTGTGAAGTTACCTGTCTTTGCATGCTCTGTAAACAAAACAAGAGAGAGAAGAAAAATGGCACTCATAAACTGGAGTCTCAGATAGAAATACTGTGGTAGAGAAGCATTCCAAGGAGCCTATTAGCATAAACAAAACAAAACAAAAAAAAAAGGAGCACGCATCAGACACAGACCAAAAGAAAAAAATAACATATGAAAGTCTTAAGAGTAGCTCACAATTCTGCATAGTTACCTAAATTTAGGGCAGTCCCAGTTATTCTGTTGGAGCATATATTAGTATGGAAGCCCAGACCTGAAGCATCAAGTTGGTTAGAGATATATTTAAAAACAAAAAACTAATAACAACAAAAATAAACAAACAAAAAGGAAGAAAACCCATGCTGGGTCAACAATCATAAAGATCACGTTTTCAGATCACGTTATCTAAACCCATGTCCAGATAACATTAACGCTGACGTTCACAGAAGTGTTTCAGCAACAACAAGTGTTGGGAAACAAGGTGCTCTCTTTCTGAGATTGAATGTTCAAAGAGTGGACTTCCCTTCTGCCAACGGAAATAAAACAAGTGTTGCTCACTATACCCAAAATTAAAACATGAACATGAGGGTATAATTCTCAGGAAGTGAAACAAGGTCAAGCTGAACATTCATAAAAATTATCTGTAACCATCAGGGCAGCGTTCTGATGAAATTTCTTTAAACTTTAAAAGGTGTTTCTTAGTGTCAAATAGAATTTTTTTTTTTGCTGAAAAAATGCGTGCAGTATTTCATTTGGAGGTTAGAGAGTTCCTAGAGATCTGCCAAAGAACACAGAAATGTTATTAGAACAAAACCCAGCACAACACTTGCAATCTTTAGTGAACATTTCTCCAGCTGGACAACACTTAACAGCTCTTATCCCTGTCATTCTGGGAGCAGGCCAGATCCTGCCACTAATATCTGTGCTCATCTTGGGGATCCCTGAGGAGCCACATTAATCCAGGAACAACGTAAAAGCAGAATTAGTCCCTCCATTTCTGTTCAGACTTAATTTCACTGCTGAACATTCAAAGTTTGGACATTACACTTTACTTCAGTAAAGTGCCACGTTTAGGTCAACCCCAAAATATTCACGGATGTTTCTGAAATAAAAGATAATCTGCAAACACACATTAAAATACTGGGATAAAATACAGGGATCTATTCCCCCCAAAATCCACGTTCATCTCAAGCTGTTACATAGATCTGCAAAAGAAATAGCTGCTGTGCACTTCACAAAGCAAAGCACAAAGAGCAAGCTAAATGCTGCACGAGGATACCATGAAAGCGCAGGAGAACCCCAACCAGAGCAAGAATTACAGAAAAGTGCAGCATGCCAGGATCAACCTGGACTCCTCTTTTTTGCTAGGGAATTATTAAACCACAGCTCTCAAGCCCAAACTTTAAATCGTGAGCCCCACCCCAGATGCACTGCCTGAAATGCAGCTCTATCTTGTCTCTGACACAGATTTGTGACCTGCTGGTGTCCCCCAGAGAAGGGCAGTGTCCTCACAGGGAGCATCACACAGCTCTGGAGATGGTGGTCCCTGCTCTGCTCCCCTCCACAAACCACAGCCATGCATCCTGCTGGCTCTGCAAGACCTTCTAAGTCCATCTTACCAAAGGTCCTGTTAACTACACCATTTTCAGCCACTCGAGCTATACTCCCCTTGCCTAAATGCAGCAGAGAGGGCCAGGTTTAAACCCAAAGCCTACTGGAGCAATGGTTTTCCTGACTCCCAGAGACTTTGAATCCCTGATATTCGCTGTGAGGACCAGTTCCAGGTCTGCTATTCCATGTCAGGTACCACTGAGCATGCTCTCCACAGGGCTCCTTTATCCTTCAGTGTCTACTGTAATAAACACAACTAAAGTCAGATACCAACATCTGACTAAATGAGAGGAAATTCTACTTTTATCAATACAAATGCGACCGATTTCCAGCCACTAATCCAGAGAACGGCTCACATGTCAATCACCTGCAAGTAAATGTGGATTTAAGGCTAAAAACAGAATTACAAACGTGCCCAATCCCATCAACAGCATCGTACACAGTGATTTCAAAATGTTTTTTTAAATATTCTAAGAAAGCAGATTTCAAAAACTTCTTTAGAAACTGTATTTTTCATTACCCTGAAGTCATACGGGAGTTAGATGCATCTGAGCTAAATGGTTTTGATTGCAGTCAATTCCAAGAGGGATTTTCTGCCTAGCACAGAGACATTTAAGAATAAACTATATCATAGCTCTTACTTTAGAATATGCCAACAAAAATACAAAGCCATCATGTAGTCAAAAATATTTCACAGAAACACTAATGCTAAAAATCTAGCTGTATATTTAGTCGTTGCTTTTACATGTTAACTACAGAGATTATAAAACAGAGCTCACTCTCAAAGAATATTAAAAAAAAAAACCTGTTTTCATTGTTCCTGATAACTCTGTTAATATTGCTTTACTTGCATTCCATTGCCAGACACTTTAAACAGACTCCACATCAAAAACATCTACTGTACAGAGAGGATATGCAGAAAAGCAAAAACATTCCTTGCCATGCTCTCGACAGAATTATGATTACAAATAAATCACAAAAGATAAGAAATCCCACCTTTAAGGAAGACGCTTACAAAGATGCTATTTCTGTCCTGTGAACGAAACCTTCTTGGAGAGAAATTTTATCCGCATATAAGAAGAGTCAGAAACCTCTGGGAAGAAATGTAGCAGCATTGGTATTCTGCTCAGAAAATGTCATCACAGATCTGTTTACCTTAACTGTGGACCATGATTCAGCCGGTGACAACCGTCTTGCATACTGATCAATTTATTTGCAGCAAAATTACTAACATTTTCTACTTTAACCATTTAGGTTCTGGAAAGAGCTACTAAGACAGGGATAATATAAAAATCCTAATTAACTAAAAACTTTCCCCTCCACCACAATGCCCTGTGTTTTGGGGTGTGAGGGGGGCCCACCCCTAATCTTGAAGATAAATTAGGGCATCTGGTGAGCAGTTACCAGAGAAACATTCTCTTTTTCAAAATGAAGATCAGAGCTTTACCCTCTGCCTGCATCACAGGTGAATATTTAGTATACTAGGGGGGGGGAGAAGATGAGATCGAGCTGCTCAGCTGAAGGGGCACTGTCTGTTCAGCAGGGACTGGGACCAAGCATTTAGGAGAGTGTCCTAAGTGGTGTTCCAGAGGCCAAATCCAGTTACCTCGCTGCCTGCCTTCTCTGCTGTGACTCTGCAGGAGATGCCAGAGGCAGTGACACACCTAAGAGGTATCTGCCATATGCCCCACCAGCAGACTGGAAAAGCAAGTTTTGAAGTCAAAGAGGTGAAACCCTCTATGGTGCCTCCACATTTGACTCTAGTGTTCACACAAGCCAGCCATGTGGGATGTCCTGGGATCTCACTGCAATCCACACCCTTCTGTGTGCCCCATAGCTCAACAACACCACCTGCATGTGCAAAAGAAGGTGGGATGCTGACAAAGAATTGGAAGTAAACTGTGACAAAATAGAGTTTTGGTCTACTTTAGGGGAATTCTTGCTGCAAGTGCTCAGCTTGAGGGACAATGTGAGACCAATCACTGCAGGATGAGCAGCCAACGCAAAAAACCAGGATCCTCTGAAGCATCCAAAATTAGACATGCCACAAGAAACCACAATCATCAGGAAACATCAATCTTATGATCTATAAAACCAAAAAATTATTTCATACATTACTACATGATTTTGAATGGTTTTTTGACAGTACTTCTTATTTTAATTTCCAATTTTCATGTTAATCACCTTATTCATTCCAGTCATGTTGGTAATTCTATTCATCCACATCTACCCTGTGGTCAAGGCACAAAAATTCCCAGAGACGTTGTGGAGGAAGGAAAGGATGTGGCCCACATTCATACTGACTGCCTAAATGACCAACACAACCCATATAATTGAATAAACTCAGAATGCTCTTTAGCACAAACCAGAAGACAGGAGTCACACCTCTGCACCTACCGCAGAGAATGTTATAGAATAAAAATTAAACTTGAAGCACAGACAGAAGGTGCACTTGGCTACTTAAAGTTAGCCTGGGAAGAAGGGAAAGGGTAGCTGTTTCTTCATTTCTCCAATCTTCCTGACAAAAGGCATGGCACCTTATACCTCTGCATTTTTCCCTGGTTATTTTTCCACTTCTTATTCATAATTCCGTGTTATCTCTCCTTGACCTATTCAGCCTCTGACTGAGGTGAACTATTTCTTGTACTCTCTTTAATAAGCCAATGCATCCAACTGCTGACAAGTCCTGCCAAACTATGACCATTTCCCTCAAAAGAGGTTGCTGAAATTCAAAACAGGGAGCAAAGGTTAAAAAAGAAGCCTTAATGGCTCCTGTTCTGAAAGCATGTCTCTAGTCCTGGAAAACAATAAACCCTCTCAGAATTAAAACAAGGCTTGTATCTGCACTGCAGAATGAACATGAAAACCTACCTGAACCTAAGCACCTGGCCTGCCTCTAAAATTTGGTATTTCCCCCTGGAGAAGTGGGGGCTGTAACTCAAGCAGAAGAGCACCCAGGTCTCCACCATGATTATGATGGATGGATGCATTAAAAAAAAAGTACTTCTTACATCCAAAATCTGGAAGTGCATGAAGGAGTGAGAAGCAAATCCAAGGACCTGGGGCAGACTCACATTGATAACACAACCTGAGCCTCCAACACTTGGCAAATGTCTCAGATATAAATAGTTACAAGTGGGAAAGTGCACATGCAAATCGGGCAGGGAAGTAGGGCAGCTGCTGTAAAAGACCACTTTACAGAGAGGATGAAAATCTGACTTTGAAAGGCTGTTTCAGGATTCATGTAAACATTATTAAAAGAAGAGAGGCAGGTGCTTAGCTTACATGAAGAGTCACAGTAAAACAGCAGACAGCAGCAGCAGGACCATTTAAGGTGTTTGAATGTGACCCTACCTGGTCTTCAGCCACTACAGACATGATAATGCAATCACACAACATAATTCCACATTTAATTGTCTCTGCATTAACTTGCCCTGGTTTTATTGACATTATTTTGGCTGATATTATTGCCATGTGGCAAAAGTACCAAGCAAATCACCAAAAAACAAGGCTCCCCAAACGATGCATCATTTCCATTTGAAATGAATGGTGATTCTCCCTCCTTCTCTGACATTTTGTATTTGCCAAAACTAACTGCATAATTATAAGTTATGTGCAAGAAACAGAAGGTAACATTCAATGTTATTTTCCATACTTTTTACTGAGCGTCAGACCTAGCAAATAGCATATATGGCTGTTCTGTTATGTACAACTGCCTACAGCTGACCCATTAATGAACCCTCAAAAACTGTGCAAGCGCACACCCAGCCTGGGCAAACAAACACGAGGGAAAAATAATAAACTCTAAGGACTTTTGCTCAAGTTTCTCAGAGACAGATCATGCTCAGTCCATTAATTCCTCATTTAACAAATCTGTTTCATTTAGCTTGTTTTGGTTGGCATTCAATTAGAAATTCACATACAGGACAATTTTTTCCCTTTTTAAAACAGAACACTTGCTGTATTTCATCCAGTAAAACATTGGGAGGTGAAGTGGAAGCTGCAAGACCAGCTAAAGCTACACTAAAGCCAGGCACAATAATCCTGAATTAGGCAAAATACCTACAACACAGCCCTGTCCACAGGATTATCACTAATTGTTAAAAGGGCCTGGTAAAATTTGTTGCTCAGTAAATAAGCAAAGAGAATAAATTGAGAGTTGCCCAGTTGGCAAGTGCAAGTTAAAAAAAATAACCCACACAGCCATACTATCAGCTTTACTGTGATTTCAGTTATGGATGTGTTTTGTCATATCTGCCTCTACATTCTTAAGATTTATTGAGGTTGGACTTCGTCTACACAGAAAAACAAGCTCTCTCATCCAACCATCTCCTGCCTTGCACAGCATCCCATTTTTGCTGGCTGCTCTCATGACTACATACACACACACACACACATATATATATACATACACACATACAGATACATGTACACACATATATACATACACACACACACACACATATATATATATATCTAAATCATAAGAGTTAAGCCTGGATTCCTTCTCCTACTGCATGGCTCTTGGGAGTCACCCCAAGCCAGCCCACTCCTCAAAGGCAATGTCAAAGTGTTTCAGCCACTGTCACACTATCCCACAACTTTCCCCTTCTCATCTTTCTTACCTCCCCACACCCTTTTGCCAAGCTTTCCTGACCAATCTCAACTATCTCTGGATCTCTCCCTACAATGAGCATCTACGGATGCCAAAAAAACTATATAGGTTTTATGTAGAGCCTATCCAAAACTGTGGAAAATAATACTTGATACTCCTTCAAGCACCTGCTTTTGGTCAGTGCTAGAAAAGATATGCTGGGCTTGAAAAATTTTACTTTCAGGACAAGACAGCATGTTTTTACATCAGGAGCAGCAGACGTTGCATTTCTTAAGTGTGTTTCTTCTACAAAGGTAAGAAAGATAGGAAATTACCCAATTACCACTTTTATTTCATTAACAATGAAATCAAGCATTTTCCATTGTATGCCCTTGCTCTGGATCACTGATTATTAGTTTTATACCATCACTGCTATTTGCTCTTTCCTAAACTCATCTTGTTGCCTTTCCTTCTTCTATAATCATAAAAAAATTTGCAAGCAAATTGCCTTTTATAAATTCCTATGTAACTGTTTTATGAAGAAGAAATAGTAACAGCAGTAACTGCTAAATAATGTATCTGCACTAAGTCATCATTTGAGGCTTCATTTTTGTTCATTCACCTTCCAACTACTTATTTTAAAATAATATTTCCACAATCTTCTATCAAGTAGTCTGTCTTCTTACTATCTATCTAGAAATTATTTTCCAGCAATAGAAGCTGGTTTAGATTTCAAGCATTTTCAGTGCTTGATCACAAATCTATTTTGTTCACGTACAAGTTCAACTGCCAATTTGTGGAAATTATTTTGAAGCTTCTATTAAAATACTTGCAATGGTATACATAAGAAAAAAACTCACTGAGATCAATACCATGGCTCTCCAGAGTTTACATCATACCAAGATGACAGCGCTCTAAACTCCTATCAACTATATAAAACATAATCAATAGCCGTATAAATGTAAAGAAATAAAGCTAATTGGTAATAAATCTGTCCAGAACATTCACCAAAATGGATTTTAACTAAATGCAGATCAGGGGCAGCCTAGCTTTCCCAGAAATCCAATGTCTTCTCTCAACTATTTCCTTTTTTCCTCTAACCAGAAATGCACAGAATTCACACGAAAGTCACTGCCAACATCACTTGTCCCTATTTGCTATTAATTACAGAAGAAATCAGCTATCAGATTTCATGAGCATGAGAGGCAGTATTTATAACTTTTGGTTCACATTCAAAGAAATTTGACAACGTATTTTTTAAAAAATAAGCAGAAACATTCAAGTGAATTAATAAATTCTTGGTCTCCTCTTACAACTGTTTCATAAAAATATTATTATAACTCATTTTCATTGAGAATTGTTCTGAGTTCACAGGTGCAAGTAGTTATATAATTTAGCCTAAATGTAGAAATTTGAAAATGCATGGAGCCAGACCAAAACAGAAGTGTTATCCTGCCCCTGACGTGCCTACAACAGAGCACGGGGCAGTCACTGTGGGAAATGGGTTTGTAGTGAGGTTTTAGAGTTTGATAGAAGGTTTATACAGTGTGTATTTGTATGTAAACTTTGAGATAAGAAATGTTGATTTAGAAATGTCATGAAATAAGACGGATATTGTTGAGAGAGAAATGGAGTTAGAAAAGAGTTTCAAAAGATGGTTTTGTAAATAAGACTAGATAATTCAGAGTCAAGTCACCGAGGGGCTGGAGAGGAAGACCACGAAGGCTTTGTGCATCCTCCTTCTGAGGGAGTGGTGACTGCCAAACCCCCTCCCACCAAACCCAGCACCACTGCTCTGGTGGTGGCCCACGAGCTGCCCTGCAAGCCACTGACCACGCTGGGGTCACAGACTCAGGTCTTTGAGGTGTTCCCACCACACCAGACTGAGACATTCACTCCCCAGCAGCTGCAGAAAGCTCGGGAGCAGCACAGTCCGACGACAAAGATGTAAAAAGTGGACCACTCTGATTCAAATCCTTCATTGAAAATTACTGACTTGTGTCCTTCAAATGCCTTTTTTATTTATTACGAAGATTTTTAAGTGTGCCTCAGAAGGGTATGTTAATTTTAAATTTCATTCAGAGCAGCAACTTGCGTTACCAAATACTTAATTATCAGTAAATTTACAGTGTCCTTGGGCACTGTTGGGTAATCAAAATGCTATTGTTTTCATTAAACAGCATTCTATTGATAGCACTAATGACTTCAGTTCTGCTTGATCAACAAGCAAATGATGCTTATTTGATGTTATGATAATTAATTGGCCTTTCAGGTGTTTTCATACCCCAATTCATTACTAAGAATAAGAATTTTTATGTGAAACACCCTAAAAAGAGTATCAGTATTCATCGAAAACACATTCTAAAAATAGGGTGTGGTATAGTATTCCTTCCTATTCTCACGATTTCTAATACAACATTCTCTCCCTAAAAACTGCAGGGGAAAAACCCCACATTTAACTCCCTTTCAAAAACCCAGCCTGAGCCTGAGCATTGTAAACACTCAGATCATTTTATGCCTGTCTGAAATTCCTCTAAGTCACAGGAGATTTTCTGATTTTTTTTTTCTCTAAAGACCAAAGAAAACAGCCAACCTCACTTTCCCATAGGAGCAAGAAGGATCAAAAAATATGACTCAAACAGGGTGTACAAGTGAACAGGCTGCTCGTGGACTCCAGCTATTACCTCCCAGTTGATGAAATACTGTAGTGCAGCCTTCAGACCACAGAAGAGGGAGGGCTATGGGTGAGAAAATTCCAGATTCAAATTGAACTCAATCTCAAAAAGCCACCTGAAAAGAGTGCACCAGTGTTCCCACAATGTTCATCTGGCACCTGTCACCAATCTGGGTGTGCTCAGTTTAACCTCCCAACAAGGACAACCTTCAGAACATCTTCTGATGTCTTAACTAATCTGATACACCAACCCACATTACCAGTTACCCTCCTCCTTGCAGATGAGTTTCCCAAACGCTGAGTTTTTCTGCAAGCAAAAAACCCCCAACATTTCAAATAAAGGTCTTAATGATTTTTCTACTCTTCACTGCCCCTTCCCTTCACTAAATGTTTTTTAGAACATTCTTCCTTTTAGGTAATTTCACATATCTTTCATGTCTGCAAATAAGAAAAAAATAATAGAAGTTCACAAGCTTTTGGGTGCTCAAAACTGCATTTGCTGTTGTTGTTACTTTCTAGAAATTTTTGTTCCCATAAATGTTCTAAATGGCACACCTTGGTGTTATGGATAAAGGAAACCTCCATAGGCATGCAGAAAATACAAAATACTACAAAGTTCTCCTGCAGAATACTCCTTAGTGTTACTTTAAGTTTCCTACACTCCCAAGAATTTGTCATGAATTTTGGAACACTTTTTTTCTGCTTAACTTCTTCCCAGAGCTACTTTTTGAACATATTTCATAAAACTGAATCTCATGAGCTCTTTTTAAAATTACCAGTTTTAACCTAAGAGAAAATGCTGTTTCCAGGTAGGCTGTGCTAGACTTTCCAAAGTGATCAGCAGTAATAGCCATGCTCTTACTTGCTTTTTCAGAATTACAAAATACAAGATTTGCTGGATGTTCTACCAGTGAACCGCTAAACAAAAAAAAAAAGCATACAACAACAAAGCACTATTTTTCTATGTCCCCATATTCACATTAAACATGATTTGACATCCATTACAAGCCACTTGTTCCCAAAAGCATACACACAGTTCTGTGCATATATCAAATGCAGAAGTGAAGAATGATACTGAAAAAACCCTCACTGTAAATAAACTGGGTGTTTGTCAAAAAACAAGCTGATTGTTTGTCTGTAAATATTGACCAAAGTAAGGTTTTAGCTTTGCTATTTGCTGACTGAAGAGCAGCACAGGCAAGTACACAGGACACACAAGATTAGTCTGAATTCCAAACCTGGCAATCAGGTTCCAGCAACCACAGGGACTCTATGCAACAAAGCAAACAACCAGTGGCAGTCACATGCACTTACCAAGAAATCACTGCAAATACTTTATCCGTATATTTCAACATTAGAAAGAATCATGATTTCATTTTTGAAAATGTATTTAATTCCAGGGACAGATTTAAAGAGCAGTATAAGTTAACCCACTAACCAAATACCCCTATACAATACATTTTCTTACTTTTTAAATTTACTTGCAAATGCACAACAAACACTTGAAAGCTATCTCATAATTTTCACTTAGTGCAATTGTGTTTTTCATATCGTTTGATCATCTCTTCGGTGTATGAAGCAATGTACATTTTGCTCTCAATCTTAATACAAACTGTAACTGGATAAGAATAAACTAATGCATTTTCAAAGGCAAATTTAAGTGTCAAAAGCAACCATAAGACAACAAGATATAAGTTGCAAAACCTATATTAATACTTTGAAGTCAGGTAGATTGTTGCTAGTTCAGCACTGAAATAACTATCATGTGTATATTCTGCCACGACACTTAAAAAGCACATTATCCAAATATCCTATCTGCTCTGTAAAGAAAATACAAATTAATGGTTATTCATGTGCCTGGAATAAATAATAACTGCCATTTCCAGAGAGAAAGAAGCTGTATATTTTCCTTTTCTCTCTCTGTTTCTTCCCAAAGGGAGGAAAATTTTTTGCTAATCTAACATAAACGTGGTTGAAATAAAAGTCTATTAATAAAACATTATCAATTAGTACATCACAATGAAACACATTCTCTGCTTGTCCCAGCATAGGCATCTTACAAATATGTCATTTCTACAACTGATACATATGAAAAAAGCATCTCAAATTACGCAGTCTTACAAACAGGACTTGCAAACTGGTAGCAAGATAAATGGAAACAAAAGTCAGATGACTTAATTGTGGCATGTGAATGTTATTTGTCAGTGATTCAGTAGAAAGCCTGTAGTAAACTTGAACCCTGTCCAGGGCTTGTACCACTTCTTGCCCTGGTCGATTCCCAGACATGAGGCAGTCAGCCAGGGATGTGCAGAAATGTGCAGCCAGTGTGCAGCAGCCAGGAATTTTCCTGCACAGCAACAATTTACTGGTCTCTGAAATTCTTATTCATAATTACCACACTCATTTTAAATTTAGCAATGACGAAATTTCGTCCTTAGGACCATCCTGAAAAACCAAGACGGGGGTGTAGGTGGAGACACAATGAACCCCGGAGCAGAACTGGATACGCCATCATTAATCTCCACACAGAACACTCAGAGATGGAGCTCCTCAAACCCTGAACCATTTACCACATGTGTGCCCTTCCTAGAGCAAAGTGAGGATTGGCAAGCTGCCTGTGTCTCACTCAGCTCTGCCAAGGGCAGAAAGGCTTTTGCACATCAGTAGATGAGGCAGAACCAATTCCTTCATGTCATATCAACCTTTTCATCAGAGTCGTCAGATACGACTTTAGGGAAGGAATAAAGAGGCATGTGCCAGCTATGAGACTAATGAATAGCTTTCCTCCAGCAAAACACAATTCAGCATGAACTCCACGTTTCTGTTCTTTCCACCCACTCACACATCTCCAGCTGATAGTACTCAACCAAAATGCCGACAAGTAAAACCACACACCTTTTAATTCAGCTATTGTACACCAGCACTAAGATTTCATTCCACAGCACCATCCTACAGCTGCCTAACCTCAAACATTGCTTACATATTTATGTGCCTCCTTTTTTTAAAACATGCATGGAACCTGGAGGGAGAAACACAGGTGACAAAAGGGAACACTTTGGAGAGCAAAGATATTGAGACTGGCAGCTCCCCCTAAAACATTAAAGACCCTTATAAGTCTCAGTCCTATTTACAGTTCAGAACCAAAGAGTTCTGAAGCAGGAGGAGGACACCACTAAAACAAAATATGATTAAGTCTTGAGTCAGGAATCAGTTAGGAAATGTATCCTAGCTTGTCTGAAGAGTGAAAGAGTATCAAGATATATTTAAGCAAAAGACTAATACATCTCAGAAAGGCACATGGTCATTGAGTGTATCAGAAACAGATCAGAGTACAGAAAGTCCGGGAACACTCAGGTTTTATTTAGAAGAAAAACAACCCAACATCTGTGATCATTCAAGAAGCAAGTCTCAAGTATAAATAAACTACAAGGAGCCCAAAGACTCATATGCACCCAAGTACTTCACAGTGATCATCAACAATAAAGAAGGGAGAAAATTCCCTATTGCTGTCTTACTCTGAAAGTGTCCATAATGGAAATTTTATACTTCATTTCAAAGTGCCTGTACTGGGCTATCTTTGGTAGGGGTTCTATGTAGTCTGATCTAGAATGTTTTGTAGTTAGTGAGAACCCAGTTCCACAGAAATAGTTTCACTTGGACCAACCCCAACCCACAGATGGCACAGAACTCACAGAGACATGACACATTTCTTAGAACTTCTTTCGGAAAACTGGGAAATTTGGATTCTGCAGGCCTCAACACTTGGCATTTGGGGAAGATTGTTATGTTCACTTAAGACATTGTTAATTCCAGCAATCCACTGTCCCCTTTGCTGGAGATGCAGCTAGAAAGTATTCTTATTTTCCAGTCCTCATAAGTGAGTTTGAAAATGCTCCTATACTTTCCTTAGTGACGGTTCATTTACTTTAATTTCAACAATGAAAATGCATATTTCAAACCTTCACTGGTAAGCAAAAATACACTGTAACTTCTGTTCTCACAAACCTTATTGTACACCAAATAAATTTACTTTTTTTTTCTCTTAAACCAGAAGTATTGCCTATTTTAGATGAAAACATAAAAAAACTTAGCAGAGGAACTCTTATCTCTGAAACACTGAAATCCTGACATAGCTCCAATAATTTGCAATTATATCCCTACACTGAAAAATCTCATTGCAATAAAAGGTTTTAATTTTACAGCCTTGTTTTCTCCTGGTCAAACCACTACTTATTACAGAAAGCACAAAACATTTCCAGGGTGAGACACCTATATGTAGAGGACCTGGGTATTTCTTAAAGATGCTTAAAAAAAAATCCAAGGAAAACACTGGTGTCCCATATAATATGACATGAATATGAATCTCAGAAGTATTCAACAGACCAACCACAGGGCAACCTCCATGGACTGATGCTAAATGAGCCACCTCTCAGTGACTGGGAACACAAGAATTTATCATTTCAAACCAAGCTTTTCTAGCTATCACTACTTTAAGTGTTTAAAGCTGGGCTCAAAATTGAGCTAGGAACTTTGCTAGCAACTTCACTGGACACAACACTATGGAAATCCAGCTCAGCCATGGCCTGGCACTACCAACAGAAATACAATTTTTTGTCCATGAAAGGATGAAACATGATGCAGAGGGCAGTGACACACAGTAGTTAGTGCCTTTTAATAGCTAATTTCATGGCTATAATCCACTTCCCACAGCTACTGTTACAATCAGAACCTCATTTCAGGAGCTGACTTCTGCCACCACTGTGTGTTGGGCTGATTAACCGCTCTCCATGTGGCAGAAGCTCAGCAAATTAAAATACCAGCCTTACAGGCTGGTCACAGCAAACTTGTCATGTAACTTTAGCAGCCTGGCCCTCTTCAGGACACTACTGGATGACTTGCAGACATACCAGACACAGCCTGGTTTCACTTATTGCAATAGTATGTGCAGATTGGGGATGCACTCTGCAATGCACAGACCAGGAAACAGGAGACAATCTCTGTTTTCAAATGAATTTAACAGTAAATTGAATAAAATCTGAGACTACTGCTATGTTATTTTATGAGACTACTGCAAGTTATTTTAACTCTTCTTGCATTCAAAATAATTAGTTCTATCCCAAGTTCTAAAAGCATTTCCAGTTCAGTTTGAATTTTCATCCAGATATTACAAGCAATACAGTTTTAAAATATATGCATTTCAAGGGCATTTAACAGCACCCAGATGGCCACCTACCTTCACTAATAGAAACAGCCAGCAGTAACAAGTTCCTAAAATTACCTACTTGAATGGAATGGTGTTCTGGGTTAGTACTGGGAAAGTATTAGAAACCATTTTTCAAAATCAGGCCTGCAGGTTCCTCAGACACAGGTTTTGCTTTTACCTCTGAGGAATACAAATATGCAGTGTTTTTGTTCTTTGCAGCTCAGTGATTTACTGGCATGCCTCTTCCCATAAAATATTTGCATATATCTGAGAGTCAGACTGTTCTGATACATTCTGTGTTTGCCAGGAAGTGAACGCTTCAGTTCAGTGTAACTGAACATTTAAAGAACGACAGGCACCAGGACAAATGGCAGCGTAATTAACATACCAATGAAGAGCCAGTTGTTAATTACTATCCATTTTAGGCATTTTGTATGAGCAACTTACCTGAAAAGCCTTTCCATCTGCATGCTGGCAAAGCCAGTAATTAAACAATTCAACATCCCTTTTGCTTGATTAGAGAAAAAATTACAATTATTTTATATTATTCTACTTGTCACATGCAGTTGACATTTAGATGAGAAAAACCTGCAGCAGCCCAGATCTCAGCATTTGAAATGAATACTATGAGCTGTCCTTGAACAAAACAACAACACCCATCCAGGGCAGATGCAAGCTAATAGAGGCTCCTAATTTGACCCAGCTGATTACACCTCCCAGTACCTGCTGGGCTGCAGGGAAGGCAGCACAAGTTCCTACTTGTAACAGGAAAAGAACCACTTTTCCCTAAGGGGGGCTTCAGATGCTCCCTACAGAACGGAATCTGAATTTATAAGCTGTTGAAAGACTTGGGAGTAACACCAGCACAATGCCAGGACTCATTTACATTTCAACAACACTGAGAAGTCAACACAAAGCTCAGCACAGAGAAAATACAGTAGTTACAGGAGTTGTGAGAAAGGCAGAGACACCTAACTGTGAAAAGCAGGATTGAAACCACAGGACAGAAGTATCAAAGATAAGCAAAATGGAAACAAACGCTGACAAAAAAAAGAGAGGAAGCAGAAAGTTTAGAAACATTCATCAGTATGTAGAGTATCCAAAAGAAAGGATTTCTCTTTCTCCCTGTGCAGATGGCTTCGCTCAAGGAAGACCAGCGTGCTTCGGGTACAAAAAAAAGGAAATTACATCTATCTTGAAAAGAGCTTCTAATTCATTACACATCACATGACTACGGCCACTAATCAATGCCAACAACAAAACTGAGATCTATTTGAAATTTTGACTATCCAAAATAAACTCTGAATCACTCTTGCTAAAAAATTTTCATTCTCCATTTCATCCTGCATTTTCAAATCATGTAATTTCTGCACATTAAAAGCCGGATCTTGCCAAAATCCTGTAATATTTTGTGACAAAGAACACCACTTTCTGTCCCGGAACAGACAGAAAGTGCATGGTCCATGGGGGTTTATTCCATCTATTAATTTTCATGTGGATTTTTATTTGAAACACAGAAGATGATGAAGTATTATTTTTCTGAAGTTTTTTCTTTGCATCTATCTTACTTGGGTTATAATCAGAAGGCAAATAAGATATACAAATGCAGCCTCATAAATTTATTTTTTTCCTCACTTGACAGAATGATTGATACAGATGGGGTGACAGGAAATGCTTTAGAGCCGAACAAAGGAAACACTGTTAGCAAGAAGTAAACTGTACCAATGTTTTCTAGAGCAAGCACCCACCCACGAGCTCTGGAATGTCACATTTTTGCCCGTGTCGTCCAGCAAACATAATGTTTTGCACGAAATATGTTGCAGAATGATGAAGGAGCACCTCTGGCTTTGCTGATTTCCTTCCCACGTAACCTTTGTGGAGCACACAATTCGGTCAGAGAGGCAGCTGGGGTTGGTATCTGCACTCTTCTGCACCCAGGGCAGCATCTCCGCTCTCCCCAGAGCTGGCCAGACACAACAGCTCATCCTGAGCTGATTCATCCATCTCTGAGCACTGCTGGCCAAAGACACTTTGCTAGAGATAAACTGAAAATCTGCCAGAGATCTACAACAAGAGCCGTGATCTAAATTCCCACCTTTTAAACTCAAGACCCCTCTTTCTCTTTTCTACTGCAAATTTTAATAACATTGTAATTTCTGCAGGTAGCGCTGAATTAACACATTTTCCATTCTTGCTTGTCAGTTATGAAGCAGTAAGCCCCCCAAAATTACTCTGAACAAGACACATATCTGATCTTCACAACCATTTAAGCATAATCTCTGAATACATCTTCATAATGACAGCCCCATTTCTGTCCTCTTAATAACAATAATCACTACATCAACAGGGTTATTTTGCCTTGACTATTTTGAAAAGGCTATTTTTTTTCTTTTCTACCTAATCTTTATTGTAATTTTCCTTACTGCTAAGAAATACCAGCAACACCATATGGTATTACAGAAATCAGCAATATCTCTTTTGCTTTGCATTCTTATTAGAGGACTGGGGAAACATTATTCTATGTTTCCCCAGTCCTCTACGTTTTCTATTCTACAAAAAAAAAAAAAACCCTGGAACTAACCAAAAGCTACATATGCAAATTTTAAATAACTATTTTGTGATAGAAGAGATGAAATCTTTTGTATGCCTTATACCTATATATTAGAAATATAAAAATAATGGCATTTCTTCAATGCCAGTTACTTAAAATGCCAATGTTCAGTACACAGTCCTGAAGGACAAAACATTATCACAGAACAATTCAAGAGGCATTGGCATCTTATACCACAGTTTGACTGAATTAAGGACCAATTCTGCAGTAGGAGAGCTATGAAAACACAAGAAGAAAAAGATCTGCAGTGTAAACCTCCCATTAGCTAATGAGTGTTCTAATTTTGAAACCCTTTTCTTTAACTTTATCTTAGAATGATGACTACTTTTTTGCATACCAGAAACATCAGAGCTCATTATAACCTCCATCACTACAACACTCCATTTACTCCCCAGGATGCTGTTAAATTGATTTTTTACTTTGCTGGATAGTCTGTACTGCAATGAAGGGCAGAGCGGCAGCAATAAAACAAAACTTTTGGGCTTTGAGTTGAAGGATTTTGAAATCTAAAACACTGAAGTAGATTCTTCTTTTTAATCACCAATTTCAAAGCTGTTTGAAATCTAAAGAAAAGAATGGCCAGATTGTCAGAAAGCCAGTTCCTTTCGGGAATATGAACTGGGCAGCATCAAAAAAATTCTTCCGTATCACTTAATATCTTAGTAACTTCAGCCCAAATGTAGGACTGGGTAACAATTATTCTCAGAATATCTAGTTCAAATAGAAGAATGATTTATCTCCACTTAACTCCCAAGTCAAATAAACACATAAAAATCAAAACTACCTCCCAGAACCCAATGCACTTACCTAAACCAAGAGCCCAGATGCAGGGATTACAAGTCTTCATGAATATGAAGAAAATTTGCTGTTAACTCATTACAAACTTTTGTGTGCCCTATACCTATATATTAGAGAGCTTATTTTGTGTGCCCTATACCTGTATATAAGAGAGCTTATTTAATAATCTTTAAGTTAAAACACCATTTTTTAATATTTTGGATTAGCCATAAATTGAAAGTATCCCTCATGAGCTGCTGTGGTTGCAGCAGTAATGTCCTAAACCCCAGCAATTCCCTTCTCTCCTGCCACAACATCTGTCTCTACAGATCTCTATTATTTTATTAAATCTCTATTATTAGATCTCCATTATTATTTATTAAATAATCTACTATTTCTAGTAGATGCCCTTTGGAGGACATGTTCTCCATACCTTTGTACTTTGAACTTGGGGCTCTCTGCTTAAAAAGAAGCCACTAAAAGCATCTTTAGGGATTACATGAACAACTCTTGTTACTTTTTTTTTTTTAATTAAATATAAAAATACAACCCTAGGGATTCATAAAATCATAAAATATAGCCAAAGTGCATCCTGTGGGATCTTCCCTCTAAAGTAACTCTAGATAAACTGCAAAATCTCATGATTTCTCTTGACCCGACTTTTGAGTTCGTGGCATTTTGGCAATACATCTGTGTGTAC
The DNA here is from genome assembly GCA_013399835.1 of Leptocoma aspasia. NCBI lineage: Eukaryota > Metazoa > Chordata > Aves > Passeriformes > Nectariniidae > Leptocoma > Leptocoma aspasia. The sequence continues at coordinate 513,532 of VXAX01007135.1, read as the reverse complement.
TAACTCCCATTCAGGGGTACCTCACTGGGAAGAGCTGAAAAGATGCCTTTCAGTTCATTTCTCATCACCTGACCACAGCAGAAATCAGACTGAGCCAGACTGGAACTCATCACCCAAAACCAGCTGACGTCTCAGGAAAAAAAATTCCTAAACTCACGAAGAGTTTTCTGCTTTCATCCCACCCTGCTAATACAAGAATCACCACTTCATGTATCACACTCACCTTAAGTAAAATCTGAACCCAAAGCAGCAACAGTTACGGACAAAGTTTGCATTCCAAAAATAATACATTTGAAACAGACATGGCACTGAGTTACTTTGCTGCAAGCAGCAATATACGAAATGCTTGTTACACCTCCACAGTTTTTTTGTTCTTAAATCCCATTTAATATGCCAATCTTATTTCAGGAGAAAATAAATTAACTGTGATGCTTTGTGCCAATGCAGATGAGCTTCCCACACACCTGTATTGCTTCACACTTCAGTTTGTCACCCAGAGTACGAGAAACCAACCAAGTACTCCCAGCCAGACCCCTTCCAAGGCTGAGCCTGCAGCAAGAGGAAGCACAGAGCCCCTCAGCTGTGTCAGGGTGATGTCCAGCTGCAGCTATGCACAAACACCTTCACCAAAAAGAACTATCAGTGTACATCTAACACAGCCCAGGAAGCCCACAGAGGCGGCCTTACTCCCACCACAAATTTGGTCCCTGACACTGCAGTTCCCCTGAGGCTCAGATGGGAAAGGATGCAAACTGCTCCCACTTCTGTAACTTCCCTAATTGAAACTCTCCATTAAAAAAGATCAGTGGGAGAAAGGATAAATCTGCATCTAATACAAGAGATGCTGCCACAGAGCAGTGCATGGGTCTGTAGCAGGAGATCTCACACTGAAAGACCTTCACGTGGTTAGAGAACACCCAGCTCTTCTCTCTCTGCTAATCCACTATCTGGAATATGACTAAAACCACATGTATTTGTATTGTGGTAGCTTCAAGTTAATGTCCTGCCTAAATTACCAACTGTTATTAGAACCCCAGACAATTGCTTAATAAAAATTTAATCATATTGTAATTTCTAATCATCATTAAAGATGCTTAACAAGTTAATCCTCTATTGTGCTCCCCTAACACTGCAGATCAGAAAGTCAACTGGTGCAAGGTGGCACAGCTTCACCAATACTAATAGGACTTCTTTCATGTTACTCCAGCTGAGGATCTGTCCCCAAGAGAAAACAACAGGATTAAAATAATTTCGCTACAGGTTTTGACTGTTTCTCTGCATTGCTTTGCAGTTACTTATTAAAAAAAAAAAAAAAAAACAGTGACAAATTATGATTTTAAAAAGCCACAGTAAAAGTCCAGGTATTTCACACAGCTCTATTTTCTGCTGTCCATGGTAGAGAAAGGCAGCACTATGCTACAGATTGAGGGTCTCCTTTGCTCACAGCTCCCCACTTCAACTTCGCCCTGGTGTCTGACACCAACACTTCCCACACACAGGAATTGTGGGAGGATCACTAACAGGCAGTGAGTTTGTCTTTCAGCTCAGATCTGCTCCAGCCACCCAGACAGGAGCAGAATGCTGCTCTGTAACCTCAGCCTTGCAGAAGGTGATCCTGGTTCCCTTCACGGTTCCTTATCCTTCCCATGGACCGGGAATCTGTGCTTCAGGGAGTTTGAGGACCACACTGCAAGTCAACTTTCACCGTGTCATGTGCACAGAGATGCACACAGACAACACACTTGGCTCTTCTTTCCTTTTTTTTTTTTTTTTATGTCTCCTCAATAATCCCATCACACTCCCTGAATTCACGGAGAACAATGGTGAAGCCCCACTCAGATTTAGGAGCAGTCCATGCATGCTGTACCTCCTGCAACCACATCTTTTTGTGGGTTCAGCCACAGGCAGGTGGGCACGGGAAGGGGAAGATGTTGGTGCCAAAGGAGCGCTGGGCTCTGCTGTAACTCGGCAGTTTCAGCACTGACCTCTAAGCGGACAGGGCTGTTCCTTCAGTCTGTAGCTTGGAGAGCAGGCGGGAGAACGGCAAACCAAGCCCAAGTCAAAAAACGCTGTTTGTATCCTCCTCTGTCTGCAAAACTGACTGTAGCTGTGAGTGCACTCAGTGAAACTCTGTTACAATGTACAACACGGTACCCTGGAAGCCAAACGGTATTCATTTCATAAGCTTCCTTTAAGTATTAATTTTTATTTAATATGTAGAATTCTGATATTAAAACCTAATCTGACTGACAAATATCTGTTTCTGCTTACTGTATTGGCACTTACTGAACCAAATTCATTGTTTATATCATAATATTTACTTTCAGCATGACAACTACACTACCAACCACAGCAGAATTTAATCTAATGAACAAGCTTTAAACATTAGTTGGCATTTACTCAAGCAAGCCTTTAATTGTCAGAAATCAACCTGACTACAAAAAATGACACAAAGCAAACACATATTAAAACAAGTAAAACGGGAATTGACCTTTAATAGCAATATTCTTCCTTAGTACTGAGCCCAGTGCAAGATCCATCGTCCCACTTATTTTTAGTGTCAGACACTTGTTGATCCACACCAACTTGACCCAAGTACATCTCCAAAATACTACTCTGTCCTTTCATCCAAACTCACTTTATTCCATCACGCACTGAACAAAATAGATGTTACATCTCACAGACACTTAACAAAACGTCGGGGAACGCCTTCTCTCACGAAAAAAATTAAATGGGAAAATGTTTGTAAGTTTCTCTTGTCAATAGCTCTAGCACTAACAGCAAATATTCACTGCATCCTTTGGAAACAAACACAGGCCCCACGCCTTGGTCAGTTTCAACACCCTGTTTTGGCTTCACGAGTGACAAATGTAGAGGCAGGGAAAGCCGATGTTCCTACTCATCCCCGGGGCAGGCACGGGTCCGCTCGGTGCCGCACTGCCCGTCCCCGCTGCTCTGCCGCCCTATGCCCGCGAATGCTTATGCACGACTGTTCATTCCTGCAGGGCTGCACCGAGCCGGCAGCCGGGGCGACAGGGGCGGCGTGTCCCGGGGAACCCCCGCGGGCTCCCGGCTCTGCCGGCCCGGCTCTGCCCGGCCCGGGGCCCCGCGGGGGCGGCGGGAGGAGCGGCGGGACCGCCCCGG
>VXAX01007135.1:429991-510176 GCA_013399835.1 Leptocoma aspasia | reverse complement strand
TCTGTAGCACCCTTCAATTGAGGGAGGACATTGGGGCGCTGTCCGTGAGCCCCGCACTGATCTGTAGCACCCTTCAATTGAGAGAGCACATTGGGGCGCTGTCCGTGAGCCCCGCACTGAGCAGGAAGGCTGGGTGCTCTGTAGCACCCTTCAATTGAGGGAGGACATTGGGGCGCTGTCCGTGAGCCCCGCACTGATCTGTAGCACCCTTCAATTGAGAGAGCACATTGGGGCGCTGTCCGTGAGCCCCGCACTGAGCAGGAAGGCTGGGTGCTCTGTAGCACCCTTCAATTGAGGGAGGACATTGGGGCGCTGTCCGTGAGCCCCGCACTGATCTGTAGCACCCTTCAATTGAGGGAGGAGGTTGGGGTGCTGTCCATGCCCTCCTAAACTTAAGGGGAAGATTGAGGTGCAGGTCACCACCACCCAAAACTGAGCGGATGCTGAAGGGGAGCTGTAGAACGATGTTACCGCCATCTGTGTTGTCCGCAGATAATGACATCCCTTTTCCCCTGAGGTGACAAGGTCCTCTGGGAGGTGGAAGGGGGACAGAGCCCCATGAGTTCACACTCCAGAGTATCCAGGAGTTCAGGCAGTCTGTGTCCCTCCAGGTGGAGTATATGAATGGTACCATACTCCTCTAGAAACCTTGGTTTGGCTCACACTGCACTTGCTTTCATGCTAAGTAGTGCAACTGTGACTCGGCTCAAACTTCAAGGCTTTGCGTTGAAGTTGAAAATACACTTTCAATGAGATTCTTCTCATAATCTCATAACTTTGGGTCTTCAAGGGGAAAAACCCCCACTATCCCAGAATTAAACTGCAAGATTTCGAAAAAGCCACTGGTGTAATAACTGCAGCAGTCATGTGTAATATGTGTGAAATACTGGGAAAAAAATAATGAATGTTGATGGTTTTGTTGTCCCCCTGGAATGCTGTAAAGACCTGTTAATCTTTAAATGCCTGCCTGTGGCTGTGCTCAGTTGCCCTGAACAGCCCTGCAGAAGTTGATGGGAGCAGTCAAAATGAGAAGTTGCAAATCAATCCCTTGCTTTGCCAAATGAGTAACCTGAACCAGTTTATCCATTAAGATGTAAATTGGCAGAAGGACAGGGAAAGCATGGAGGCTGTGTTGACTCATTTCCTGTAGAGGAGTTTAATCACAACGGCACTAAATGCTCCTGGTTATCTAGAAAGTTTACTTTATCTTTGATTTATTGTGCTTTTCCCTATCAGATGTAGAGCTGGTTTTCCTTGCTTTAGTGCCTGCTGATGCTGTAGAGTTTTGGATGCTCAGCAGGCAATCTTAATTCTTATCTGAAGGCATTTACCCTGCTAATACTAGACTGTTAGTATCAGCAATTTTGTAAATGCAACTTATTTCTGTTCAGATAAAACATTGTGATTTGAAGGAATCTTGGTCAGTTTTTCTAGACCCTTGACTTTTATGAGGAAGGCAAAATTTGGGGTGACTTACCCTGCTGCAGAGTCATAGCTCAATTCCTTTAGGTTTCTGCAAAGTCTGGAGTTCAGATTGCACAGGTCATGCTGGTCAGGTTTTTCCATGACCCTCCATTATATCAGGTTACATACGTGCATAAGGGTTAAAAGGTCAAATTCCTAATACTCTAATGATAGTAAAATACCTTATAAAAGCAGAATTTATAGCATTAAGCACTTCTGAAGTGTCCTCTGAAGACCTTTACAAGTGTTCAGAGGTTAAACCTTATCTCCGTCTTACTAGAAAAGCACTAATATTTCTTATTTTGTTCCTATTTTAGAGATAAGGAAGCCACCCTAAAAAAACTGGAGAGATCTGACAGTGCACTGTCGTAGCTTTCAACAGACAGATGGAATAAGTCCTACAAAGACTGAATATAAACCAAGGAAACCACTCAACTGTGCTGTCCCCTTGCGTGATATCCTGTGAGATGTTAGATTACCCTAGAAAAAACACATTACAGGGTATTTGATATTGTGCTCTGCCTAAATAAGACCTTGGGGCTTAGAATGGAACAGGTTCTGTCAAATCTTCTATGATTCAGACACAATTATGCAAAATAAAGCTGCTTTTCTTTTTTTTGTGTGGTGTGAGCTTTGTTGACACGCTCTGTTCAGTTTCACACGCAATTCTTTGTTCACTTAAATAGATTGAGAAATGAATTGATTTTCTCTCCTTCCCATCTTCTCTATCTTAATAGCCAGTATTAGCAGAGTCTTTCAGAATCCCTGAAACAATCCATAAATGAATGGAATTATTCTCTGTTTATCTGTAATACACTACTTCCTTGCTGTGTCATCCTGAGCCTTTCCAGATCTGTGGGGAGATCCATAACACTGGCAACTGGAGAGAGAAACCATCACTGCTCCTAAAGCTGTGTTCTACTTATGGTGGAAATGCTCTGTGTTTTACTTCCACTGTAATTTAAGTAACACGTACACAGCAAAGCAGGAAATCAATTTAGTTACAGAATGAATTCATGTTTTGTTGAGTTCACGCTGAGCTATGTACCTTGAAAGCCTAAATCCTGTGGAATGGGGCTCTTCACAGCAAAAGCAGGGACAGGGCTGGACTCTACCCTGCCAGAGAGATTAAGCAGGGCTGTATCAATATCAAGCACAAAATATGATGGATATGCAAGATAGCAATATGCAAACTTTTCACTGTTCCTGTGTCACAACAGGGGGTGCGTCACCGTTTTAATAAAATTACAAACGAGTGTTGACATCATGTGTAGCAACAGGAAAATAAACAAATTAAGAAAAGTGATTTTTATCTCAATCTTGTTATTAGGTACCAGAGAATGTCTGCTAGGTGTCTTTACAATGATTGTTTCCAATTTAAAGGGTTATTACCACTGATAGCAGTGCTCAGCATACATGTGTATTCTGTTTCTTGGCTGGAGAGGCAGAAATAGATCAGCTGAGCAATGCAGCACACAGAAACTGCTCCCCATTCCTTGGAAAACACCTTTCCTTGGAGAGCTCAGTGCTGCTCTGCCAGTTGGAAAAAAACTGGACTTCGTACCTTTCTATGTGTTCATCCCATGATGTAAACTAGTAATTTCTAAATTATTTTATTTATTTTAAAGGAAAAGTAGAGGCTTTTATTATTATTTCCTTTGAAAAACTGAAGTCTTTCCAAGATGGATATGAATGAGTAAAAGCCAGAAACAAAAATCACAAACGAAAAAGGAAATAAATTGAAGCAAATGAGATTATATAGTCAATGTCAGAAATGAATAAAAAAGGTCTTTGGTATTTTTTACCAATTTATGAAAAGTCCACTGTGAAACAAATTCAGAAACCTTGAACTTAGAGTTACTGGCAGAATTTTCTTTTCTGGGGACATGAAGAAGTTAAGTGAAATTTCAGACACTTTAAGCCAGTATAATCAAAACCAGTGACATTTTAATGAAGTCTCATACTGTAATAAGACCTCCCAGCTACATTCTTTGATCTGTGTTTCCGTTGTAATTGAGTTAATATATTGCACCCAATTCATCCAAAGGTCTTTGATAGCTTGGAAGAGTATGATATATGTATATTAAGCAACCCCATCCACCCAAGTACTTCAAACTGGAACATTATGTGCCCTTTTTAATTTGTTTCGTCACGTATGGGTGGCCACACTTGCCTAAATAAGCTATAGAGACAATGATGAAATTTAAAACATGAACTATCATAGGAAGGTCTTAAAAGCATTTGTTAAGGAAATTACAGCCTTGTTCTTTAAACTATCCCATATAATTTAAGAGAAAATTGTATTCTTCCTATAAAACGCAATAAAACACCTCCATAGGAATGTATAAGTTATATTAATCTCTATTCAGTCCTGCAGGTATAGAAATGTAATTTCTATTATGTTCTCTACAGCTATTGCTGTTAAATTCTGCAGTGGTTTTCCTGTAGGGAAAATGACATTGAGAATTAGAGAAACCCTTCTAAAAGTGAAATGTGTGTGGCAGATGTCTCTTACCTAAGAAATTCAGGTGAGATCAGACAAGTGTTCCTATGCTAGTGGAAGTATGGACTAGGAGCCAAACACCTGACAGACATCTTTTATCTCTTAATTTCAGCTCTATCATTTTGAGCTTCTTCAAAGTTTGTATAAATTTAACCATATATGAACAACCAAAATTTAAATAATGAAACTCAAAAATAAAGCCTCAGAGAGGAATATCTGGTGCAAGCACATTAACACATAACCTGTTTTCTTTGCAGTGTTTACTAAGCAGATTTTATTTTCTTTCCCGACATTAACCTCACTCTCTGGCAGAAGCACTGCCAACAGTAGACATCATTAAGCTGGGAGAGGCTGTTGGTGGTTACCTCAGGCAGAACTGACCACAAAGCATCTGGGAATACCCTTTTCACACTGCATACCTAATTACATCCCTGAAACCATTCTGTAAAGCAAATGGGTAAAAAAACCAAAATGTTATAGACAATACTGGTCTACTTACATAAACCCAAGACACGAGCCAAAACATATATCCCAGAAACAGCACTGAATCAGCAACTGAGATCAGAACTATGCAAGTCAAGCCTTTTTCCCCCAGATGCCATATATCTCAGGTTGAACTAAAAGCTTTTTCTTCTGAAGGGATGTGTTGCTTTAATCAGGGATGTATACTTTAATCAGGATATAATGATTTAAAACATGGAGACCTGTTGGATTGGAGACACAGAAATGGAGTTTCACATCAGAGTCTTGAACATAAAGAGTCTTCACATAAAGAGTCTTGAACATCTTCATCTCTTTTGAGCTTCAGAAATAAGAAAGTAAATTCTGCAGAAACAAAAACATGCACATCACTAGTAGTTCCAATAAGGTGAAGGCTTTTTCTTCAACAATTTTGCCACCGTGTGACATCACCTTACTCACTAGTGCTATAATACCAGCTGGAGTAAAAATCAGTCAGTTTAGTAAAAATTAGCAGTAAAACCAGAGTTGGGCTTTTGCAGGGAAAAGGGCCTTTTTCTCTCACTGCTCAGTATGGGACCAAACTGCCATTTTCCCAGATTCCTACTGCCCCATCTCCTCTATTGCAAAGTCTGTGAATGAAGTAAAATCTAAAGGTTCAAGTAATGCAACATCCACACAACACATCTTGAAAAAAGTATTTCATTTCTTGGTCTGTGATTTCTAGTTTTTTAATATTTCTAGACTTGACCTATTTGTAACCAACAAAAGATTGATATGTTCTGACATGCAATAAAACCGCTGGTAGGACCAGGACATCTTTACATTTATTACAATGCAGTTTGAAAAACATACTTTAAGAACATGGTACATTAGAAAAATACTGCTGTTAACTTAAGGGACACCTTTGCCTTGTTTGAAATGAGAATTTATGAAGAGTGTTTCAGTAAGTTTTATAAACAACATTCTATCCTCTTTACAGGGTTTTCTTTATGTCATCAGAGAGATTTAATGAGTATCATAAGCTGCAAAAAGACTACAATGGCAGAAAATCTCTCGCAAACTAAAATGGCAGAAAATCTCTCACAGCTGTTTGCAGCAAAACCATCTGAGTCCCATGAGACATAGGAAGCAACCTCTGTCCTAAGGAAAACAAGAAATTCTGAGGAATGTGGAGCATGCTGTGCTATTTCAGTTGAGCTCAGGACAGCTAGAAAAAACAAATATGTGAAGGAAGTGACTGTCTGATATTTGCCCTCTGTTCTAATGCTAATTCTAATCTAATTCTTCTCTGCTTTCTTTAGCCCCTCTTTCTCCAGCTACCCAAGATAATGATTTCCAAGAACCATAAAAGAGAACAGAAACACATGCATTTAATTGTGTTATAAATTGAATTATGATTTATGACAGTTTTTACATTTCACAAGTAAGACATTATGCAAATTTTCAGCAGACCCTTTTATTTAAAGACCTTGCACAAAATATTTTTGGTAGCTCGCTACTTGATTTTATTTCTGAAACAGACAAACTGAACATATGTACCTGTGTCTCAAAAACCAGGCAGTACATGCTTAATTATGTTCAAAAATATAATTCCTGGATTATGGAATTCAGCATAATTAATTTCTGCATTAGCTAAGAAGTGTTCTTTAAAAGTGATGGAGCATCCCTTACCATATGCTTTATGGTTCTTGCAGTAGCATTAACAAGAAGGAACAACCATCTAGAAGAGCTGGATATATAGCCATAGATCATTTTTCTTTCCTATCTATTCTTCTAGATCACCTTAAGTATAATAAAATTCTTCTACCAGATCTGCTAATATATATAAATAAGATTGTATCAGTATATACTTATATTAAAAACAGTTGCCAAGATAAAACAACTAATCAGACCAAAAATCTAGCTGCCTGAGCATTTTGTTTCTGACAATGCCCACTAACTCTGCAACAACTGAGGAAAGAGGGCAGAGGCAAGGCAAATCCTGAGCTATACTTCCCTCTGCTGTACTCTTGCAGCTTCCAGCAAACTGCAACTACAAGAATTCATGCAGTAGGAGGTTTCATTTGCAAAACAAATCCACTCTGAGCATTAGCCCAGTGCTCTGAATTTATTGTAAAGTGTCACATCGATTAATTTCTATCCATCCAGGCCAGATCATGTATTGATTCCCCTCAAACAGAAAGCTGAGTGTCAGGATTTTAAACAGTGGAGTGATAGAGTTGGCACACAGATTCCTGTTTGGTAGCTGCATCTTTTGGGGTAGGAAATAATAGTACAGTGCAAATAGCACTGCAAGGCAACTGAGATGAATTCTTATAAAGAAAAAGCTATGGAATAGCAATGCCTGAGGTGTGTGCTTTGAACTGGACAAAATAGTGAAAAAAAATGGTCACTAAATATCCTGGGTATCCAGAGGTTGAAATGCATTTTTACTGTGTTCATCTCATCTGAATTCACAACGTCGATGTTCACAGCCACAGAGTTTTGAGGATAAGGCTCCCAGACAATATTAGGCAAATGAATTTTGGGTGTTTGGAGGCTGGAAAATCAGCATCATCTTTTCCCACTCATCCTGGTCTAAGAAAACAAGAATAAAAGGTAGAAAACAAGAATAAAAAGTAGTAAGCTGTTTCACAATTGTCTCCATATTTCAGAATGGAATGTGATGAGGGCTGGGATATTATGTTGGGCTTCTCCTGTTTGGCTCGTGGGACAATTCACACTTCTGGAAGAGCCACTTACTGCCACTCCAGAGCAACATTTTTCCCTGAGTGCACATGGATTTCACTGCAGGGCTGCATGCTCACAGCTAAGTTGGAAAGGACATAGCTTTAAAGCTTTGTTGTGAGGGGTAAGCAGGACACTGTTTTTTTTCATACAAACTCTTTCACGGTGTATTTTATTCTGCCCATTGGTGTGAGGCAGAAAGACAAAGCCAAAAAGATCAGAAGAATGGTGGGTTGGGGCCTGATTCCTCAGAGCCCGAGCTGCCCTTTTGTAATGTGATGTTTACAGGTTTTGTCAGGGATTGCCCATTCTGAGCACGTTGTGCTTCACCTCAGAGTTACCATCTATCAATTAGAGTATTGAACGGTGATGGAAGGCAAAATCAGAGAACAGGATTTTCCAGAAATGCCCTTGGTGCTTTGGAGCTACAGAGGACCACAGAGATTATGCTAATTCCCAACCCCCAGGAGGGAGGATGTTAAGGCTCTGCAGCTCTGTCTGGACAGGGCCACACGTTTCCCCCATGTTCCAGTTCCGTGGGCAGAGTCCATGGCAGTGACTGTGCACCACAGGGACAGAGCAGAGCACTGAGCAGGTGCAGGGGGCAGCTGTGAAATGTGGTTAGTCAGGGCATAAGCAATAACATGGGATCACAGGAACACACTTCCCCCAGTGCTTCCAGCTAGAATGGTGCTGGTCCTGGTCTAAATTTGCCTTTAATCGTGCTCAGCATCAGTCTAATGTTTCCTTCTGCTGCTTCTGTTGCCTGAAACAGATTAGTGCCATGGAGAACAGTTAGACTTCCCAGTCATTATCTGACTGCCTGAAAGCTGCTGAATGTACAGAGGCACGTGGCTAGAGTCACCTCTGGAACGGTCAGGGTCTGGGAATGAGAAAGTTGGACATTTTCCAATGCCAAAATGTGGATTGGGTAAGTTCTGCACCCCCTATTGCCCCTCTGACCTTACTGAATTTATGATCTTCAAAAGGCCTGAGCAAATCAGGTCTTTGAGAATCTCCTCCTGAGATGAAAGACAGCCATTAAGAATAGGACTGAATACTCTGTTTCTCATTCCCAATGAACACATTCTTCAGTATGTGTTTGAGGTATTTGTTGTACTCTCACTGCCTTACCCCTTAACCCAGGTGATTGAATAGTAGGAATGTGTCCTGAAGACCAGAATCTGCAAAATGCATCTTTTCTTGCAGTATTTCCCATGGAAAAAATATTGACACAATGTTTTCATACTACCATGACTAATATCAAGTGCTGTTCTCAGACATTTTTCAAATACTTTAAAAAAAAGAAATTAACTTCTATTACTACCATATGGAATCAGATTAGCCCTGCTGTTAAGGTATTCACAAAGAAGGCAAATCCTTCTATTTCCTCCTGCCCAAAGCAATAGCAAAATAGAAATAAGCTGTGTGATTACCAGTCTGTGGGTGATGGAATTCAAGGTCATGTTGTGTTACTAATCATCTAAGCATCACTTGGAAAACAAAATTGCGCATGCAAAGCCAACTCTGCTGGGTTGTGCTACAACACCATGGAGGTAACAGGGAAGAAAAAGAATTTCTTAAAATACCAATGATTTTTCTGGCACTCACACTATATGTACCCCACATTTTTATCTACAGATTAACTTTAAATTTTCTGGTTTTCTGTATTGTATCTTCAGAAACAAAACTCTGCCACAGTCAAGTGAAAGTTTAGGTACCCACAATACAAAGGCATGATTCAGTGTTTTTTAATGCTTAAGTGTTATGCTGTGGGTCATGCAATAGGATTTAAATAGAGGAGAACTCATCAGTAACTGCTCATTTATTCCTGTCTTCACTGCCAGGCAGAAGAAATAATACTCAGAAAATTCCTGTCTTTCCCTCACCACAGGATCACATGGGGTTGGAGCTTGGCTCCCAAATCACCTGACATCCATTGCTCATCAGCATCATCCTTTTCATCCCAAGGAGCACAGGAGCACGTTCCCTGCCCACCTGGGCTCTCTGCTAATGCTTGGGGCTGTTACAGCCTGAGATTAATGAACTCTGAGCTTCTGTTCTACCAGGATTTGGATGTTAGACATGTGCCTCTTGCTAGCGAGGTGTGACCATTTATAGGAATGGTTTTAAGGGACTCCTTTAGCATCCAGTCCTGCACAGAGCTGCCCTGGGTTCATCACTTTTCAGGCATACATGCCCACATAAAGAATGAGAATTTGAGTGCCAATTAACAGCTAATATCAAGTACTTGGCATGATGCCACAGATGTCCTACAGTGTTAGAGTTCTACTGTTTTCCAAAATTAATTTCCCTTTTAAAAATGTATCACTAGTTCTTCTTGATTACAAGTGTTAGTTTTGTATTCATTAAATTGCCTGAATGAGCCCCAAGATAGAGGTTGATGACATTTCTTCAATGCAACACCTTTTTCCAGAATCTGCAGTTTCCTCAAAGCGTTCCTTTGGAACACGTTGCCTTTTCTTTTTTTTTTTATTCCCAAAAAGGTTTTTGCAAAAAGGTGGAAGCGTTTGTTACTCACAAATTTTATTTCAGTCCTATCAAAATCATCAATTTCAAAAGTCAGCATCAAATACTTCTGTCCTGTTAAATGAAGCAAGTCATGACAGCTTGCTGGACTTGAATGCATTGTTGCCACACCAACCCCTCACCTAAAAGTTAGGGGTTTTAAACTGACACCGAGGAAAGTCCTAGAGATGCTACAGTGCCCCAGGGAACTGCAATTCTATTTTTTGATCAGCTTTTTGAAAATAATATTTCAGCTATCTTTCCAAATGCCTGCATTTGGAATTGATAGCGTTATTGAATTGTTGACAATATTGACATTTTTAATTAGTGCCATTAGGTTTCAGAGTAAACAATTAAATTGCTGTTATTTTCAACAGGTTTACCTGGCTGCTGCAATTGTCCTGAGTGCCTCCAAACTCTGTCTAATTGCACAGAAACAGCAGACATTCCTGAGACAATAGACAAAGGGTCTACAGAAATTACCAATATGAAGACCTGAACAAAAATGAGATGCTGAGATTGTGACAATAGCAGTAAAAGATTAAAAAAGTAAAATGAAAGTAAATACAAGTGCAGTATATGTATTACATCATTCATCTGCATTCAGTGAGATTCTCAGTTTTAAATATATATTAAGCTACTGCACAATTTCCTTTTTACCAGACCAGATTGTGAAAGAACATCTAAATTCTGCCACAAAATTTATGTTTCATTCTGCTGCAGAGCACAAAGTGCTCTAATGCACAGCACACAAATTGTCATGTTCTTGTCTGGGGAGCAGTCTTGAACTCATTAGTCAGTTTGCCAGCATAAGGAACATAACACAGAACCTGTGAGATGCATATGGTAACAACTTAGAGTCTTATGACCAATCTGGTTTTTGTAACAGTTTGTGAATACCTCTAAAGTAAATTAGATCCATTAATCTATCTGATTTTGGATGGGTTTTTTAATCTCATGTCAAATGTTTTTTTTTTTTTCAGATTTGGATGTTTTCCATTTTAAACATACGTGCTGTGATTAGAATACCAGAGTGATAGGGATCATTAAAAAAACATTTATCATTTTAAACTGTTATTGTTGGGTTTGGTCCATATCTGGCCATTTTAATGTGTTCTCCTTAGAGGGAAATAACTTCATTTTCCTGGGATAGTCCAGGCTGGTTTTGAGAAAGCCTCACTTCGAGGTTGCCTATTCTGTCTGCTTGGTTCTCATGATGCTTTGTTCCTGCTGTGTTCTGGTCTGGCAGTGTCCATCTCCAGAAAACAAGTTTTGCCTCTGGAAGAAGACTGACACGTGGCACACTGCAGGGAAATGTGCACCTTGCCAGAAAGGCCAAGTCCCACCAGAAAAATTGTTTATGTAAAAGTGTGGAGCACAGCTTTCATTTGCTCTAATTAAAGCATAAATGTCATTGTTCTCAGGTTCTTTAAATTAGGTTTATTAAGGTCTATGCCATATTTTGGAATGCAATTAATGTGTGGCTAAGCTTTCCATTTCCTTTAATGTCACAGGGGATGTATTTGATATAATAATGTTATTTAATATTTTAACAGAAGCTAAAGAAACTGAGATTAGGCAAGTTTGTTATAAATTAAAACCTAAATAGAACTCAGTGAATCAATCTTTTTTCTGACGAGAGTAATTTTTTCTGCATGTTATATTCCTTCTATATATAACTTACATTTCAGAATCCTATCCCTGACATCAAGGATTTATACACAGTTCTCTCAGTTTATGGGCAAGATAATTTTTGTTGGTAATTACATGAACACTAGCATTCACACAAGGGTCATGGGAGGTTATTTAAATTATACAAGTGCCATACAGATGTAAATGAATGCCCAGATTCTGTTTTCATTGTGCAGGTTAGACTGTTTATTGGTCCATCAGCTGAGCACTGGAATAGAGGTATAACTCTGAACACAAGGTGTAAATGCTGAAGTAGAAGAATCAGGTCTCAGAAAACTGCATAGATTTGTCATTTTAAAGGGCAAACTAAGGAGTCTTCATGGACCAGTTTTAAAGCAGGTTAGCACAAGTTGCTTGCAGGGTCCCATGCCATGAAATGTTTTCATTAAAAAGAAAATGTCAGGATGAAATGCCAAACAGTACCATGACAGGCTGGGGTGGGGCTCTCCCAAAGTTCACTCTCACCTGTGGGCAGCAGCAGGATGGAACTGGGGTTCATGGAAGCACTGGACAGACTCCAAGTCCCTCACTGATGTGAACAAGGAGGCCTGCAGGATCAGTTCCTTTGGACCTCCAGGAGTTCTGGGGAAGCCAAATTGCCCACAGATAATGTTACATCAATTTTTGTACCCTTGGTACAAAGGATGAATACAAGGCAAATAGAAGAACTAAGTTGCAAAGGTAAATCCAGTCCCAGTGCTAAGATTTGTCACTGATCACTAATTCACACTTGTAATGAAAAAGAGTTTTGAATCCACAAAAGTAAATTCTGGCATTGGTTATGTCACCTCTCATATGCTTCTTGGAGATAAATATCAGCCTGTTAGTAAGAGCTTGCTGAACCAGTGATCCCTAAATATGAGGAATGCACAAACAGGGGTAATGTTTTATCACTATCTTATCTGGAAAAAGAAAGAAGTAATGTCTACCCAGATGTGAATTTGGCTTTGACACACAACTGCACAAAGACAATTTTTTTTTTTTCAATCCAGTGGAATTACATCTGACCAGCATTTCCAGAAATGCCTTCTAAAAATCCCCTAATAAACTCAGTGGGTTATGAAATAATCTTGGACAGTGGACACAGAACAGCAAGAAGTAATAATGCACGTTGTTGGATTTATTTACTCACCACACAAGATTACTGAAATATGTGATGGGAGAAGAAAAGGCAGGGACAGATACAGAGGGACCATGTTTCTATCCTGTGGATCACGTTAGAACAATTTGGGGATAAAACAGGGAGCAG
This sequence comes from Leptocoma aspasia, assembly GCA_013399835.1. NCBI lineage: Eukaryota > Metazoa > Chordata > Aves > Passeriformes > Nectariniidae > Leptocoma > Leptocoma aspasia. Next base: position 497,550 of record VXAX01007135.1, on the reverse strand, counting down.
CAAAACAGCATAAGTGGATGAAAGCAATTGCTTTCTGTGAGTACTTTCTTTGAGAATGACTGTCAGGAGACAGGGCAAATACAATTTTACCTTTATATTCAGAGACTGTGTGTATTATCAGATAACTGTGTGAAAAGATATTTCAGAATTTCATGGGAGCAGCCTTCCATAGCCTTCCCTCTGTCCTGCAGTAAAATTAGAGATCAAAATGAAGAAATTTTTGTTTCATACATATCAAAGTGCTATGTTTAGTGAGGGAAAGAAACATAAAAGTAGACTGTCCTGATCATGTGCTGTCTTCTGGACAATATATTGTTCCTTTTGCCAAATATAAAATTAATTTTTTGAGTGGATTGGGAGTCTTATATATCTTCAGCTGTTTTGAAGTTCCTGATAACTCACCCTACCTTAAAATTTAAGCATATTACTATTGTTTTATCTATTCAGATAATTGTTCAACCTTTATCTCTGTCTCCCATGTTCTATGTCACTTTTCAACAAGGCACAGATTTTTTAAAAATGTGTATTTAACCATAATGCACAACTTCCTGTCCTTTATCTGGCTATAAACGATGCCAGTGTCAGTGGGAAGATTCCTAATTACATTAGTCAGAGATGCTGAGCATTTCTGATGATTAAGAATGTTTCATTATTTATTTGTAATTCCTTTTTGCCCAAGGAAGAAGGTGGCGAGTTTGAACAATTCATTGCATTTTAAAATGAAACACAATGCTTGGTTCTGTTGCAGAATAAGAGTAGGAAAAAAGCAAGAGAATTCATGGGAAAGGGTCAAGAGCTGGAGCCAAAGCAAAATTGCAGCAGAAATCCTGAAAATCACTATGGACAGAACACAATGAACTGCCCTGAAACCAGATGTGCTGCTCCCAGTTCCCACACCCTGGGACTGGCACCCACAGGTGCTGCAGAGGACATTCCCATGTTTGCAGCCCCTGCACAAATGTCTGTCCCTGTGAGCAAAGGTCCCTGAGCCTCGTGGCTGCTCCAGGGCGTTTGTGTTAAAGTGCCAAAGTCCCAGGTGACTGCACAGCCCTGCCCACCCACTGCACACACTGGGCAGGTGTCAGGGAAGGCTCTCTCTGGGCACTGTGCAGAGCCACAGCCATCAATACCATCTCTTCTTTCCAGTCACACTCAAGGCTCACTTTTTCCAAGCCCACGTTTCTTCCAGCGAGGATCCTGTTGAGGAGCAAGTTAAAGCTGTAAATCTGGGATGATTCCAGACCTGGTCTTCCCATGGGTTTCAGGAGGCTGTCAATGCCTCCACTGTGATGGCAGTTCCTTGGGAGCAGTCTTTGAGCCTTCCTTTTCCCTGCCTTGGGCTGAGAACATGCTTGGCCTTTAGCCAGGATGCAGAGCTGCTCAGGTGGATGTTAATTCTGAGGAGGCAGATGGACAAGGATAACGCGTTGCTCTGAAAACTCAGTGGCACAGGACTTCTGATAGACTTTATAATCCCCTGCTGCACGAGCTGCATAGTTTTATCTTCAGGGGAAACTTTGAGCTAGTTCTCTACAGAGATGGAAAAACCCAAGCTCCTGCCCTGCTCAGTATTCCATGCTGACATGGAATAGGGTGGACCTGGACATGGAGACCACGCTGGCACAAACTGGGGCAGGTGTTTGGCTCTAACACAATGTCCATTTCATGGAGGAGAGGGGGAATGGACCCAGCTACACCATAAGAGCCTGTGGGCAGCTGCACAGCAAACTGGGCTACTGGCAAGGTCCACTGGCAGAATTTTAAGCGCCCATAAAAATACAATGTTTAGTCCAATATTCATCCAATATTCAATATAAAATGCTGATCATTTGACACAATTTAGCAGCATAACACGGAAGTCACTCTCTAGTAGCCCCTGTTCTGCTGTGGGCTATGGCTGTTTACTGCAGAGGAATTTCCTCTCAGAAAACGTAATATTTTCCTGAAGATCTGAACAAGAAATTCCAAATTCAAAAGCAATAACTCAATACTTTAGTGAATACCACTTGGATGAGCTGTTATTATTGTTTTATAGCAAATATTTTTGTTGCATGTAGTGGCCAGCTTCATTCATTGAAACATGAAGATAATGACAATCCGTGGAGCCTGAAGCTTGGCTGACAAGCCATAGCAGACAGACAACAAAAATCTGTGGGATGGGGTGGGAGGCAGGCACGATGGGATTTCAAAAAAATCCCAAACAAACCCCAGTCAGGCAAACAGCTTCCAAAATATTTATTAAGGTTTTCAAGGCTTCAAAGACAAAGGAGTCATTCCAACCATAAACTCTCATCCCACACAGACAGTGCTTGTACTTACATGCCATTGTCTCAACAAGCTTTTGTTTTGTAGAAAACCTTATTGTTTCTGAATATAATTGTCAGGAGATTAATTTGGAGACGTGACACCGACTGCAGGGAAGTGCTTCATGTGGATGATCACAATTTACCAAAGGGCTGAGTGTGGCTTGTCTTGGCCTCTATGGCATAGGAACAGTGCTAGAGGAAGGAAAGAAGGAAAAAGAGGAAAAGGGAGGGGAAAAAAAATGTGTCACAATCATGTTCAAACAAATTGTGTTATGCAGAGAAGTTCAACTTAAAGGCACTCACTTCCTAGACAGTTTCAATGAAATATATTATTTTACTTACTTAATTTAAGCATATCTTGAAGACTTTTGTTTTTCCAATAATGGATAGAAACACCAGTTATTACTGCACCTCAGCCAGCATGTGGTGGTTGATGAACATTCCTTGATGAACAAAGATATTAGCACTCTACAGACCCTTTTCAGTAGTCAAGAAATTTCTCCACCATGTGGAAAGAACAGTCTCGCTAGTTCAGTGAAATATTAGCACAAAAGGTGAATTCCAAACTACAGGGGAATTTCAGCTCTAAAGTTCAGTTTTAGTTTGCCCTTTTCCACTGAAAACCCAGCTCCATCAAACCCCTGGTTATCAGTGCAAATCCCTGTGGTAATCAGGTATTTCTGGTTACTGTGTGCCCAGGTGTGCTAGGACTTACTTCCACCTGCTGCTGAGATAAGTTCTCTGCAGGAATGAGGTTTCAGCCCACATTTTTCCTGTCTGTTCAGTTATCTGCATCTTTGGGCTCAGCTTCATTCCCTTCCTTTTTCAGACTCTTCCTCTCATCCCCAGGCAGCTGCTCACAACTCACTCCTCCCTTTCTTGTTCCAACACAATTCTTTTTAAGATTCATATTCTTTTTGATCTCCAGGCTCTCAGACTTGGCAAGCCAGCTCTGTAACTGCCTGGGGCCTGGAAAACAGCATTTTCCCAACTGATTATTGAATTACTGTTATTTTAACTCCCTTGAAGTTGTTTACCCCAGGTATCATGTCTCGATTGCTGTTTTGTTGCCCATTGGTTTCCATCTCCTACCAGACTAAACAGCTTTCTTGGACTTAGCTCTATAAATAATCTTCACATGCACGGGCTGAAGCACATAAACTCTTCATGAAAGCAGTACACTTAATTCCCCAAACCACAGGAGTTAGGATTAGCTATCTAGAACATTATACTAACAGTTCCCAGATTTATAGGTTAGGTCAGTGGTAGAGAAGGCTTCTGTGCTGCAGTCTCTGGCTGCTGAATTTGCTCTCCTTTGTAGGTTTTCTCAGCTATTCACATGCATAGAGAGGTGAGGGAGTAGGTGAGTTGCCACCTGAGGTATTGTATGAACAAGTATCTTCCTTCCAAAAATTCCTAGCATCCAGGTCTTTCATGCTTTGTACATTCACTTGCTAAAATTGTCCCTTTGTTTAATATTTTCTAGTTTTCCAACACCTCTGTTTCCTTATCTTTCTTTTCTCTTCACCTCCAACTCATATTTTCATACCACTTCTTTTTGTAAACCATTTTATACAAGGAATGTTTTTGCAATGTAGCCTGAGGTTTCTTAATTTGTTGTATTCCTTTTAAAAAGTGGTGGGAACTCCTGAGAGAAAATGGAAAATATTTTTCAAGACTTCCTAAAATACACTGTTTGTGGGTAGAGCAATGCACTGAAAACAGAAAACACTGCATCTTACTTGTTTGCCTAATTTCCCACTTCTGCTAGTTACAATTAAGACTTAAAACCTAAGGATATGAGCATAAATGCCTGGAAGAAGAAAAATCACTTACAAACTTATTTCCATTTTTCTGGAAAAGTTTAGCTTCAATGTCATATTTATCAGCTGTCATTTATCAGCCAGCTTGTATGGTGAACACCTCTGATACGATGCTACAGAAAGCTGCAGTGTGAATGAAAGAGGAGATAAGGCTGCACCAACTGTCATTGATTCCACCCTGTCCAGGTCCACACAACACTGTATTAAAATCTTTTGTGTCTTTGGAAACCCTGACTATGCCTGTGTCCCCAGCCACTGCTAACAAGGTGACACTGAGAGAAAGCCTTCCTTAAGTAGCCTGGATCCATCTGGAGTCAACTTCCACCAATGCCTGGGGCTCTCTTCATTCTTGGTGCAAGGGTGGCACTTTTCTCCAAATTTAGCACTGGTGAAATTGCAACAGCAGGAGTTTTTTGGCACTTTGTAAGAAACTTTTGGAGCCACTGCAAAATCCACCCAGACGAAGCATCCAGCTGCTAGATAAAGTGCAGCATCCCATTGCAGGATTAGGAAATGTTCCTTTGCAGTGCAGGAAAAGCATTCAGCATGCTGGTATTTGTAAACAGCCACACATCCCAGCCATGAGCTTCTGGAGAACACATTGTTTCCGAGAGGAATGTCAGTGTTAACCCACTGGAGAGCGAGTGGGTGAGTGTGAGACGCGGTGTGAATGTGTGAGCGCGGCGGCGTTTGGAGGGATGGAGCCTGACTCTCCTGTTGGACAGGGAATGAAGTTTGGCTCCCACACAGCCAGCTGGCAGGGCTTGCTCATCCTCTGGCCCTCAGGAGGTCCAGCACTGACCCTGGCACTGGTACAGCTGGAAGCCTCAGGTGTTTGATGGACTGGGCTGTCTTGACACAAAAGAGATGAATGAGAACTGCAGCGCTTAGGGAGCTTCAGGACCATTTCTGTGCACTGATGCTACGGCAGGGGAAAGTCCTCTTCCTGCCTTTGAAGGCTTTCTCTTGGAAAACATTTGGGATAGGATGTGGAAACACATTTTAGGATGCCTTTAAGTCAGTCCTATGTCTTCAGATTATACTAGACAATGGGACTCATTGAGAGAAATTAATTCTCTTTTTCCCTGGCACAGGATGAAAAAATCCATCAGTGTGGATGCTACTCATCATAGCAAAAAGAAAGAAAAGTTGCTATTATCAATGGGAAAGGCTCCTCCAGAAAGGTCAGAACAAGCTCTGATTCCCTTTTTAGCTGAATAGTGAGTGGGAAAGTTCGTGAAAGGATTCCCATGAAGATTTCCATCAGTCACATTGGAATGGCTACTGTGGCACAGACAGGCTCACACTAACCAAGACAGGACTCAGATTTTCTTGACTCTGTCTTTCATTATATTTAAATATTTAGCATCACTAAATAGATAACAAGCATCACTTATGTTTTCAAATGTGGAAAAAAGCTGCAGGTCACTAAAAAAATAAAAGTTCAAAAGCCTAAAAAACATTGTATTACAATAACAAGGTTGAAATCTAGGTTTGTTTTCTGGTCGTTCAGCTTGTGGCAGAGATCTAAAAGCTATTTTAGTAAAGGACAGATAATTCCAATATGAGCAAAAATGAAATTTGTTCAGTACTGAGCCATTCACAGACACTTGGCCATAAAACAGCAAACAACTCGTCATTCTTAATGTTATTTTTCTCTGGGGAACTGAGTTTTTTGTTTGCTGTAATGAACTGTTATAATTGAGCTCAGTTTTACTGGAGTAGAGCTTTATTTCTAAAACAGAAAAGAGAGACGGAGAATTATTTTGATTTAAAAAGATGGTTGCAACAGAGTAAATATACAGGCAATATAACCAGGACTTTCTAAGTATGTAAAAAAACCTACATTCAGTTAATTTTATTTTCTGTTTCATTTTTCAAGGAAAGGCATTTAATTTTCATTGCTGATATATGCTGGCATATAATATCAGCTGGCAGATATTATAATGAAGTGTTCTTTGTTTACAGAAAAAAATTGTGTTCATGATTTTTTAATAATGTTTGACAGTCTCATCAGAAAGAAATGGAGGTCTCAACTGGAATTGTTGTTTGTCATATGCCTGAGGCTGATTTATTTTGTTCCCAAGCTGAGCTGATTTTATTTGAACTAATACCTGAAAGTTTTCTTGCATCTTTTGCTATGACAGTGCTATGAATGAAGTTCTAATGAATGAGCTGCATTTCTCAGAAAACTCCTCATTACCTTCATGCACCTTTCCCCTACACTGCCTGGTAATTTTTAAGGCTGTGATGTTTTATAAGGAGATACAAGTAGTAGGTAAATCAAGATACAGAAGTAACTTTGCTTTTCCTTCTACATCTGCAGCTCTAATCAGAGCTGATCATTTGTGCCAAATCAAACACTGACTTATAGAACAGACTAATGGGTATAAAAGTGAAATATAAATCCTATTTGTGCAGCTTCATCTCAGGCCCACAGTGAGGTTTGTGGTGTGGCTGGATAATAAGCCCACAGGTGCAATTTAAGTTTGTTGCCAAGCACATCAGCTAGAAAACCTTGGAGATAATAGTTCTTATCTAAATTGGGCTTGGCATACTGCATTGGGTGTTTTACTGCACCCCTTGGAAATCACAGAGGATGAGCCTGGAAAATTATTTTGTCTAATGAAAAAAGCTGGGAGCATTAAGTGCTGCCTTTTAGAGGACAAAAAAAAAAAAATGCTCTGCAGAAGAAACAGGACTATGACAGCAAAAGAAAGACATGTCCCACCCAAAGCCCATCACCTCTCGGCTCACTAACTCAAGGCCAGTTCCTGGCTTCATTCCACTTCCAGAGGAGCATCCCATCCACTGAAGGGCATTCCAAAACAACCAGTCAGTTTGGGGTTTATGGTTTCTCCATTTGGATCCTAGGTTTTTAGATATTCCCTTTGACAATAGGACATACTGGAAGGTTTCTGTTAGAAGATGTTTTCCCTTGCAGTTCTCTGAACTGCATCAAGATGCTGCTTCCTGCACAGAAACCCCAAGGCATCCATGGCAGGAATGCATGGTTTGCTTTCTAGAAAAAAAAAAATCCAAAAACCAAACAACTTGCATTTGGCATGATGAACCGTTTTGTGTTCCAAGTCCATATTTTCATTTTGATTCTCCCGGTCATAAATGTCTTGTGATGCTGAGTAACAGCAACACAGTCTGGAAATTATGCCCAGCTGAATGAGGTCGTTCATAGCTGTTATTCCTCATCCATGAGTTACACATTCCAGATATGATGCATTTTTTACCTGCATGCTGTTCCAAGGGATACATGCCATGGACAATGGCAAACACCCTAAGGGAGCCTGGCAGAATGTATGGCCCTATTACCCACAGTCTTATGATCCATCCTTTAATAACCTATTTTTAGTTTGAGATTCTTCCCATCTCTTAAGAAGGTCTAACTTGCTGTAATTATTTTTTGATTTAGTTTTGCTCCCTAGGCATCTTAATTCACAAGTTTTAAGTTATTGCTTAATACAAAGCATTGAAAACAGATTCACACCCAACTATTAACTACTTGATGTATTCAGACATTAGTTAATAAGCTAAAATTTAGGTGTTGAAACAAACTCTAATAGTCAGTGTCTGCCCACAGACACCATCTGAGATGACAGATGACTCCTTCCCATCACTGTAACATCAAGTACCAGGTCACCAACCTCCCAGAGAAGGAACCACACTCATTTTGACGGTTCCACTGAGAGACTGAGCACATTTTTTGCAAAGCAGCAGGAGCTCTCTGCTTTCATGAGGGCTCATTAACTCTCTGCTCAGTGCTCCAAGCCCCACCACACAAGGACTGTAAAGACAGGAGCAGTCCAGTTCTGCCCTGGATCAGCACTGGCCATGAATGTAACTCATATATTATATAAAAATATATAATAATTATATAATATTGTAATTCTATTATATATGTGTATATGTAATATAAAATATATAAACATTTCTTAGTAGATTTTTCAAAGCATTACTGACACAAGACAACCATCAGCCATGTCAGACAGCTTCAGAGAGCATTATGGACCCTCAGACCTGAACTCCTCTCTCATCCCAGCTCCTGACTACATTAAGTCAGGAGAACACTAATGGGACAGCACAGGCATTGCACTTGCCTTTCTCTTCATAGAAGCTGGCTGCATAAAAAACCCATTTTGCTAACTCCTTCATTTTTAGCCAGATTGCTTTCTCTGCTATTGAAATTCTTTTGACCCAGGTTTTTGAAAGTTTGACTTCACCTCTGAGGAGAATAAGAATAAAGATGCACAGATAAGGAGCTCATCAGATCACACATTTCCCCAAAGATACAGGAGAAAAAGAAAAAAAATATTTCTCCGATGATCCCATTCAATTTTTATTCTCTTGGAGGCTTTTGGGGACTGGCTACGTAAAATAATTTGTCGTATTCCTCAGAATTTTCAATACCAAAGGAAGCTTGATAGATAGAATTAATACTGTTCAAGTGGGAAAAAATTGTAATTTTCTCTCACTGCTGTGCAATGAATAACTGTCACAGAGGAACAGTAAGAGCCAGTGGCCTGTCCTGCCTTCATCCCCTGACCTGCATCNAAAAAAAAAAAAATGCTCTGCAGAAGAAACAGGACTATGACAGCAAAAGAAAGACATGTCCCACCCAAAGCCCATCACCTCTCAGCTCACTAACTCAAGGCCAGTTCCTGGCTTCATTCCACTTCCAGAGGAGCATCCCATCCACTGAAGGGCATTCCAAAACAACCAGTCAGTTTGGGGTTTATGGTTTCTCCATTTGGATCCTAGGTTTTTAGATATTCCCTTTGACAATAGGACATACTGGAAGGTTTCTGTTAGAAGATGTTTTCCCTTGCAGTTCTCTGAACTGCATCAAGATGCTGCTTCCTGCACAGAAACCCCAAGGCATCCATGGCAGGAATGCATGGTTTGCTTTCTAGAAAAAAAAAAATCCAAAAACCAAACAACTTGCATTTGGCATGATGAACCGTTTTGTGTTCCAAGTCCATATTTTCATTTTGATTCTCCCGGTCATAAATGTCTTGTGATGCTGAGTAACAGCAACACAGTCTGGAAATTATGCCCAGCTGAATGAGGTCGTTCATAGCTGTTATTCCTCATCCATGAGTTACACATTCCAGATATGATGCATTTTTTACCTGCATGCTGTTCCAAGGGATACATGCCATGGACAATGGCAAACACCCTAAGGGAGCCTGGCAGAATGTATGGCCCTATTACCCACAGTCTTATGATCCATCCTTTAATAACCTATTTTTAGTTTGAGATTCTTCCCATCTCTTAAGAAGGTCTAACTTGCTGTAATTATTTTTTGATTTAGTTTTGCTCCCTAGGCATCTTAATTCACAAGTTTTAAGTTATTGCTTAATACAAAGCATTGAAAACAGATTCACACCCAACTATTAACTACTTGATGTATTCAGACATTAGTTAATAAGCTAAAATTTAGGTGTTGAAACAAACTCTAATAGTCAGTGTCTGCCCACAGACACCATCTGAGATGACAGATGACTCCTTCCCATCACTGTAACATCAAGTACCAGGTCACCAACCTCCCAGAGAAGGAACCACACTCATTTTGACGGTTCCACTGAGAGACTGAGCACATTTTTTGCAAAGCAGCAGGAGCTCTCTGCTTTCATGAGGGCTCATTAACTCTCTGCTCAGTGCTCCAAGCCCCACCACACAAGGACTGTAAAGACAGGAGCAGTCCAGTTCTGCCCTGGATCAGCACTGGCCATGAATGTAACTCATATATTATATAAAAATATATAATAATTATATAATATTGTAATTCTATTATATATGTGTATATGTAATATAAAATATATAAACATTTCTTAGTAGATTTTTCAAAGCATTACTGACACAAGACAACCATCAGCCATGTCAGACAGCTTCAGAGAGCATTATGGACCCTCAGACCTGAACTCCTCTCTCATCCCAGCTCCTGACTACATTAAGTCAGGAGAACACTAATGGGACAGCACAGGCATTGCACTTGCCTTTCTCTTCATAGAAGCTGGCTGCATAAAAAACCCATTTTGCTAACTCCTTCATTTTTAGCCAGATTGCTTTCTCTGCTATTGAAATTCTTTTGACCCAGGTTTTTGAAAGTTTGACTTCACCTCTGAGGAGAATAAGAATAAAGATGCACAGATAAGGAGCTCATCAGATCACACATTTCCCCAAAGATACAGGAGAAAAAGAAAAAAAATATTTCTCCGATGATCCCATTCAATTTTTATTCTCTTGGAGGCTTTTGGGGACTGGCTACGTAAAATAATTTGTCGTATTCCTCAGAATTTTCAATACCAAAGGAAGCTTGATAGATAGAATTAATACTGTTCAAGTGGGAAAAAATTGTAATTTTCTCTCACTGCTGTGCAATGAATAACTGTCACAGAGGAACAGTAAGAGCCAGTGGCCTGTCCTGCCTTCATCCCCTGACCTGCATCAGGGTTGTGACTCTCCAGCCTCTGTCCTGGCATGATCTGGGATAGCTGGGGTTTGTTCACACGCTCCAGGTCTGACTTTCCTTTTTATTTCAGCATATCCAAGGGCTAAACCTCCCCCTTCCACACGCCCAGCCCTCTCCTCAGCTGCTGTTCAGGGCTCTCAGTAGCTCCAGTCTCAACTGCCTCAAGCTCTCCTCTGCACGTTGGCAAAATCAAACCTGCACCAAATAACCCCCCCTTCAGCCTATCACTCTCTTTTCAAGACAAAACCGCCTCCAAAATGAACACATGAGCCTTCAGAGTCAGTTCCCCAAGAATTCCAGTGGCAAGATCCAAATGCAAAATGTCTTTGGAGAAAAGAGATTCTCTGAGCTCATGGACAGTCAGGGCTGTCTGCATAGCTCTGTGTTCACATCATCTGCTTTCCTCAGTAACATTCTGCTCTTTTCCCTCTCATCCTGAAATACAAAACCACAGCTTCCCATGGCTCCAGAGCATGTCCTCTCAGAGCACATATCTTTGCCAAACTGAAGGATTTTTTAGGGCTGAGCCTGCCCTCTCATCAACAGTGAAGGATCTAATGCATTTTTGGGCACAGAGACTGCAATTTATGTAAATAGATCTTAAATATTCCATTAGAGCAGGTTCAAATTCCATGATCCCACTTCCAGTTTTACTGGGGACATACCTGGATTTGTGTGACAGGAGGATTTCTCCTAATTCTTGACCTGAGAGAGAACAACTGCATAGAAAGAGTAAGGAGAGTAAAGTTGAACTCAAGGGTTTAACTGAAAAACATTAGGAATGAAAAGCTGTGAATTAAATAATGCATTTTATTTGTACAGTAAGAGCACCCAGAGAAACTAAAGAAGAAAAGCTGAAACAGGTTATAGAAGAGTATGGAACCTGCTAATTTAAGAGAAAAATATAAGCTAATTAAGATATTGATGCCCACAGTTAAGTGTCCCATTAAATTAGAAAGCACGTCTCTAATTCAAATGAAATGCTTTGCTGGATAAATACTCAGTTCCTTTTTCTCCTCATCTTCAAGAACTGTAATATCTCAAATGGAATACAATGAAATCAGTTTAAGAAAGATTTAGGAATGTCCTGCTAGACAAGACAAGCATAATTCCCATGAATTCACTTTTACAGGGTCTGACTATGTAGACATATTCAGGAAAATTCATCTGAAATAAATAGATTCCTAAACTTTTAGTTTGTAACTCTATGCTTATGTTGAAAATTAAAGTGTTTGTCATTCATCTTCGGTTAAATTATTCTGGAATAATAAAACACAGATCATCAGCACTAAAGGTAGGAAACAGTTTCCCTCTCACACATTAAACACAATTAAACTGTGACAAGTTAATTCAGCATGGATGCAAATCTGGTCATACACATGAAAGAAACTTATATTGTCCTAACCCTTAATGTGCAAATGCCTATTTTTTATAACTATTTTTCTTCTAGGACACAATATCAGGCAGATTTCCCTCTAATTACTGTCACGAGATGTGGAGTAAGGAAGTTCTTACTCTAGTCCTTGATTTCCATAGGTTGCAGTGAGCAGCTGACCACAGAGCCAGCTGAAAGATGACAAAACAAGAGAATAACTCAAATTTGAATTACACAGTTTATTTAAATATCAGCAGAAAAAGGATGATCTTTTGCCTAACTTTGGAAGGAGGCACAGAACACCCTTGGTTACAAAGGCTCAGGCTCTCCGAGTCCTCTGAAGGCTCAAGTGACTTGAGCAGCCTTTGCTCAGTGTCTTTCTCCCCATTTTTCTCTTGCCCAGCTGAAAGAGGAGTGGCAAGGGGATCTTCCTGCAGACATTGGCCTGCAGCTCAGTCTCCCACTGTGCAGGCCATGCTCTTCACCCTGCTGTACAGTAACTACCACAAAGTTATCCCAGGATATTCCTAGGGCTATTCCATGCAGCCACAATCAACCTGTAACACTAATTCAGACTGCTCCCAATTTTTTTTAAGTGTACAGAGCCTGTTTTTGACAGGACATACTATTACTATATAAATATTTATATATTTATGACAAATAAATAAATAAATTTACAACAAACATAAATTCGTACCCGAACTGGTTTATTTTTCTCATGGACAAGCACTCTGCACTATATGGTTCTCTTCAATATTACAAGTCCATAGTCAATTATAAACCCTTTATATTTCTCTAGAAGGAAGGTTAAAATTCAATTCTCCTTTATTGCAGTTTGCAAATACAACATACTCTCCAGCTGGCTTGGAAAAGCTCCTCAGTTAAATCATCTTGTGCAACACTGCTTCTTACTCACTGGTGCCTCCCTACACAACAACAACCTGACAGCCCCACACTTCCAGGGTATTTATTGGTCTGTCCTTAAATGGGAGAGTTATTTTACAACATAATTGCTTTTTATGGAAATGACTGCAAAGACAGTTTTCTGTTTCTTTTTTTTTTGAGGGGTTTTTGGGTGAGGGCACCACGGCGCTTTTAGGTTTTCAGTGTCTCCTAGAGGCTTTGAGTCCATGCTGTCATGCTTTGTGCCTCTCCCCAGTAAATCAGGTGCCTGGTTCTTTGTTTTCAGGGTTTAAAATACTGTTACCAGCAGAAAGTGATGTGTTATCATGGCAGAGTTCCTGTGTTATTGAACTGAGGCAAGGAGCCCAGAAAACCAAAGGAAAATGGTCCACTGAAATCTATATTCTTTCCCTCACCACAGCTCCAGAACATGAGATTATTATGCTTGTTAGAATAACTATTATTTGCCCATGTCCAGGGCTGGTGTTTCCTGGAATGTTGAGAAGGTCCACACCTAATTACAGTGCTGACTTGATTATTTTTGTCCAACTCATACTTTAAAGAAATCCATTACAGCTTATCCCCCAACCAAGGAAAGTAAATGAACTTACTCGAAGGATCAATACACTCCAAAATGGTGAGGCAGGAATAAAGAGGAAAATTGGAGCACTTTTCTACAGGGTCCTATAAAGGCTGAGAACCTTCAGTGTGAGTTAATTGTTTCTGCTACCAATACTGCAGCTCCCAGATCCATCCAGGTCTCCCTGCTTTGCTTGCAACAAGGCTGTCCCCTGGCAATCCTGGTTGTTAGGTCTGCATCATTTTGTCTGACTTGACTGGATACTCCCTGGGACAGGGACTGTGCCTTGTCTGCATTTTAAAAGTAAAGACACACACATAATACATAATTGCTATACGAAAAAAACTTAACATTCAAGGCAGCGTTGTTGGTTTTTGCTTTCTATGACTCAACAAATTTGTTACCTTGAGGTGCTAAAGACAGTTGTGAGCACAAGAGTGAGAAAAAAAGGTCAGTTTTGCTACTATAGAATTGTCTTCTCGTTTCATAGGAATCCACTGGTGCTGACACTGATATGTGCTGGTTTCCCCTCTCCTCCAAGGTGTTGTTTTTGTGAAAGTGCAGAGCAGCACCTTCCCAGCAACATCTGTCAGCCAGGAAGACTGCGTATTTTTGGCATTTTCACAGGCAAAAATTATAGCACAGAAAACAATAGGTACAGGACCAATGATGCTGACAGGTATCAAAGAAAGCTGCATTTATATAGAAATTCCAGAAGAAACTGAAGTCCAGCTAATAAAACACTCTTCAAAGGGGAAATGGGCTCTTTCTAGATGCCTGTCCTTGACTGCCCTTTTTCTAAAGAATCCAATTAATCATCCTGAAAAATTTATTAGCCACACTGTTTTGGTGACTGGGATTTCCCAGTGCTATCTGAAAGGATAATCAACCCCTGGGGATGCTCAAAGCATTTGCTAAAGGGGTCAAAACTTTCCCTCACCAACAAAATGCTGCTGTTCTTGTGATATCTTAATGTCCCCATCAATGGCAGAGAAAATCTCCCCTGACCAAGAGCCCTGGGGCATGAGTGAATCAATACCTTACACAGCACCTGGTCTTAGGAAATGTTTATTAATGATTGCTGTGTTATCTATTGGGGGTGCCTATGTGGAAAAAATATCCTCATTTTTGCCCACAGGGCTGCAATGTATTTGTTTTCACAGGTTTGCCACACATGGTTAGGCACAATTAGCATTTGCAGGAGGCCTGGGTAACAGGTAAGCACGACCCCAAAATGGGGCTTTTCTCCTGGGAGCCCCTTTGAAGGTCAGGGTTGGCGCAGATGTGGTTTGACTTCAGAAATCTGCCCGCTCCAGCTCACTCCAGCTGGTTATGGGGAGAGCAAGTGCAATTCCCCCACGGCTTCCCAAAGGCACTGAGTCAAACATCTCAGTACACTGAAAAAATCAGGGTCTCTAACGAGAAATTAGTGGCACTGTGGCTCTTGGTCATTCTGCCTTTTTGTTATTACTGCTCATTAGTTCTGCCCCATCTGCATGCAGGAGCCCCCTAAGTGACAGATACTCTGCAGACAAAGGACAAGGGTGACAGTCCCTCCTTCAAGACTAGAGCAGTGCTTGGAGCCTGTTAAATCTGAGATGTTAATCCATGAAGTTTTAGGCTACTACTTTTTGGCTGTATCCAGCAGGGCTGGTACAGTGCATTTCAGAGCTGGGAAACCCCTCCCCTTCACTTGTACTTCTGAAAAACAGAAGATTCAGTTCAATTGACAGAGTGCGTTCCTCAACATTTAAAAATGCATTAGCTTGGATTTCTATTGTTAACTTGAGCTCTCCCTGAAACATATAAATTAGTGTTTGGCTGAGAATTCCTCTGTAAGTTGCAGAATACGACAACTTGCAGGATACAGAACTGTGAAGCAAGATGAAGCATCCCCAGCCCCTTTGCCTTTAAAATGCCATGGCAGCACAGAGGCTCTGGGCAGAACACCTTATCTGCTCTCCAAAGCCGTGACTCTTCATCCTTTCCTTATGAACACCCGCGGGATTGCTCGCTTAGCACACACCAGAGGCAATGGATAGGGTGAGCAGGCACTGCAGGCAGAAACCCCCAGCACCGAGCAATTCCCCTCCACATGCAGAGACTTGGGAGCTGAATTGTGCTGACTAGCGAGCCCTCGGCTGAGCCATGTGTGCCCGGGAGGAGCAGCCCCGCTGAAAAGCAATGCAGTAAGTGCCGGGATATTGCAGCAGGCACCGCTTCCCTTTGCAGCTCCTGCCGGGAGAGACACAGCCCCGGGTCCGGAGCAGTGGCAGGGCTGCAGGGCTCTCTTGCTGCTGTTTCTGAGCGGAGTGGAGGGATGGAGCGGATTTGCGGTGCCAGGGACCGGGTGGTTTGCTTTGTGTGGCTCTGGGGGTGTTGCAGGAGAGTGCTTGCCGTGTGCCCTGTGCTGAACTAGGATTGCTGCCTTTTGGGGGGGCTTTTTGTGGGTGTTTGACAGTGTTTGGGCAGAGATGGTGCTTAATAACTTAGTGAGCATTTGTGTTCTCCTTAATCATGCAGCTTGTTTCCTGTGCTTGGGTGCAAACTATTTTCTGTACTAGTACTGGGTACTCTGGTGCTGGGTTTACAGGGGCTGTGCCTTTGGGTGATGATGAATTGTAGATTGAAACTATGTGAATGAGTGCCCCGATGGTGGGTAAGACTTTAATTGCACTTCAGCAGATACGGCTAATTTCTAGTTTGTGGTAAATTCTTCACTGTGGTCTGGAATTGCAGGTGCTTTTTTGGTAGATAAATGTTTGTAAGCAGTACTTTACCATAGCATAGCTGTGGCTTTCTTCAGATTCTGATGTTCTCTTTCTGTACTCTGCAGTAGCAGCTTTCTGTTTGTACTGAGTAGGAGAGGGAAAGCATGAGTTAAAGTTTGCTTTATATGAAGAGGGATTTTTACATAGTTTGAAAGTGTTTGCAAAATTAGGATTTGGGCAGTAATTGCAGGCCTTTGGAGAGATCTGTGCAGCATTTAAAGCAAATTTAGCCATACAGTTCTTGTTCTGTTACTTAGAAACTAATACCAAGCTTCATTCCTCTGGTTTCTTGGTACAGCTTCCTCAGTGACTTACGAGCTCTGGCTTTAGGATAACTGCCTGCCTTCAGCCTCACTGCCATTTTGGGCTTCAGGCATGTTTAACTCTTTAAGGCAATGTTTGTGATTTTTTTTTTTAAGAGAGCAGTACATGCAACTGCCAAAAGTTAGGCATTCTGTTTTTGCTGCTCAAATGTCAATAATAAATAGCCATTGGTCTCTTGTAAAGGAGCACTAATGAAACCATTCGTTGGTTTTCCCACTCAATATTTGTTTATAAGTTGGGGTTTATTTAGCTCTTGTAAAATATTCACATAATGAAGAAAGAAATATTCCTCTCATGTATTTGTAATTTTAGTTTTGAGCAAAATTTGTAGCGTCACTAATTTGAAAGGATAATTCTCAAAAAATAGGCAAATAAAGTTCGGCTTCTTCTTAAAGAGTTTTTGCAGAGATGCTGCTGAAGATGTGTGTAATGTTTGGTCCCAGGCACAGCTGATGAGACCAAAAAATACCCCGGAAGTTGTGGCACCTTTCCACTCCTGTGCAACATGCATGTATTGGAGTTTTCTTCTTGACATTAATGCTCAGGTGCTGAAAAGAGATATTTCCTCTGGCACTGCAGTCAAGAGGATTTTCTCCTTTTCATCTAAGAGAAGCCTTGTGACATATGGTGCTGTTGAGTTGCAATTGCTAAGATAATGCAAAATTAATAAGTGATAATTATTCTTCATTAGCTGTACAACTTTGAAGATGGACAAATCTACAAGGAGGGTGGATCACATCTGAATCTGATCTGCTCCCCTCCTCCCTTTCTCTCCAATCCAGACTTCTCCCCTCCTGTTTATGAGCCTTTGATGGGTGCTATGGTTGCTCTCATTTAAGGACCCGAACCTAAGATCACTGCAATTTTTCCAATCACAGGTTCACAATCCGTGTGTGCCTCATCTGCCCCTGTTTTCTCCATCTAGACTTCCAGCAAAGCCAGTAGCAAACTTGGAAGATATGAGAATTTATTATGAGATATCTCTGACTGAGCATTATAAACCCAGTGTCGGTGTATCTGTCACGAGGAAAGAGCAGGGATTTTATCTGTAACTAAAACGTGCTCAGAACACACAGTTTTGATGATATTATCATCAGATATTTTCAGGTAAACTAACTCTGGTAATTTAACACACTGCCATTTTCAAATTATTTCTTCTGAGGTAAAAACAGGGGAGGGAAAGAAACGCAAAGAAAGAGTTGGATGTTGGAAAGTCACTGGATTCATAATGAGAATCACAAGACAAAAAGAAAGATTATGTCTGGGTTTATGCTTTCATGCAATTCTGAGTCTTTAATTAAAATGTGTTTCCTGAACTGGAACCTCAGAATTATTTGCCAAATATTATTGTTCATGTCAAATATAAAATGGAGAACATTAGGTATAAAATCTAATTTCTCAGTCTAGAATAAGCATATTAGTAAACATTATGTTTCACCTCGTCTTGTCTGTAAGTAACCCTGGCAGGAGCCTTGCCTCAGAAGTCAAGTTCACTTTATTGCATTGCAACCTGAGAGAGAAACACACAAAGGGAAGTTTACTAATTTTGTCCTACACTGCCTGTAATGAACTGCAAGTCAATTTAATTAATGAAGAATAGCTGCCCAACATTTGTAGTCACCTGAACTACTTTAATTTGCATCACTGTATTTCTACCAGTTTTTGACATGTAGGAGCACAGACAGCTTTCCCTGACAGTAAGAAATACAACTGTCATTTAAGTACCAGAGGCAAAACTTCCAGTACAAAACTGGACAAAAGAATATACAGTGGGTGGATAAACAGATAAACATGCTGCATAATTTCAAAGCCCAGTGAAAGTGTGTGTCATTGTTGCACCAGGAAGCCATGGCACAGACGATGTCACATTAAAAGACACGACATTCAGCACATTCTCAAAGAGATAAGTTTAGCTGTGTTTGTACAAGAGTGGGGAATTTTTGTACCATGCTCAGTAGGACTGTCATGTTTATAAAGTAATACATCTTACAGCTAGTGACATCCAAAATGTGCCACATACATAGACAATACTTTCTTTCAGACTACAAAAGAAAGGACATTTTCTTCCTTTCTTGTTTTTCAAGGGTAGACTTTCTGATGGCGTCAACTACTTAGATATGCTGCATAGTAATCATTTTATTCATATGTATGAAAGAAAATCTCTCAGAATCTTCATTATACTTTTCTGCTGTGAGCATCAAGATTGAATTTAATTGGGATTTTCAGATATATGCTTAGACAGTCCATTTTCAACAACAAAATGAATATGCTATTATTTTCTACTATCACTTCTTTCCAAGGGCAATTACTTAATACTCTGTAATAGCTACAATTTAGGATACTTCATTTGCCACAGTGACTCTCCTCACTTTCCACACCCACACAAACCCCAGAACCTACTGTGAGTAAAGCAGCAGTGCAGTAGCATTCAAGGAGGATTAAAGGACTAAGACTGAGTACTTCCTAAAGCCTGCAGCCTGAGCTGTCGTTTAAAACAGGAGCAGAAATGATGTACCTGCCTTTCCCAAGTGCTATTCCAAGGGTGTAGATATGCACACAAAAACCATGCAGAATTAGAAAGATCACATGCTCTGTTTGGCAAAGTGTCTTCAAAGTGCACCTGGTAAGGCAGGGCAACCTTCAGAAGGTGCAGGAGAACTGGCCCACGATTCCATCACCTTCTGCATCTATTCCTTAAAGCTTTAGGCAAGAATTCTGGCATCTGGCTTTTTGGAGGATAATTCAAGACACTGAACTTTAAAAGAAGGCTGTAGAAGTCTGTATTCTAACAAACTTAGTAATGAGCAACAAACTGCAAATCAGTATCTGATTTCACTGGAACATCTGGAAGAAACTCCAAATGCCGTGTGCTCAGCTCTGAATCTTCATGAGTTCATGGAACCTTTAATGATCTTTTCTTTCCTCTTGGACACAAATAAAAAGGAAACAGCATGTGAACTAAACAATAGTTTGCTTGAACGATGGCTGTAGAGACACACACCTCTTCTCAGCATTATTTTAGCATTTGAGTTTCAAATCTATTTCATCTGGCCCTGGGGAGACCAAGCCTCTGGGGATCCTATCCATGATGCTCAGAATTCATAGTAGTCAGCCAGGGAGCTTCCTAGACAGGAAGAACATTGTGTTTCCCCCAGTGTCAGTCAGGACTTTGTTCAGAGGGAAAGATGAGGAAAAGAGACAGAAGGTTGCTGAAAGCACAGATGCTCACATTTCTTCTGCTAGAAACAGGGAATGATTTATTTCTTTTTATCATAAATCACAGGTTTTCCTTCAAGGCTTTGCTTTAGACTTTCAATCAGTGCTGATGGCTGTAAAGAATCACATGCCCAAGCAAATCTAAACTACCTCGTGGAAAAGCCTTCCATTTCTCTCCCTGCCTCATCTGATTGATTTCATGATTACTGGAGAATTTGCTGCCTCACACATTTAGTTTGTCTTATAAACCAGTCCAAGGCAGCTGGTGTCACCCATACAATTTTGTTTCCATATTCAAATTCAAGGTCTCACTCTCTCTGTCAGCATCACCAATAAATCTATGACTTCTTACCAAATAACCATATCACACCATATGGTGCAGAATTGTTTTGGATTTTCACCAGTTTAATTTATAGTTCAGCCCTCAGTCTGAGCATAATTCAGCTGGGAGGAGATCAGTTATAGAATCACAGAGTGGTTTGGGCTGGAGGGGGCCTTAAAGCTCATCTCATTCCAGCTCCCTGCCATGGACAAGGAGTCTTCACTAGACCAGGATGCTCATAGCTCCATCCAACCTCTCCTAGAACGCTTCCAGGGAAGTGATTTTTAAAAAGCCTGGTGAAAGCCATGAGCCAAAAGGCACACCAGATGCTGCAAAGAATAGTGGGAATGAAATGAAGAGGGACAGAGGGAGACAATTTTTGTCAGTAAGATCTTGTCAGGAAAGTGTCTCCCATTATTAGTAGTCCAAATAATGATAAGTCATAATTGCTCAAAGTTAAGAAACTCAAAGTAACCAAACCAAAAAGACTGAACTCTGGAAAAAGAAACATTGCATTCATTTTGTCTTCCATTTTGGGGCATTCTTAAGGATTTATGCTTCAAAGCTTCCATCTTCAAACATCTGAGAGCATTTTAGAATAAAGAATTTTATATCCTTGCACAGTAACCTCAGCAGAGCTTCAAAAGCATTGCTGCATATGAACATCACACAAGGTTAAAATTTAGGTAATCCCTATATTGAGAATCACTTCACAAAACATTTCTTGCTTCTGTTTTATTTTCATTTTTTGCACCATTACATGACCATCTTTGTGTCTTACAGACAGCAGAAATGTTTCCCAGGAAGAAAAGTGGAGAGATTTTCTACCATCTGCATCAGCAAACCACCAGAAAATGGTGTTTTCTGGATTATATTGTGCCTCTGAGTTCACTGTATCATCACTGCAGTTTTGCAAGTTGCAAGCAAAAGGCAGCCAGAAAGGAAATACCCAAGTAAAGCTGATCCAGTTCTTGTTCAGCTACAAAAGTATTCAGAAATATCTCTCCTTACTCTTTTCATGGGCTATATTTGGCCAGCACACTGAAGTTGACTCCCATTATATTCTCACCCATTCAGACTCCGTCACACCATTACAGCACTGACAGTTCTCATCTCCATGTTCACTAAGGGTATTTTCTGGGAAAAAGCAGATTCTCCTGTTTGGAAGCACCTGCTTTCACTTCATATCATTTTCCTTCTGCCACATCTTAGTAATGAGCTCTTTTAAGAATTGCCTGGAGAATGGGAACAGGTTGGTAACAGCAAGAAAAAAAAAACCCAAAACAAACTCAGGATTGCATCTGTGAAGGAGTTTTTCCCCAGCTGCCTTCTGCCTTGGGTCTTGATCCCATATCCATGGAATGCAATGAGGAGACTCCCACTGGCTCTGCACCAGAACCTAAAAGACTTCCATGGAAGGTGTATTGGGAGTATTTTTGGTGATGTTTATGATGCAGAAAAAAAGAAGTGCAGGAGCTGGTGACCTTGCAAACCCTGGCCATGGTGAGCAGCCCCTCCTGGGCAAACACCCAGCTCCTCTCAGGGCTTTTATTTGCCTGAGTCCCACAGACATTAAACCTTCATAGCTGGGCTGTTACAGACAATAAAGTTTTGTTCCATCCTCTTGTTTTCTAATATTGTCTTGATTTAAATTATGTGCGGAACAAAGGAAATAATATTTTAGAAGAGGAATGAAAGCATAATACAGGCACAAATAAAATTTGGTTACAGACAGAATTAAAGTAGATGGAGTAACTTTTCTTATGAAGAAATACTGCACCTAGGGAGGGTGTTTTGTATAATACTCCATAGCTTGGGATTTGATTTAAAAAGCCTTTTGGACACCCTTAGATCTCAAAATGTAGAGAAAACCAGCAAGGGAATGTGTCTCTTTTTTTTTATCTTTAAAGCATTTCCTTCACATAATCCTTGTAAAACCGAGATTTTGGTGAGAAATAATAAGTGCATACAAACTAAGCAGATTCTCTGAAAGAAGCAAAACCCAAAAAAAAAAACCCAAATAAATCAAGATCTGGAAAGAAAATGCAAGAAGCATATATTCCACAGTAAGTTCCCTTAAGCAATATTTAGAGCTAATGCATTTTCTGTCTCTAATGTAAGAGCAAAGGCAGTGGGTCCCAGCTGGGTACAGCTGTCTCTCTTGAAGGGGCAGCTGAACGTTTCAGCAAGCAGCCAAGGAAGGGGAATGTTCATGTGCTGCTTCATTTCAAGCTCACTGGACAAACTTGTAGAGCAACCTGTCAGGGTTGCTGACATCAGTATTTGTCTCCAAAACTACCCTGTGACACTGGGATTGACTTAAAAGGGCACTATTGAGCTGTTAGGAAGCACAGTCTGCACAGAAACCATCACGGTCTGGAAGAGGAAGAGGTTGACTAGTGGTGAAATACAGAGAGGGCATTTAATTTATAATTGTGCACAAGTACACACACAGATGCAAACCTTAGGGCTCGTTTTGGGGTTTCCACCAGCTCTTCACTAAAAAGGGCTGCTAAGCAGGGCTTGGGAGCCACTGGAGCCCACAAACAACGCAAGATTTTTGTAGCATTTGTCTATGTTGTGAAGACAATATACCAAGTTTCCCATGAAACAAAAGAAACTCAGAGCTTTTCTATTCCTCTTTTTTTCGTTTTTAACACTCTGGGTTTCCTTCCCTGAGCCTGTAGACCTGAAGGAGTAGCACCTTACAAGCACTGCTCCCTGCCCGTGGGCAAGGGAGGCACAGATTAAATACAGCAGAGATGGAGCTAAATGTGCTGCCTGACTCAACAGAACAGCTTTCTGCTTCCCCTGCACCTGGGATCTTGCTTTAAAAGTCATGTTATGTTTTCAGGTGATATTTAATCAGTCACCATCCATAAGAAAACACCTCAGCTAACTGCTAGGCTGGTTTTTTCCTTTTGGTTAGCACTGAAGTGTCTTACTAATCGTGGAACAAATTCTTCTGTGATGCTTGCTTGGCTTCCAAATGTCTGGACATGCTGCATGTGTGGTATGTGAAACTCATCAGCCTGCAGATTGCAAATACAAGGGATCAGTCTCACCCTTTACCCTGCACTTACCATTGCTGTCATAGCAACTTGGCCCCATATATTCAAAGTTTGTGTGTATGTAAACCTGCTGCCCTCAAAACCATTTCTTTGTGCTCCAGTGACTTCACTGGGCAGTTTGGCAGCAGAGGGCCACGTTGAATTCTTCTTAGTTAAAATTCACAGGAGTTATAGTTTAACACTGAAAAGGGCAGACTGGCTGTGTAAGGGAACCACAGGAGCAACCTACCTAGGCTGAGGTTTTTTACGAACTCTGATTTAGTGATTTCAATTTATTTGGTTTTCTGAGATGGTCTAGAGCTCATAGGCAGTGTATTACTCTGTCTTGGCTGACAAGAGGTAACTTCTAAAGATGCATGACCTTGTTTTCTTGCTGTCTTGGAAACATAATAATAACCCTACCACATTGGAAGTGATACTTTTTATTGAGGTTCCCTACCCCATTTGCAGTTATGGCCATGTTATGTGCTGTGCCACAGTAATAACAGAAACACTTCAACATGAGCCTTGCTGGAAATAGCTCTAGCACAGCTTTGAAAGCCATTTTTTCAGGTGAATGAAGTAAAGAGAAACTTTTCATCTCCAGGAACATATGAGCCTTTCTAGTGCACTTCGAAGCTTGGCCAGCTGGAAGCAGGAGCTGTAGCAAACTGCTGTGGAGCCTGTTTGGAAGCTGACTCCAGCACAGAAATTGAAATAAATGAATTTGGCATCTAAAAAGAGGTTTTGTGGAGTCAACGCTTTCTAAGCAGAGGACAGAGAGAGATTTGGCAAGGTTGGTGCATACATTATTGACATTTTAATGTCACAAAGGGGTAATCCCAGGTCTAGCTCTGAGCCAGCTGAACTTGTCGTGGTCTTGAAGCCCACCCTTGTCAGGTGTAGGGCTGAAGTGATGCTGAAGTGACAGCTGTGTGGGCAGGGGAGTGTCGGACACACACGTGCAAAATAAACACCCCACCCTTTTTGTACTAACCTGTGATTTTCTGCATTCCCTACTACCCACCCACCAAAGACAAGGCTTTTATGTGGATAGTTGTCAGAGAATGAGCAAGGGAATGTTAATAAAATAAATAATTTATGCCTGCTTTTGGTTGTTCATACCAAAACACTTTTTTAAAGGAATCTTTCCGAAATGGAAATCAATGATGGTTGGCATCATTCTCAGAACATTGCCTTGGGACACTGAAGTGCACAAATGCCTTGCTGATATTTTGGACACAGTGCAGAAGAATTTTCCAAGTGATTTTCCATCTCCCAGGAAAAAAAATTGTATTTTCCTATTTGCATTTGGACAACTATTTGTATCTTAAAGCAAGTATCTGAAAAACATTCATGCCTGCAGCATTTTAAAATTAATAGCAGAGAAGGAAATAACACTGGCAGTCTAGCAGAATTTTTTTCTGTTGGATTTGGTAAGAATAGGATACTCTGTGTAAAGAAAGTCTTGTTTCCTTATTTGTGTAGGGATCAGAACCGTTGTCTTTAGCTTTCTTTTCTCCTGACAATTTGTTCCTGTAATCTCCTTATGTTCCCACATTAAAACCTTTGGCTAAATTGAGAGGTAGCTTAACTGACAATTTAAGCTACAAATTAGTAAACATAACAGGAGGCAATGGAACAAGTCACCCCACAAAGAGAGAAAAACAGTGAAACAGGAATCTGTGCTGCCTCACCTACTTTTTATTCCTTCTTTAAAAAAAAAAAGTTTCCTGCAACATCTTTCTTGCTGCATTTGCAAGTTACATCTGCTCACACAAAGCCCATGATATGCAGAATATTTTGCACCATGGTTAGGTCTGTTCTAAGGAGATAATAATGGATATTAATTAGTGGCAAGCACAGGAGCTGCGTGTCTGGAGGACACCCAGAGTCTGAGCACATCCAGGGCAGTGAAGGGACAAGATTTGAGATGGGCCCAGTGGCCTTGTCTGGGGGCACACAGAGCTCCTCAAAATGGCTCAGCATCAGCTGAAACATCTTCTCCCAGTGCAAGGTGTGTGGTGTTACAAGAGCCTAACTCAAAAATCACAGCAGGTGATTCCAGGTCACCCTTCTCAGGAATGGGGGGAGAAGAGGCAGAGGAGCTCTGGGGACCTCTCCAAGAGCACTGCCATCACTGTTTCTCTGAGAAAAGATCATGGTCCATAACCAGCACAGCAGATACAGTACTTCAAATCTGTTTTCTGCAAGAAAACCAGGGCTGCCTCACCCAGAGCTAGAGCAGCACCACCAAGGTGCTCAGTTCTTCAGGGAGGAGGGGGCTTGTGGAAGGATTAATTCTAAAGCACCAAACTAAGAGCCCCAGCTCCTTGGCTAGGACATTTTCCTTGCTTTCCCCCCTCTTCACCACAGGATCCAGCAAAGTGTCTCACCCATTGACTGTCTGGGAAATGTGATAAGTTTGATCAGGAAAAGAAAAATTTCTCCCCCAGGTCTATTAAATTCTGTGGGTGTCCTGAGAGGAGATGATCTTTGGACAGCAGCAGAATATATGACTGCAAGCAGACAGTAATTTTATTACACAACTGCCCAATAGCACTTCTCTGAAAGATTTTGAAGTTCTGTGGCATAGAGAAAGTCAGCATTTTTTAAAGCAGTTTAAACCATAAAACAGAGTAGTAAGCAGCAGGGGAAAATAAGAATGGCTGTTCCTTCAGAATTTTTGAGTGATTAGACTAATTTTCAACCTTTCCTGTACATGATCTATTATTTTATCTCCCACCTAACTTCATAGCAGCAAACAACAGTCTATTTTAAACCTTTGTTTTTCCTCCATTATTAAAGCATTACTCTCTAAAATAATGTATTTTTGCAAAATGTTACTGTAAGAGACAGGAGAAAGCAGGAGCAGCTCCAAAAAATTTTCAGATGGCTGTGCCAGTCCTGCTGCTGTGCCATGTCACTGCTGCTGTCAAGAATATTCCTCACCTTGAAAGCCAAATCAAAGAGAATTTTAAAATAAGGAATAAAATTAGAAGATCAAACATGTAGAGGTGAGGAAAGTGGAATCTGGTCCAGTACTTACTATATTCTTGCCCATATTTGTGTTATCATGAAATAAAAATCAGTAAATGCTCTAACTGCAATTTATGTCAGAGTAAAAAGGAGAGGAACAATCAAGTTTCTAGAATATTTTACTTTTATCGCATAACATGGGCTAACTACTGCATTTTTTTCCCCAGTTGATCCCTTTGTAAGGTTATCTTAGAGAGTTTCCTCCCACTTTATTTGAAGAACTGAATACAAAGGATGAATTCTATTTCTAAACAGATTTACTCAGCAAAATTTTCTGATTTCTGTTCTTACAGTTTCTTCTCATTGTATTACCACTTTCTTTTTTTCGTTTTTCCCACACAGCTCTTGCTAATATAAACTTGCATTAACATGTTGCTTATTGGGCCCATAAACAAATTAACATGCAGGGTGTTAAATAGCTACTAAAGGTCTTGTAGAAATACATTTAGAAGGCAAGAATGTGTTTGAATGAATAACAAACACATCAAAATAGCAAAGATGATTCTATATACCTCTTTCTTTTAGATATTTCTGTAGATCTCCGTAACTTTCCGAGAAGCTGTGCTTAAAACACTGGTGTGAATACAGAGCAGAAAATCTGAAGTAATTTACTTTCAACCCTTCTCAAAAATACGCTGCATTTGCTTGTACAGCAGAACAACTCTGGGCATGCTGAAAGGGTGCTGTGAAAATCACTGCCCCGTAAAGTCCTTGCTGGCTACTGTTTAGAAAAGGAATTTGTGAAGGAATGAAAGCACTTTTTCACCAGGTTGCGAAAAAGGAGAAGGAATAAATAGTTTCCAGTTGCTGGAACGAAAAAGGCGAGGAAGTGCAAGTGCATGCAAACAGGGAAAACCACAATTCTCCTTTGCAAAAGGGAAGGAATGATGTGTAAAAGGCATTCAACAAAATACTTCTATCCCAGCCACAGGAAAGATTTGTGTATAATCAACTTCTGTTTTCTGCAGAGCAGTTGCCAACGTATTTTCATGCAAGCTGATGTTGTTTTCCCTGCTTGAGTGGCATAGCAATAATAAATACATTTATTATTCATTAAATGCCTTCAAAATATTTTAATATGCCTCAGCATTTCCAAGGTGTTCGAATCACAGCAGTAAAACACCCTGCTCACATAATTTGCTGCTGAATTAACAACTGAATATTACAGTTTGTAGTTTAAAGTTTCTGAGTGCACATTTTCAGACAGAGTGGAGAATCACTTTAGGTATCTGGAGTCAAACCCTTAAAAAGAAGCTTTCCTCTTAAAAATCACACCCCACCCACCCATCCCCCCTAAAAAAAAAAAACCTGGCATTATACACCGCTCGATTCTTCCATATTTTAAAACAGGATTCATAAAATTCACCAAGTTCAGCAGTTGTCAAATGAGGAAAAAGATGTTTTTAAGGTAAAGGCAGACCAATAGGTAGGTGCTGTATTATGTGCATGCATTGTTTCATGTGATTTGGTTTGTTTCTTTTCTATACACACAAAAAAACCCAACAAACAAAAAAAAACAAACCCCAAAGAAAACAAAACAAAACAAACCGAAACCAAGCCCTCCCCCCCAAAAAAAACCCGAAAAAAACCACCCCAAAAACCAACCAAACAAAAACCAACAAAACCAACAAAACAAAAAACCCAAAACAAACAAAAAAAATGAACAACAAAACCCCCCCACGAAACAAACAAACAAAAAACCAGGAAAGGAATGAGGAATCAAGATTTAGTCTTCTGGTTTTCTTTGCTTGCTGTTTGGAAGCAAGTCTTCACATTGCTGACTTCACTGGCCACAGGGTCCCAGCCTAGATTTGCATGATGGAGAGCTCTGCATAGCATTTCCTGAGTGCCACTGCATGCCAAAGCAGATGGAAGGTGATTTATGGTCTTCATTGTTTATGGGGATAAAGGAGGAGAGAATTATGCCTGGATCACTGTGTCCCAAATAATTCCTTAAGGTTATCAAGTTTGCACAGCTCTGTCTTATGTTAAGTTTATGCCAGGAAGAAAAAAAAATAAATCAAAATATGAGGAAGTGAACCACTGAAGCAGAATGAACAGGGAATGTACCAAAGCACATTGAGCTTATTTATCTGCAGCTGAACCACATCAACCAGGGAGAAGTTTTATTCCCAGTCACTGCTAAGAGCTTCCAGGGAAACACTCCCAGATTATATTACTGCCACCAAGTCCAGCATTTGGTGAACTTTATCTACAATTAGAGTCTGGCAACATGCAGGCCATAAGCAAATAAATCTGAAAGCTAAATAGTTTTTCTTCTTAAAAGATTAGCACTTGAAACATCTAACTGCAGTTACCAATGTTGTGTCCTGTGAAATACAAAGAGAGAAATCATTAAGAGCTCTAAGGGCAGCCTGTGATACAATGAGCAATAACAGGAGATACTCAGCCCTTCCAGCAGCCTGGAGAATGCTGCCATTCTTGGAAAGGGTTTAGAGACACTGGAGACATGATCCTAACATGATTGAGACTGGCAGAAACCTCTCCCCGAGATGCAAAATAAGGCTAAAAATGAATATGTGTTGGAGTTATTTACTGCATGTCTCCCAAATAAGAATATGGAACTCCAGGTATGCAGAGGATGTTTCCCAGAGGTCTGGCCTCTGCTGTCTGCTGAGTTCTGACAGTGACAGAACTGCCATTCATGAACTTCAGCGCATCCCAGGAGCCAAGGCTGTTTTTGCCATTTGCTAAGATCACTGCGGTTTGAAACTTAGAATGGAGCTTGTTACAACCCTGGCCAAAGACTTATCACAGGGAATTCTCTCTCTGCTACAAGAACCCTTGCTTTCATATTAATGAAGTCAGGCATTGACAAATTTGCTGTTGTTTAGGGCAAAAGCTGCTGCAGGGGTTATATGAGGCTGTGGTCTCAGTCAATGTGCTATAGGATTTACCATTCAGTTCCAAAATGAAAAAGGGCAATTAAATGCTCTTGAAAACATCCTGTACTAGGAAGAAAAGCCTTCAAAAATAGATTTCTATCTACTTGGTCCAAGTCCATGGTTCTTTAATGTTTCTGTAAGCAGTAATGGTTTTGTCCTGCAAGACAAATACCCATTGATTTAAGTTTCTAATGACTGCTAGGTCAGGCTTCCTATATATTTGTTCAATTAATTTTTTTGACCTTCCTTCCATTTAATGCTTGGGATGACAAACTTCCATTTTAGCAGCTGTGTGGATGTTAGTCTGAAGCACCCATGATGTCAAAGGCTTTGTATTAATTTACTAACCTAGTTATTTTGAGCCTTTTTAAAAATAATGTGCACAGTCAGCACAGATTTATGATTTTTTTTTCAGCTCAATCTCATATCACTTATCACATGGATTAAAATTAATTCATACACATTAACCTACAGGAAAGAGATGGTTACTGTTTCTTGAGATATGAGGAAACCATCTGAATTCCAGGGAGGATTCCAGATAAATGCATTCATTTTTAAAATTGGAAAGTTCCTGCCTACTTTAATTAGCAATGCTTCAATTTTCTACCCCAACATTCAATAATAAAGGTGGGGACTGGGAGAAGTGCCATGTCCAGTACAGAGACTGCAATGTACAGGCAATTCCAGGTGCCATCCAGCAAACCAAGCACATATTTTAAATCTGACAGTATTAGTTGGACTTAGGTTAAAAGTCAAAGGCATAGGAATAAATTGGTTCTTGAATCCTTCCTAGAAACCCCTGTTCTCATTCAAGTGTTGGTTCAAGCAGGGTGCTGTTAACACCAAGGTTGTGGGCTCAATCCCCAAATGGACCATTTACTCAAGAGCTAGACTCAATAATCCTCATGGTCCCCTCCAGCTCAGAACATTCTGAGAATCCATTAAGTGCTAAGCAAGTCTACAAGAAATTAGGAACCTAAATGCAATTATACATCTTGTCCTCACTGCTTTATTCTCAGCTCTGCCCTTAGTACCTATTTAAAGCCAGCCATGTGCTTAAATCCTTGCATGAAAACTGCATTCAGGTAAGTGACCTAAAATTAAAGTATCAGCCCAGCTCTTGTATATTTGCAAATCAAATTTATTTTGACAACAGGTTAACATAAAACACAGATGAGACACAGAGCCTGGAGCAAGATGGGTTGTGTGATTTAAGGCTCTGCAATTAAAGACAAGGCCCAGAGATGCTGCCTTTCAAATGTGAGTGTTCAGGTTCTGCCAGGACTCTGCTGTCTGCACACCTGCCAGTGAACTGGAGCAGTTGCCATGCTATTTCATGGAAAATATTTATTAACTCAGTGATTTATTTAGTTAATTTAAAGAAGGTGGAATAAAACACTGGGCTGGCCATAATAGTTATGCTGTTGTTATTTCTTTTTTAATTAATATTGAGCAACCTGTACTGCAGCCAACTTCAAGACACTTCAGAATTGCACTCCTCATTCTCTGGCTGGAGAACAAAAGCCTTGGTAGGATAAATAATGTTTTCATTCTAGGACCCTACAGAAAACTACTTTTCTTAGTATCTTCCTTGCACAGAGAAAAGAGACTCTTGATTTTCCCACCTCATCTTACAGGGAAAATACTCACCTTTCTTCCCCCATCTCTGAGATATGAAATATAAAACTCAGAAACAGATGCAGACCCAGGTCTGAAGTTCCTACAGAGGAGAAACTCAGTTCCTGTCTCACCATGCTTCTTTAACTCAATGCAATATTTACCAGGATAGAGTCAGGCATGGTCCCCCTCACCCTGCTGGCCTGGGATAAATGATTTTTTCCACCTGTCCATCCCAAACCCTTTGTGCCCTCCCCTCCCTGCAGTTTGCCAGAGTGGCTGATCCTGTGCTCACTCCCAGGCCTGCTCTGGGTTATTGAGGGGGAAGGAACTGAAACACCACAGGGTTTTATGTCAGAGATTTGCCATTGGGGTAGAGGGAAAGAAATAAAGAAAAGAACATCTGGGCTCAATGCCCCCAGCTCAGCGTGTCTGACCACCTATCTCTGCTTATTTCTAGAAGCTGAACATCGTATTGACCCCTTCTGGGAGACAGCAGGGTTTTGGTGCTGATATATTGCAGTTGCCCCTCTGTTGGGGTCAGTGGGACAGAGGCAGGTGACTGTCAGTACCAAGTGGTGCTCCCTGAGCTGTGGAAAACCCTCTGACCCAGAGAAGAGACACGTAGCTAACTACAAACTCATCCTGGTGCAATGGTATAATACCATGTTGTGTTAAATCCACAACAGAACAGCCTTCAGAAGCTATTTTAATCAATTAAGAACAGTTGGACCTTTTAGCACATAGTTACCATCATCTACTTATTATGCACTTAAAATGCAATTATAGACAGGAAAATAATGTTCGTTTTCTGTTGGCTTCGTTTTCCTTGAGTGAATTAAGTCTTCTTCTCATCTGCATTCACAGTCCCAGCTGCTTCCTGACTGAAACAGATCCTGTAGGCTTTTTATATCCAGTAGCAAAGCAGCAAGGCCATATGTAAGGCCAGGGTGTGTGTGGGAGCTAGGGTGTCTCCTGGCTCCTGAATTATTAGGCTGTTCCAAGTTCCAGTGCGGAATCATTCCCTGCGTGGTGATTCATGAGGTGAGCAAAGAACCCAGATCCAGTTCCCAGGCTGTGTTTTCAGGGTTAGAAAAGCAATGTTGCTTCTCAAGCTTAGAAAAAACATGACAGAAGGGAAGATAGTTTTTAGAGTCCCTGCCTGTAACAGAGCAGGTCTCTGAGGCTATTAATTATCCAACACTGGTGGTAAAGTAGAAAAGGTGAATGTATAGCAAAGGAGTTTTCCTAAAAATATATAAATAGCTAACCATTACACTTTCACTGGAAGAAGAAGAATTTGCAGACAGGGCAACGCTCAAGAGCTCCCAAGCCCACAAATGCTTGTGTTCCCTGAATGTCATTGCTGCAAGTCACTTGCTGCCATAATTAGCTTTGTCAGAAGACCTGAAATAGAAGGGGGTGGAGAGGAGTCCCTGCAGTATAAACTGATGGGGCCATGTAGCAGGGTGGTGTGTGGAGAGGATATCCCCAATTTCTTAAATCTGCTGTCCTTCCTGACCGTGCCATTTACAGGGCCATTTGATGGACAGGTATGCATAGGCTGGCCACATTTCACCAGTAGCTTACTCCACAGTTTCAAGGTTATATTTATGAGAAAGCTGCTAAATGCTTTAATTGGTGTCCACTGCAGTAGGTCACCAAGGGGAAAAAAAAATATATCAAACAAAGCCAGCCCAGGGCAGCATTCAGGAAGCTACTCCATAGGAGAAGTTTTAAGTTGTGACAAGACAGCCTATCAGACTTCTGGAAGGCTTACTTTAAATTATACCTTCACTAGATGCCAAAGGAATAATTTGGACACTGTTCTTTGTGGTCAAGTGCAGGTTTTTATGCTGCCTCTATAACATTTAAACACTTCCTATTAAATATTGCATACCAATAGAACTGGCTATATCAAATGACAGATAATTGCTGGCACTTATTTTTCAAAGTCAAAACTCTGCTTGAACTTCCCTTTGAGAAAATTAGGGTTTTATTAGCTGGCAGACAAGGGGAAGTGATTCCAAGGGCAATTTGGCTTGGGAATGCAGTGTTCCCATCAGAGCATCCTTTCTGGCAGTAAGGCTTTCCTGAGAGAGAAAGTTCAGCAGGGTTTCCCGAGACTGTTTAGCTCTCAGAGCTGATTTTATGGAGGCCTTGGAAGATGCTGAGATGGTACCTTCAGACATATGAACCCAGCTCTGCACAAACCCGACTGTCTTTCTCACTGCAAAGTCAGCAGTGAATCAGTGCACAGAATAAAAAGGTTGAGGGGGAGGAGGTCTGAAGTTTGTGTTTGGCATACCACTGCACAATGTGGGAAATGCCAAGTGTAGGCTGCCAGCCTATACATCCCACTGATTTCATGGAGGTGTCTTGGAAGCACAGAGCTTACTCACTGAGTATCACACTCTCCTCAGCCCCAACCCACCAGGTGTAAATAGTGCTGCCCTTGATTTTCCTGCTCATGGGGGACATTCACCACAACCATGATGGCATTTGTGTTTTGCTTAGCCTCAAAGCACTGGGTTAAAGTGAAGCAGTCAGAAGTTTCTAGCTGCCCAGAGTCTGCCTGGTTGAAGACAAAATTATTAAAATTTTGATAATAAAATACTTATTATTTTAAAAATTATTTAAAAGAATTTCTTAATTTTTAAAATAATTTCTCTACGAATCAACCCTCCCACTGCCAGTCCAACATTTACAAAACTAATTTAGTTCAAGGGTGCTCGCAGTCATGTAAATAGAAGCCAGACATTTTTCTCTGCTAGGGGAAAGTCATTCAAAGAGCAGTACCCAGCCATGTGCAGGCCATATTTTAGCATGCCCAGAAAGAGATATTTTCTAGCTGAGTGCTGTGTATCTCACTGTCTTTGAATGGTTTGCAGTTGCAGTGTTCCTTCAGCCCAGGAAGGGTGCCTGAGGCAGCCCTGCCACACGGGCCCCATCATTTACTCTGTGTATCACCCCAGGGCTGCTGACCTGGCTAGCAGGAGATGCACCAGGCTGTGCATCAGCCTCCTCCCACACTCCATCTACTTTAGCCACCAGCCTATACACGACTTTCCTACTTGAGGCTTGGCATATTTACAAGAACTGAATTTTATGGCACTTTCAGGCTACTTTCCACTGGAGCCCCCCTCAGAGCTGAGGGTGCAGCTGGGGCAGTCTTGCACATGGATAGAGATGCTGGAGGAAATCTCCATTTGCAGGGTTCACTTTGCAGAGCAGACAGAGAGAAGACAAAGCCCAGATTTACAGACTGGGGAGCAGTGTTGGAGTTTTCTGCTGCTAAAAGAGCTTCCTTGTATCTTTGCTTAACATCTTCTCAGTTAATAACTAGTTTCAGTAATTCAGAAAAATAGAAGTAATAAGATTTTATTTGCCTTCCTTTGGAAGTGTTGATTCCTAAACTCAGCTAGAATTGAGGTCTGTGCTTTGCTGTTACAGGTGACTTGAACAATCCTACTCTAAAAAGACAACTTGAAATAAAACATGGCCCCTTGCCTTGTCCTGCCATAGATAACCCCTGTGTTAGCTGCCCCTGCACAAACCCTGAGCATCTCACACACCTCTGCGTGCCAGGCTGTATCACACAGAGGCTGCCACCCAAAAGAGAATGTGTATTTAGGATAGAGGGAACTATTTTCCCCCAGCCACAGCATCCAGATAATTATTTGTGTTAATCTGCAGTGACAGGGGAGAAGATTTGAGGCTTTTTTTCTGTGAATCAGAAACACTGCAGAACTGGGCAAAACCAGTTGCCCTTTTTTGCCTTCTGAGAGAAGACCTGTGCTGAACCATGATGGAGTTATAAATCTCCTTCTGCCACTTCACTCCCCCCCTCCTCAATCAAACCCCTGTTTTAAGAAGTCTGACTGTTGCTGGCACATGAGCAGGAGCAGCTTCTGAGCACAGCACTGACGGAACAGCACCAGCAGAATTGCAGCTGAGCAACTGAAAAGCAAGGGCTGCTTTTGAGCTCAGTGTCCTGTCCTTCCAGATGCTCCAGGCTCAGCTGCAGCACATTGAACCTGTGGGAGATCTGGAGTCATTCCCTACCATGAGGCTCAGCACTAGGATCATCTAGAAGACCTTGCAGGGAAAACAGTCAAAGGAGAAACAAAGAATACTTAGTTAAAAAAAAAAAAAAAAAATCAGTTCCAGATCAGCATTTTCACGTATATAAAAATTTGCCTTAGAAAAATCTAGTTCTGTATTGAGTCATGACTGCAGTCCTGTTAGTTCCTGTCCCAACATAAATCTTCACCCAGAAGTGCACGAAATGAGGTAGGAAAATATAGTTAATCCTGATGGTGTCATCATGTTGTGGTCCCTGCACAGTTTTAAAGATCATTGGCTGGATGCTCAGTACGTGTCTGGTGAGATGGTGCTCAAAGGTAATTGTCTCTTCTCCAGCACACACAGGTCTGGGGATGTAATTCCTATATGTTAGATGTATTCTTGCTTCTGGCCCAAAGTCACCTGTACTGCAAAGCAACTCTCCATTGCCTGCATTTGCAATTAATTAAACTTCCAGGAGCATGGGCATAAAACGAGTCTGTGAAAATAAAGAAATGCCAGCCATGGACAGGCAGAGACCCACTGGGACACATCTCACCTTATTATTCATAGGACTGAGCTGTTTGAGTTTAGTTTCTTTTCATGCATGAAGAGCTTTTGAGGAATCTCGTTATTGCACTGAATATAAATACATTCAGTAAATATAAAGAGACAGAGTTAAACCAGAAGCAAAGATCACTGCCTGGTTTTAAAAGTATTAGGGCTATATTACTTATAGATACAAATAGAGATTGAAGCTGAAATTGAATCAGATCTTGAATATCTTCTCTTCTCTTAAAGGGACTTTCCAGAGGCAGCCCAAAAGCATTGGCAGTCCAAGCAATAAGAACATAAGAAACCTGTTGCTGAGGCAGCCCAGTGGTCTGAGGGGACATGCTCATTAGGGACACTGTGTCACTTTTGGCAGCCCGTCCTCCAACACCCACAACTGCTGGTTTAGGAAGTCATAGGGAAGACCTCTGATTAGTGGTCTCAGGGTCTATTTCTGGACCTGTTGTCTGTAATTCATCCTGTTCAAAAAGCCTGCTGGTGCTGTCTCCAGTCCTCTGTGGTAGCAAGTTTTGGGAAGTCACTACCTGCTGAATAAAGAAGCCTTTTTTTCAATAACAAGCTGGTTGTCTAACAGTTCATTGAATGCCCCCAAGTTTACCTGTTTTGAAAACTGGTGATTTTTTTTTAATTGGGAGGAAACAATTTTCCCACTCACCTGATCTGTGATTTTTGTATAGCTCAAACATGATTCCTCATTCTTTTCCCCATATTCTTCAGATACTTATAAAGCAACTGATCATCTCTTTGACGATTTTAGTTATCCTAAAGAGAGCTCCCTTATGGCAGGTATCTATTCCTCAGCCCACTTCTCTGCTTTCAAATCACAGTCATCCCAGTCCACAAAAACCAAAATAAAAGATGGTTACAAGGGGTAAAGAACACTTAGGGTTGGGACATCTGGGCACCTTCAGAAGTCAGTGTGATCCCTGCAAGGGAGAAAAGACCTTCCAAACTGCTGAGTCAGTTCAGGCAAGCCCTCGTGGCTCCCTGTACATTAGGTTCACTTAAAAATGTTCCTTGTGGCTAATGGTGCATTAATAAGGCATTGGCTGTCTGGGACTGTTGGGTGCTGTGCCAAAAACAGTTCTTAATAAAGTGAACATGTACAAAGGTTCTGGCAGTCTGATTCCCAGTGACCCACTGACAAGCTACTGATCTAGCTGAAGATGTGGAGATGGAATGTAATTGCCCACAATCTTTTTAATCAAGGACTACACTCCCAGTATCTGCTGCAGTGACAGAGGAAACAACATCAGGCTGTAACACAGGTCTGGAATCAAAGCTGCTTTCTGTACAGTCTTAATTAAAGAGTGTTTCTGACTACAAGTTTTATAGAAAAGTCAATGAGCTCCCAGCTGAGGAAAGGACCTTGATGTGATGAAAAGGCTGCAGGTATACTTAGGGAGTGTACATGAGTACATGATCAGAAAAAAACCCATGGGGAAACACAGGTAGCACTCAGGCCATGGGTTATACTTGGGAATATCTTCAATACAGATTGGCATGAGAGGGAAGGAGGGAATGAAAAAGCATCAGTCACCCCCAAAACAAACAAGCTATGGCCAAAGCCATCACTAGCATGGATCAGAGCTGCTGCAGGGAAGTTGAATTAGAGCTTGGCCTGGATCAGCCCCCCAGGGCATGGGTACCTGAGGATTCACCTAAAAGTGATCCAGGGAACATGCCCCAGAAATTAGAATGACAACCAGGGTGATAATCATGGGGTGGCTTTTCACTGCTTGGACAGCCTTCAATGTCAGGCTGTGCTGGTGACCAGTAAATTGGTGTTCTGGGCACCTCCTGCCACCAAAGCCCAGTCAGAAACAGGCCCATTGTTTCACCATTCTGAGAGATCATTTCTGACTCTTCTCTGTCTTTGATTAAACAAAACTGCATTTTATACCTATCCATCTGGCACTTCTAATGAATACATTCCACAACTAAGAGTTACTCAAAGTTTACAAGTTTAATGTGTCATTCCTCTGTAAAACCACATTATAACAACCTGTCACAGAGGCCACAGAGGATTTCATAGAATCACAGGATGGCTTGGGTTGGAAGGGACTTCTACAGGTCATCAAGGTGCAAGCCCCCTGCAATGAGTTGGGAGATCTTTAATTAGATCAAGTTGCTCAGAGCCCTGTTCACCCTTACCTTGAATATTTCCAGAGATGGGGCATCCACTACTCTCTCTAGGTAACCTGTGCCAGTGTTTTACCACTCTCCTTGTAAAAACATTCTTCCTTATATCAGATCTAAATAGATCCTGTTTAAAACAATTGCCCCTTATCCTTATATATGCCCCAAACTTATGCCCCAAACATATTATATATGTTATCCCAAACATATTATACATGTTATTATGTATCCAAACTTATCCTAACACAACATCCTATCCCTGCTAAAAAGTTTGTCCCCATTTGCACAGGCAGCTCTTTACCAGCCAGCCTTGATGCCAAAAATCAGCCTTGGACACATTTGATTTACTGCAATAGATATTGCCTACATGTCCTGGGAAGGACAAGGGACAGAGACCATGAACAGCTGGGGCTAAGACTCAGGGTCCTGATTGATCCCTGCTCATCTCAGCAATGGGCCATTTATCCTTTCACCCAGCCTCACTTGGTGACATGCCAAATTTGGAGGCTGCTATATTTGTTACCTACCTACAGAGCTATAGACTAGAGCTCAATTATCCTTAAATTCTTATCAGGATCCTTCATTCCAGCCAGGGCTGTCATGGAAAATGTAATGCATGTCCTGACTCAAGGTTTTGGTTCATTTGTAATAAAAATCATCTGGCCTCTCTCTGAGGGAAGATGAAATCCATCCCTGCTGGGAGACAGTGGAAAATGTAGTTTATGTGGGTGCCAACTGGATCTTCATCAGAAAGAATCTTTTGTGCAGTGTTCATGTGCAGAGCTGTGCAGAAAGAGGAGGGGGGGGTCTGAAAACAGGAAGATTTTCTGTGCTGTTGAGCTGTTTGGCTGCTCACACTGGTTCCAGATGGTGCTGGAGGCACTCAGTGCCTCTGAAAACAGGCCAACTTTCATTCTCCCAGTTCTTATAGTAGCAGGAGAAAAACTGTCCTCTTGAGAAAAGAAAACAGGGAAAAACTAGTAATGATATTTCTGCTTCTCCTGTTGGCAAATTATAGCTGAAATTAGATAACATGCTGCAACAATTCTGGCTTTCCAGCTGGAGAGGGAGGGAAGCAGCTGTGGGTGTCCCACGTAGCACAAGGCTCTGCTCCCTGAAACAGCCCTAACCCAAACTCCTTGGGTCACCTGGGACCCCTAACTTTTCATTTCAGATCTCCAATTATTCTTTCCTCCTATTCCTCATACTAGCAAGGAGAGATAAATCTGTGTAAGTAGGGCTGGTTTTGCCATTGTTTTCTAAGGGTTTCTCATCCTCACCCAACAACATTTCTGGGCTCTGGGGCTGCTCCTCCTGTGGGTCCATTTCTGCCCAGTGACCTGGCAACAGATGCTGACAGGGTTCAACCTCATGTCTTGCTTTGCAGTCAGGTCCATATATCTACTACACCTCAGGCTTATTCAGTCTTTAGGACTCCTTTGCAAGGGTTTGGGTTTTTTTTTCAGTTTAAGATAGGATGTGGTTCAGCTGGGATCACAGCCCTGGTTAGATCTCCACAAAGAATCAGAGCAATAGCACAGGAGGGTTTGTGCATGAGCACAAGCTACAAGCATCCATCCTCACCATCCCCTGCAGACCAAACTGGTTCAGAAAAGGAACAGGCAGGAGCAGTACCTTTGATGGAAGCCCTGTGTAAAGCCTGTGTCAATTTGTCTTGTTTTGAGCCAAAACACACTTTTGGATTTTGAGCTTTATTTTTGCTTATTGATCAAATCCCTCTCCTCACAAATTTCTGAAGTATCTGAGAAAGGCCTGCATTAAAAAAAAGTGTATGAATCAGTTATCAGTATTGATTAAAGAGTACCTGCAGCTATTACAATGGCAAAGCCATCTGTAATTATTTTGGATGTTTTGCTGCTCATTTATTAAAACTTTCTTGACTAGAAGTTACCTTCATTAGCAAGAATTCAACTTTTGATTTGAAATAAGTGATTCAGAGATGAAGCAGGGCCATATGATTTCTTTCTGCCTCTATTTGTGGCAGTTCTACAGGCATAACCCAGCTATTTTTGCTGAGAATTCATCCACAATACTTTTCCTCAACTGAAAAAATATTGATACAGCCTCTATCTGATCTGTATGTCGCTTTTCAAGATGAAAGGGCAAAAGATGTGTCTCTGAGAGGTATCCTGCAAGTCAGAGAATACTGGACATGACCACAAGGTAATATTTATGTAAAAAGGAGTTGCTGTTCTACCTTGAAGTGATCCTTTTGTTCTTGTAAAAAAAAAAAAATTCAGAGCAGTACAGAAAAATATGAGTAGTTTTTCCTCCTTGTCAGTTTTGCTGCAGTGAAAAATTTCTCCACAGTTTTGCTTATAATTCTCCTGGCTAACAGTCATTGTTTAATTTATAAAATTACTGCCAGGACCAACAGGCATGTTTGTCTCCTTTCAGAGGATTTAAACAGCAGAGTGTTTAAAAAACAGATACTCCATTAAAATGAGTTTATATCATATCTATTCAGACCTTACAAGCCTTGGCTTAAGAGCCTAATCCATTTGTTTCTCTAAGACTCCTTTATGTTTGCCTCTTGCCTTGATGAAAGGGGATGCACTCAGTGCATCACAGCAGTGATAAGGAAAACAGCTTCAGGCCCTTATCAAAATACACAAGGAATGAAGGATGGTCCTGCTCAGACAGATGTTCCTTCTCAAGC
Organism: Leptocoma aspasia; assembly: GCA_013399835.1. NCBI lineage: Eukaryota > Metazoa > Chordata > Aves > Passeriformes > Nectariniidae > Leptocoma > Leptocoma aspasia. The sequence goes on along the minus strand of VXAX01007135.1, from coordinate 457,374 downwards.
TCATCTAAGTTTTCATATCACAGGTATTGCTTTGCATTTTCCAGGCATTATCTACTAAAGGATGAATCAATGCTCCCAACAGCCCCAGGGTGGAAGCCAGTACTGCAAGGAGGATGGGCTGGACAATCCCTGCAGCTCTCTCAGCACAGCAGAAACACAAACAGGGAACCAAAGGAATGTCCCTGAGCACACACAGGAGTCTCAGAGCTCCCTTCCCCAGGGATGAGCCTGGCCAGCCCAGGACAGCACCAGGGAGGGGAAGCACAATCCCTGCACTGGGGTCTGAGGGAACTCTGGATTTTCTTTCTCCTCCTGCTCCCCTCTGGACTGTAAAGCAGCTGACACAAAGACAGCAACATCACAACATCATCCTGCATTACCTGCCCTTGTTCATGCTACTTGAGTCCTACCACTTCCCACTCTCCTGCCCAGCCAGCAACCCATAAAGTGCATCACTGATCCTGCCCCTCTTTTTTGCCTCTGAATGACCACTTCCAGTCTCTGAGAAAGATTCCCAGATGTTCTCACCTCAGCAAAGTTTAATCAAAGATTTTTCACAAAAGTTGAGCTTTGGGAGGCTGGAAACACTTTTCACACCAGATCCCAACTGTCCATCAGTTCACTCAATAGTTCTGGAGCCATCTGTTTTTTAATCTTTTGTTAATGAGTAATTCCACATGCTCCTTGAAGTGAGTGAGAAATGATTATTTGATTTAGGATGTTCTCAAATTATAAGCAGCCCATAGTTATTTTAAGTATATGCTGCATCTCTTTCTCAATGAAGATTAATGTTATTCTTGCCATGGGGCTATGTAGGAAGGAAACTTTTGTGCAACAGCAATTTTTAAAACTTTCCCCAGATTGATTTATGTGTTTATTTGTTTTCAACTTTTGGGCTCTTGTAAATGATGTCTTTAGTCTTCTGATGGAATACTGGCATCCAGTGATTTACAGCTGGCTAAAAGCAAGTGTGTGGAGGGAAGATTATTTGTCTCTTGACCGTAACTGAGGGCTAGATCGAATAAAGGAGTGTGCATAAACTAAGCTAAGAATAAAGATTTAAAGTCATTATGTAAAGCAAGAAATAAAATAGTCCAACAACCAAACAGTGAGTTAAAAACCAAGATTAATCCTGCCTTCAGCTACACAGGAAAAATCATGCTTATAGGAAAGCAGAGTTCCTGAAATGAAGTATTGATTTTCTGCTGAAAGAATTGTAAGTATAAAAGGACAATTAATTTTTAGACTAAGCTAACAGTCATATTATTGCTCTCTGGGTGTAGCAAGAAGCTCATCTGTCTGTATCTATCTATAGCATTTGACTCCTGTGCTCAGAGGCAGTGAATTCTTAATCAAAACTAGATTGTTAAGAATATTAGAGTATGATCAAATGTCCAGGCTATTCCTGTAGAGATTTGAACTTCAAACTGAAGGTGACTTCGTTTGACAAACACACACGATACCTGTCTGGAGCAGCGTTTCACCTTCCTTCCTGGCCACTCACCTCTATCCCTTGCCCTGTCCTGCTGAGTCCCCTCACATGGAACTGGGGCTCATCTTTGGGCTTGTTCTTCTCAGCCTTCCCATCCTACACCTTAGAACACCTTTCCACAACAATGTGTAAAAAGCCAGGTTTGTCATCAGGCAAGTGTTGCTGGCTGAAACTATTTTGTGTGCATTTGAAAAAGAATATTATCCCAAACCAGACTGACCAAAAAAAAAAAAAAAAAAAAAAAATAAACCCAAAACAAAAAAAAAAAAAAAAAAAAAAAAAAAAAAAGCAAATAATTAATAGTTTTTAAGTCCTGGTGTATCAGTTCAGATAAATCAAGTAGTTTTGTTTAAACAAGCCCTAAATAAATATGCAGACTCCCAAGCAGGATCAATTCAAACCCGGCCGATCTTTCACTATGATTTAAAAACAGGATTTTTCTGCTCGTTTAAGAAGAAATATTGATATGACTTTAGGCTTGAACACTGCTCTTCCTATCATAAATGTTCTTCTGGGGAATGTCTGACAAATGAATGCATCCTGTGCAGGAGTGTGTCCGACTGCCTGGGGCTGTGCTGGAGCGGCTCCCAACGAGTCCGGCACGCCCACATCCTGCCTCAGCAGCAATTGGCAATTATTATTTTTTTTTTCAGAACACCCTGGTGAGAACTGCTTCCAGGTCTGGGTGGAGGTGAACCTGAGCAGAGCCCAGACGCCGTTAAAGCCCCACTGACTGACAAAACTTTTAAAATATGACTACAGGGAGGATTTTCTCTCCACAATGCTGCTATGCTGGGATGTGACAGGCTTCCTACCCAGGTCTGGAAGGTATGGATCTGCTTGCCTACATGAAATCTCATCATTTCCCTTCCCTTCCCTCCCTGTACATCTGTTGTTTTGGGAAAGGAGTATAGAAGCAAAAAAACCCCAAAAACTAAAAAACAACAAACCAAAACCAGAGATTGTTTTTAAATAAATCCTAAGGGTTGAGATGAGTTGAAACATGATTAACCAGCATAGGAACCAGCTCTCTGCAATGTATGTGGTACATTATTAGTTTATATTTAAAGTGACAGTGCCAAAATTGTCAGGTCAGGGAAAAAAAAACCCCAAAAATTTATCTTTTAAAGTATCTTGCATAGGTAGGGCTGATTGCAAAATTCAGGCACACTGATGAGCACAAGTGTTACAGAGAGCCTGTAACAGAGCTGGAGCACTAAGGAGGATGCCAACATCCTGCATAAGGTCATAAAAATTAAATATAATCTCTCTTCTGTGGCAATCCCTCATGAAAAGGGCACTGGGAAACAAAACAACCAGCAAAGACCAAATGCTCAGGATGGAGGTACAGGGTTCCTGATCCCTGGGCCACATCCCTGACCCAGCTCCAGGGGCTCCTGACTGCCAGAACAGAGACACAGAAACAAGCCAGGGGAGCAGGGCACCAAAACTCGAGGATGCCAACCCTTCTGAAGAGACACAGCTGCTGCCTGGGGCTGGCCCTGCAAACCTAAAGGAGCCAGGTGCACAGAGTCACTTTTGGTGCTGAATTACTCACCCAGCACAGCTCCATCCCTGGGTGAGCCTGCCTGTGGCACACACCTACTCAAAGAGGAGTTGCAGGGGGAGAGACTGCACTGAAACACCCAGAGATTTACAGGAAGACATACACTCAGGATGGCTAAATTGCCTGGTTGGAACCAGGGATTGTCCTTCATATTTTGGCTTTGTTCAGAACTAATCACATTTTCAACAAATCCGAAGAAATTTAGCAAAACACAATTCTACATCTCATTGCTGTCAAGCTGGGGAAAAAAAAGTCATTTTCTACAATTCAGCTATTCAGAGAAAACTTGATCATTCAAGTGTGAAACTTTATAATTGTTTCTGCTGATTTTTTTCCCCCACACACAATGCTGTCAACATCAACCCAGCTAGTAAACAAGAGCAAAACACCCAGCCAACGAGTCTGTAGCTGGAGAGAGAGCTAATTTCAACAGCACTGATGGATTTCACACTCCAGACCAAGAAAAACTGACTGCAAAGCCCTTCTGCCCACCTGCACAGCACATCCCCCAGGGCTGGGATGGAGGGCAGGATGTGCAGGCAGAGCATCCAGCATGGACCCAATCTGCTTCAACCTGGGAGACACTTCCACAGCCCACTCCAAGCCTGGCTGTGCTGCTGGGCACCAGGGAAGTGAGGAAGGGACGTGGAGGCACTGGCCAAGGAAATGGGAATTAAGCAGGACAAGTTGTGCAGCTATTCCAGAGATGGAGGACCACAAGCACCTGGCAGACAGCAGGGCACAGCATGTCCATGGTAATATTTGGGAGCTGGACTTTCCCAGGAGGAAACAGTCCTGGTGAACACATGCAATAACTCCTTTTGCATGTGGGGACTGTCTCTTGCCTGATCTGGAACAGGGACGAGTTCCAGCCACAATAAATTAATCTGGAGACAGCTGCCTCAGGCCCAGCCCCATTCCAGCACCCAGCTCAGTTCAGCAGCACGGGCTCCCTCCCTTGCTGGGATGCAGCTGCAGTGACTAACAGCATGGAACTGCACCAAGTGCCTCCCCTGACTCACAGGAGCCCTTTGACAAGCCAGACCTGCAGAGGAGGGTTCCACTCTGGCAGATGCAGGTGAGCAGCCAAGCTGGGAGTGCGGAGAGCCAAAGCCAGATCCTTCTGGCCAGCCCCAAGAAATGTACTGGCCATCAGTAGTGACTTCAGGCAGAATGGTGCTCAGCATCAAAACATTGCCAAGTTTGTGGGGAGACCAGAAGGAGAGAAAACATGTGATTTATACAACCTCAAGGATACAGCTTTTTTGGAAAGAAATATTTCTAGTCCCACTGAAAATGTCTACTTTTGTCAAAACAGATCAATATAAACCTGAAATCATTAGGTTGAAGCTGTCACCGTAATTTACTGTGCAAACTACAGCTCAGATGCCACAGCCTTTCACTCTGCCTTCTGCCTGGCTTATCATTTCCAAAATGTGCTTTTCCCTTCCAGCAGGAGAGAAGCATCCTCCAGGCACAGTCCTGGGGGCAGAGGGAGCAGAGGGATGCAGCACTTAAACCAGATTCCTATGAGATTGAGTGATGCCATTTTGAAGAGAAAAATCTCCAAGGGATAGATCTCTACTTGAAACCTCTGATCATTTTCTGAGTAAATGATTCATCTTTCCAAAGAAAGTAAATTTGAGTGAAAATGCAGTTTTCCCTCCGAGATCAGTACTGATGGAAATTACCAGGGAGTTCTGCTATTCTGCAGGAGGTAACTTAGGGTGAAATAACCCCACATGGTACAACAGAGGGAGAAATGTCAGAGGGGGAAAATAATCTAAAAATCACACCCATCCTTGTTGGACCTTCACAAGAGCACTGCAGGAAAAGACTGGGATACATTAGCAGTTTTGATAACATTTTTTTCTTTTGTATTCATAAAGTATTCATACTTAATACTCAGCTTTGCTGACAAACCTTTTTTTCATCAAATGAAGTTATAAACTGCAATGTAAGATCTCTTGGCTGGTGAAATAGAATGGCAGCACAGTCTCTTGGGAATATTAGACCTATGACCAGGCAAGGTGAGCATTACAAGCCTGACCTCTCTCCCCAGAGATTTCTTCATGAGCTCCTAAGGATGTGACTGGTAAATGCATGAGATCATGAGATGTCTGCTTGGTTTCACTCACTTTGTGTCATCAGCATCTTTAATTTCCCTCCTGCAGGACTGGCTGTCGCAGTAATTTCTATGCTTTCAGGAAATTAAAAAAAAAATCTGACATCCTTGTGCTTAAAACAGGCTCAAGATCCCAGCTGATTTGAACTTGCCTTATGGGATCTAGGAGGTTGTGAGGCTGGAAAACCACCTGAAAAGGAGCAAATTGTGAGACAGGGAAGAAACTGTGAGCTTTTAAAATAAAAGGTCTTCAGTTCACCCTGAGGCGGATTTGCAGGGCACAGGAGTTCAGGAGTCTCTGGGACACCCACTGGCAGCTGGCACAGCACTGCTGCAGGAACAAAATGCTGCAGCCAGATGTGAACCATCACTGCAACAGCCCTGCCAGCAGCACCAGATCACTGGGAACATAACCAGGCAAACTTGTCTGTGTATTAAAACCTGGGATTTCCTCGCTGTGTTAATGTAGTAATAGAGAGCAGCTGGGCTGTTTGATACCCCAGTTTCACCAGAGCCTCCCTAGAGCTCAATATCTTCTTGTTCCCATCTCTTCAGTTAAAGCAGGGACTGGCTCTCTGATTGATTATTGCACTTGATGTGAACAACTTTGTTGTTTTGTTTGCTGTGAAGAGGCATTCCATATTCCTGATCTTGTACACTGTAATCCCCAACACTTCTCCCTCCCACCTTGACCAAATGTCAGAATTTCCCCATTCCTGGGCAGTGACTCAATTCTATGTAAGGTCACTTCCTCTCCTTCAGCACAATTGTGCAAAGCAGTTTGTGTTATCAGCTGATGAACTGTCCAGAATCAGACTTTCAGAGGGATTCAATCACTGCTGAACTAATTTTGGTTATGGATTCAGGTGAGGAGGCCAGAGGAGACCTTCAGCTATGCAGACATCTGCAGTGAATAAAATAATCCTTGTTCTAATCACATAATCACCTGTACCTCTCTGGTTGATAAAACATCCACTTAAAAATTATATTGCTCCTAAAAAAACCTTCTACTGCCTGGAGAACCTTGAGTACCAGAGATTAAAAGATTATGGAAAATAAGTATGCATAATTTTCACTTTGCTTTGTGCCAGTGAGAGACAGAGAATGTTTGGACAGAGAGGAAAATCGGGATAGAAACAGTCTGCTCTGCCATTTGTCTGATCTTTCACACTAGCAGAGGAATGGAAATATTTTTATGATTAGGAAATGCTGAGACAAGAACAGTGTCTGTGCCTCCTTTAGGAGATGATATTTCAAGTGGATAGTGCTCATTTCACTATTGCTTCTCTTTTCTTTGTTAACATCTCTTTTTAGTGTCTAATATTTTAGCAAGAAGCATTTGTGGGCCAAATTAAGGGGGAAATGAGGTTTCTTCTTCTCACAGCTCTCAGTCAGCTGAGCTACAACACTTCCACTGGGTTTATTTCCCTGCAAGAATTTATCAGACCTGTAACAAGTATCTGTGTCCAGTACAACCCCTGATTTTCCCCCTGCCCAGGAGCAGCAACCCCTTGTGCCTGACCCCGTGTTTGTTTTGCAGGTGGTTGATGATGTTTGGAGCAAACCCAAACCCAGATGAAGAGTGGCCTGAGCAATGGAGGTGCCAACCCCCGAGCCCGTGTACGTTGACGTGGACAAGGGACTGACGTTAGCGTGTTTTGTCTTCCTCTGCCTCTTCCTGATTGTGATGATCATTCGCTGTGCAAAAGTCATCATGGACCCCTACAGTGCCATCCCGACGTCCACGTGGGAGGAGCAGCATCTGGATGACTGACAGGGGTTCCCAGGCAGAGCCACGGGATGCTGTGCTCCAGGAGGCCTTTTCCCACGGGGAAGGAAGGCTGCCACACAAACAGCCATCTTAAGATATGCAGGGCAAAGGAAATATCTCCAACAGCACATAGTGTAAGTTATTTTTGCTCAACAGGTGGAGATATCAGCAAGCCATTCTGGCAGCAGAGTTTACTACTATGCAGCAACTCTTATTTTACAGTTGTCATTTTAACTCGAGTAGCACAAGATTCTCCAGATTTTCCTAATATAACTCTTGGTCTAGCACAGTTTGTCCCACCCTCAATATCACCCACAAACCCAGGGTAACCATCAATACCATGAAAAAGCAACAAGAGTATTCTTGTATTGAATATTCAAATATTGATTGCTTCCTCAGTCATTATGGGTGCATTTTAGGAAAAGCCCAGATTTCATATACCAGGGCATCACTCAGTAGAAGTGCTGAAGTACCTCTGGCTAAGTAGAATTATATGAACAGATTTATTCTTGACTCACTTGGTTCTGCACATGCCCTCCCTACCCCACTGCAGCCATATTTCCAGTGAGTGACCAGGATGCAGAAGCACTCAGGGGGTCCTGGACTGCTGTAGACCCCATAGCACCACCTTGCCCTACCCTAGTCATGCAAAAACCAGGCATATCCTCTGTCATGGGCCCTTGGATTACTCAGGCCACTGACTTTGAGCTTGGTAGGCACCAAAAATCCCTGGAGCGGAGCCTGGACGCTGCTGGTGTCAACTACATAGGACTTGCTGTGATTTTCAGAGTGATCCCACATGCAATTTCACCCATCTTTTGCTTCAGGTGTACTTCAGTGGGACGAGACAGGACTGGAATGACAAGGACAATAAGCAGAGAGACTTTTCTCTCAGCTTTGTCATTCAGACTCCTCAGCATAACATTTACAGTAACACACAATAATAAGCATTCTACCTCAGAGAAATTCAGCTCCTTCAAAGGAAGATTTTTCCCATGAATTTCTAAGGTACATTTCCTTCTCTCACTTTATTAAGACAGCCATTATGCAAGAAAGCATAGGTGAACATGGGAGCACTGGAAATTTATTATTTACCTTTGAAGAGTGGGGACTGCAGCATTCCAAATTTCCCTGTTCCTCAAATTCTAAGGTTTGCTCATGCCTGCCTTTTCTTTCATGACTACATATTCAATTTATGGGATTGAAAGGAAGCAATTCAGAGCAGGTACTGCAACCACAGCAAGCACCATGAACAGACAAGGTTTGAAAGCACAAAACTTCATGAAGGGCATTTCTCCATTTCTCCTCCTCACCGTCCTACCTGACCCCCAGGTTCTTGCCATAAGACAATGCACAGTGGGTGGAAAAGGTGGAAGCAAAAGCTGTGACAAGAAAATTGGGACACAGACTTTGTTAGGCACTGTTCTAGCTCCGGCAGATTTGTTTGATGACCACAGAAGTCAATTTTTATGTGCCTCAGTCTACTCATCAGTGAAATGGGTGTAACAATTTCGTCTTGTCACACCTCATTTTGTCTATCTAATAACACCAGAAAGCACCTGGAGAGCCTTAGATAGAGACAGAAATGAGGTTCTTACAACTCTTCCTGCTAAAACCAATAGGGAAGGTCTGGATCTTGTTAACTGCAGGGAGGTTCTGCCCAGGCAGAGGACTTGTCCAGACCCCCAGTTACTTTCTCACTGCAGTATTTTGAGCCAAGCCAAACAGCACCTGGCTTTTTCACATAGCCCACTGATTTCTGAGGATGTAAGGTGCTCAGCACTGCAAGTACAGAGATCCCAAAACAGCAGGCTGTGAGGCATATGGAGATTTTTGCACGGATCTTTTGAACCACACAATTTTTGCTGATCTCCGTTGTAGGAGATCCCATTCCTGAGGCAGGAAATTTGAAGATTACCTTTCCTCCTGATGTCCTCTAGCAAGAGACCTCCACTCCTTCCATTACCCACTGCAGAGTGCTCCTCAGGCTGTTATGTAGCCTCAGCTTCTGCTAGCCAGGTAATCACCAGTAACACAGCACTATTTCAGGCTTGAATGTTAAATGTTCATCATATTTGGAGCAAACTCACAGTTCTCTCTTATTGGTGGCCAAGTCTATCTGTACCATAGGAATGGATGTCCTAGCTCAAAGAACAACACTTCTGTTCCCTAGGCTAAAGTTTGGAACCTGGTTTTTGTCATTAAATCTTGTATCCCTCTAGTGGGGCTATTTACAAAATAAGCAGAATAACAAAATTACGCCCAGGCTAGGGACACTTTCAGTTTGCAGTCACCTGGCTGAGTTCACAGCTGATGCAGAGCAAGGACAGAGCTTGTCCTCACACCTCTCAGTGCCAATACTCACTTGGTGTTTATCTGCATGCAGGACTCTTTGGCACTGTCACATGTCACATAAGGACTTATTCAGGTGCTTAAGTTTAAGCCTCTGAGCAGGCTGCCCAACTCCAGAGACCAGGGAGTCCTGTGACATGTTCCTGGCAGGGCAGGGACAGCAGCACTCAGTCCTTGCAGGAGCAAAGCCTGTCTGAGAATGAAGGGTTACAAATGCTGAGGAACCAAACTGACAAATTTGCTTTGCAAGGATGGTTGCCACTTTTTTCTCTCTTTGTCCAGCTGAACAAACAATTTTATGGATTTTCCTGAAAATCCTAATGAAAAGACCCCTCTGGGTAGCTCTGTTTTCTAAGAAAAAGGCACTTGTCCTCCTGGCATAGCCTGTCAAGTCCATCCTTCTGTTCACAAAAAATGTCTTTATAAAAACCTGGATATTCATATAGATGACTGCATAAAAATCAATGAGATTGTTTTTATGGAGAAAATGTAAATCCATTGACCTCTTCACTCTTGTGGCCAGTGACAGGACTCGAGCCTGTCTGAGTTCAAGGAGGCTTTGGACAACACTCTCAGGCACATGGTGGCATTTTTGGGATGTCCTGTGCCAGGCCAGGATTTGAACTCAATGATCTTTGTGGGTCCCTCCCAGCTCAGCATATTCTAGGATTCATTCTAATTTCTGCCTTTCCCCACTGGTTACAATCACACAACCTCACTCCTCTTTAACCAAAAGCAATACTGAACATCATGCCTAAGCCAGACATTTTATGCTCCATCCCCTGGAGCCAGGACTCTCCCACCCCAGGTGCTGCATCACTGGGCTTGGTAGTAATTTCAGCTGCATGCAACAAGTGCCTCTGCTAGTTTTGGTTCTTTTTTAATCATTGTGCCATACTACCAGCAACTGCACTCAGAGGATATGAGTCAAACTTGTTGCAAGTGTATTTATCTAACATAATAAACAGCTTGGACATGGAAAACCTCCTTGCTGTCTCTGTTGTGGTTTTCTTACAGTTGCCAGGACACCTTTGAAAAGACTCACAACACAACATGATTTACAAGAAGGGCATACATTCATGACAGCCCTCCTTGGAGAGTGAGAGCAGAGAACAACTCCCTGTGTAGCTGCACCACTACAGATTTTTTGGAGCTCAGGGCAGAGCTGACAGAGCCCCAGGTGTTCCTGTGGCTCTGCAGAAGGTCAGCCTTTCCAAAGGGGCTATTTCAGGTTATTCCCTTGGCCAGGAAGAGCACTCAGCTGAGCTTCAGCTCAGTGGGGGACTGCAGCATCTGTATTTCAGCAATTCATTATCAGTAACAAATTGTATACCAAAAGAAATAGGGCCACTGAGACTGGAATCCCTCCTGCTAGTGACTAAAAATGAAGAGCATGGAGCATCTGTGGGGGTCTCTTTGAAGAAGCTCCAGAGTATGGGATATGCAGGGTAAAAAGCACCTAGGGAACTCCTCCTCTTGAAAAAGATGAAGAGAAAAATTGCTAATTCTTTCATCTTGAAAAAGGGCTCTGTTGCCTGAAAGCTGGGTGCTTTATAGATCTGCTTGTCCCTGCAGCAAGTCCTCTAGCAGATGGATCTTTGTGCCTGGAACCCAGATTGCCACAAAGACTAAACCTCACTGATAAATCATGACTTCTCTCCCAGTCAGAAGCAGAGGCTGGAGTCTTTACACTGTTTTCAGTACAGCTACTCTGGCTAAGGTAAGAGCAGACCTGAGCTGAGGCCAGCAGCAGCTGAAATTGAGCAGACACCCTGGAAATGTTTCTCTGGAAGAAACAGGGACTGATGGCAAGCCAGAGACCCCCATGAGTGATGCTGCTGCAGCCTGTTCTGGCCAAAGGTGTCCCCAGCTTGCTGGGTCATTACAGTCTCAGCAGGCAGCTTCAGCCCAGATCGCCTCAGCTCAGAACCCAACACAGGACTTGGATGGGGAAATGCTGTGCTCAGACTTCAGCCATCTCCTTCACATTTTTAAAAATTTTTTTTAAACCATTTTCATTAAAAATGGTCAATACCTTGCTAACCAGGAGGAAAACTCTGCTCACACGCACATCTTTAAAGCAACAAACAATTTGAAAATCCTGGTTGCATTTATTCTCAGGTCATCATATATAATTGAACTCACAACAGTGTTAAGAAACATTGAATGACAGAGTTCTTTGTTACAAAGCTCCATGTTTCCTACTGGAACCCAGCCAGGCAGCCCACACAGGGAAATGAGAAATCAAAAATGTATTAAAATTGCATTAAGTGTGACAAAGCCATAAGGAGTGCAAAGTTTTTCAAAACTTATTTTATATTTAAGATCGATTGGATTTCTCCAGCAGCTGCTGTCTTGCCTCTGCAGATCAAAGGAAGTGCCTGGTAGGGGTGAGCAGGCAGCAGAGCTGGGCACACTTCAGCCCCTGCAGCAGATCCCAGAGCCCCCCCAGACAGGGTCCCAGGACACCAGTACAGCCCCAGGGCTGGGCAGGGCACGGGAGGTGCCAGCTGGAAACGCTGAGCCCTGCCTGAGCACACCTGCCCTGGATCCAGTGCACAGTGAGGAGAGGGACAAGAAACCCTCCCTGTGCTTGCAGCTCCCAGCCAGCCCCTCAGTATTCATGGACCAAGGTGTTGGTGCTCCAGGCTGAGCCCAGGGAAGCCCAGCTGCCACCAGGGACTTCTGCTCCTGCAGCATTTCCCCTGGATCTTCATTAACTGTTCATTAACACCAGCTCTGTCTCAGCTGCTTACGGAGCAAACAGAGTAAAATCAGAAAGCATAGGGTGAAACTGTGCTAAAACTTCACTTCTGTGGTTAAAACCTCATGGAAAACCAAGCACTTGTGTGACAGAGTTGAGGTGAAGAAGTTCTTGGGAATGAGGGAAGCTGAGAAGGAGGAGCAGCTCACAGCAGATTTGTATGGAGCAGCATGGTGCCAGTACCTCAGCATGTTCCTCACGTACTTCCAAAGCCTTCAATCAATTTTAAAATCCCAGAAATGATCTCCTTCTTTCTCACTAAGCAGCAACTGTGTGGGCATTCTGAACAGAAGCAGCAATCAAACCTGAGAAATGGTCTCCTGCCTCACTGCTTAATGCCAAAAGCCTCGTGAATATCACCTACCAGCTCTGTCCCTCTTCACAAAGTCACTACCTTGATCCTGAACAGCAACTGAGAGAGTATTTTACTTTGAGTTATTACTGTCTGGGTAATGAAAGAATTATGAATGTTGCTGACCCAAACGCTTACATCAAAACTAATTTTTTTCCAAGATATTGCATTCATTTCTAATTAGAATCTCTGCAGAAAACTACTTCAGGGGAAGAGTGTCTGATTTTGCAGCAAAAAGCCATTGGTTCCTTTAAATTCCAAAATACATTTTAGGGGTTTATTCAATGCTTTTTTTTTTTTTTTTTGACAATTATACCAACAGCACTATTATAAATTACACCCAGCTTTTTCGCTATGCACCAACCAGATGATGCTTTGATCTGTAAGAAAATGCATCTCAAAGTACTGAACAGTGGCTGCCTTTAATTTTGCTACCAGCAAAATAACAAAATCAGGTGGAATAGTCTTAGGCAGGATGATTTATTGCCTCTCTGCCCACCCTGTGATAAAGCAGCACAACCCAGAAGCAGCTCCTGCACCCCTCCAAGAGCTCCCATCCAACACCCCTGGAATCTCTGTGCTCCAGCAGGGATTGCTGCTGGGAGCTGCTTACCTCTGCTGAGTAGGAAACACCAGGCAGGAGGAGGATGCTCCAGGCCAGCACAAGAGCTGTGGTTTCCACTCAGACACACATTTCCATTTCCTCTGGTCATGAACACAGGCTCTGTCTCCCCACGCAACGTTGGATGACCCTGAATGAGGCCTCTCAGGTGGCTGACACAGCAGAAAGGTTTTATATTTTCCTCCAAGCTTCTGAAGATCCAAGAAGGATTTTCTTGTTCTACACACAGGTTACAAACCCACAAACCTGGTGCTGTGACAGGGCAGTGAAAAAGGAGCTCTGAGTTTGTTCATGGGTTTTTTCCACTTTTGTTCAAAGCCAGATTATAAGCAAACTAAGAAAAATACATCTAAATCAAATGAAAATTAGTAGCTTCTAGAAGCAGAGACAACCATGCTCAACCCTAACTGAAACAAAGTCTTCCAGAAGTGCATGGGAAGCTCTTTGCAGAGGCAATCAACCCAATTGAAATGGACACTTCAGAAATAAACTTTTTCCAAGCACCCAGTCAGCCTGTTGAACTGAGAGCACCTAGGGTGAAACACCCTCTTGTTCCAAGAGCCTGACCTTTTCACCTGTGTCCAGCTTCCCCCAAAACCAGAAGAAAGCTCCATGACCTTCATTTTAAAGGACAAGGGTGCAAACTGGTCCCAGCTGCCCCAGGGGAGGTGGAGCAAGCAGGAGGTGCCCGTAACACCTGTGTGTTTCCCAAAATTTGGCTCAGAGGCTGCTTTCCCCCCAGGCAGTGGGTGCTGCTGGTCCCAGGCCAAAGCTATTTTGTGGGTAGCCCTGCACATTGCAGCACAGATGTGTCCTTCACTGTCCCCTTGACACAGGGCACCCTGGCAGGGATGAGAACCAGCAGTGCTGGTGGCTCCGGGCTCGCTGCATTGGGCAAGGGCAGCGTGGCCATGGGCCCCCCTTCTCCACAGTGCCCACCCAAAAAGAGCCCACTGCCTTCTTCTGGAGGGGAAGAAAGTGGTCTTGAGCACACAGAAAAGTTTGTCTCCTTTTCTGTCATCTCCTGGTGTTTTGGCCCCCATCCATGCAGCAGCCAGCAGATGACTCTGAGCTCTGTCCTGAGAGAGCTTTTGGACTTTGTCCAGCTCACCTCTGAAACCTGCTGTGCCTGAGGTCCTTTACAGAAATTACCCACCTTCTGGGAATCTGGAACTTCTCCAGATGTCCCCAGGCTAGAGAAGCTCAGCTCAGTCACCTTGAGGCCACAGGGGGCCCTTCCCTCCTCCCACCCATCCCCATTGTGGTGCAGGGGTGCTTGGCCAGGGATGTACAGAGTGGCCACTGCAAAGCCACCCTCCTTCCTCAGGGCTGGGGCTGGCTCTGGGGCACGAGCCAGCTTGGAAGGGTCTGTGGCTGGGTGCCTCCATCCTGGCCAGGTTTGGGGTCTCAGCACCACTGAGCTTCTGCCTGACCAGGCAACAAGCCCAGTTCCCACTTGCTGGCAGGAATTGCAGCATCCAGCTGGCTCTTTGGAAATGGAATTCATTGGGTGAGTACAGGACTCACCTTCACCTTGCTCAAAGTTAGGGAAGAGCCCTATGGATTTACAGTTCCCCTAAGTATTCCTGCACCCAGTAAGCCTTGACACCACAGTCCTTCTTGGCTGTGCAGTGTCTTGCATCGAGGTCACAGCTGATGAATAATGACATTTTAGCTCTCTGTCTCTCTCCTCAGACATTGCACTTCCAGAACACCAGATAGGCCAAGGTGCACCATGAATGTTGCTTCTCCAGAGAAATTTCTCTCCTGGATAAATGCTTTGTGTGTCCTCCTGCTGCTGCCAGGAGCAAAGCCAGGCTGTGCTCAGAGGAACAGGATGGGTTATTTCTAAATCCAAGAGGGAAGGTGTCAACTCACAATTGTCCTTTCAGGTCAAAAGAGACCACAAAGCATCTATAAATTGATGATCCAGTCAGAGTACATTAAATAAATATCTGCCTATTAGTTCAGCTCCAAGAGCCTGAAGGCAAAACAGCTTTTCCTTGATAAACAACAATGAGCCAATGTTTTCCTGGCCAGGTCATCTGTGATTTGGGGATGAACCTCCTAGTATTTAAAGAACTATTATTGTTGCACACTAGAAGAGAGCCCATTACAGTGCACATGCCCCATTAGCAGTGATTTATACGCACTGCCACATTTTTTCTTTAATTTTCATTTCAAATTAATTTTCCTCTTCTGCATGGCCATAAGGTTCACCTTCCTGGTCAGCTCCAGGTGCTCCCCAGGATGACACCAAATGGCCTCATGGCCCACATCAGCAAAACTGCCTGGTAGAGCTTTTGAGCAGCAATGGGACAGCCTGGAAAAGCAGCAGCGTGGGCTCATCCTGCTGTCACCACATGGAGCCAGCAGCCTCATCAGGTTCTTCACTTTGAGGACCAAGCAAATATTTAACAAGTTCCCCTTGCACTACACCACAGTTCATTATCCGGTCTCCTGAGCTCCTTCAGTCAGTAATGTCCTCTAATTAATGTGATTTGGCACCTGGCCATGGAGCTAAATTGATTTGTAGGCCAGCAGGAGACAGCAGATGCCCTTTACACTTGAGGAAAGTGGCATGTGGCTGTGTTTACTGGCTGCTGCGAGGGAATGCTGTGGCATGAGATGCCTTTCAGGGGGGCAGGAAGGGGGTTGGCCTCCTTGGTGTCCCTTGTCCACAGCCCCTGTTGAGTGGCAGGGTGTGACTGCCACCAGTGAGCGCCTGGGGATCACTCCAGGGATGAAATTCCCCCTCCCTCCTCTACCCCAGGATGCTGGTGCACAGGGTGAGAGAAAAACAGGGAATTCCCTTCTCTAAAGCAGGGCAGGAGGCACAAGGGTGATCTTCTGACCATGAGCTTTTGAGGGGTGCCCCAGCACAGTCTCCCATCTCTGGGCTGGAATCCATCTCTGGGCTGGAATCCATCTCTTTCTGGGGCAGGAGAGCTGCCTCTGGTTGTGTAAGGGCAGGAGGAGCAGGGACATCCTGCCTGTTGCCTTCAGTTGTGCTGATTATCACATTTCCAAATTGCTTTCTTGCAAATTATTTTAGGGCACAGTCACGTAATCCTTGCTCAGGAAGGTCTACAAATTTTAACAGCCACGTGCAGCTCGCCTTCAGGATTTCACCTCCAGCGTATTAACACTGTGGAAAAAGGAAGTCAGCATGGAATCTCAGCTCTTATCATCACCCTAGTACTCTGAATATTTAAGCTTACTTGAAAGCCTCTTTTTATAATTACAAAAAACCACATTAATATGGTAGAAGAGTTAAGAATCTCACTTTCCATTTCAATCATCTTATTTATATTCTGAGAATTTTAAGCTCTCATTGAAATTCTTTCCTTACCACACCAGAGAGCCACATTCACCTTTAAGATATTTATTGATAATTAAAAATAGTAAGATTACAATCACTCATATAAAAATAATAAATCTGAATAAAGCAAAATGAGTGGTAGAGGTGGGAGGAGGGTTCCTCCTTGGATGCCACATTACTGCAGTCCTCATGGATTCGACAGGGCTGGAAGGATTTTTCCCGAGCACTGGCCAAATCCCACACGGAAGCCGTTGCCCTGGCAGTAACCTAGGGACAGAAAACAACACAGAGCTTGTTCTGTGAGGACAGCAGGATTTTGCCAGGAATAAAAGTGAATAAAGGCATAAAGAGACCAAAACCAAGTGAAAACATTTCAGATATGCGATGAGGGGTAGGAAAAAAAAACACCTGAAAAAGTTCAAGTAGCCCAGGAATATGAGAAAAAAAGAAGCACAAACTGTTAAACACAGCAATATGCAAGTTCAGTGAATTGATCAAAGAACAAACAAGATGTGCCAGCAATATTTCTGTTTTCAAACCTAACTTGCAGCACCATCAATCTACCTGGCAAACTGATTCACTGCCTGGCCCAGCCCTGCAATTAATCAAATAAATGTGGATTCTCTTTCTGCAGCATCAGGACTGCTCTTGGGACATCAGGATGCTGACAGCCAGAAAGGCAGTCATTAAACCCCCCCAAACAGCAGGACCTACCCTGGCAGGAGCTGCTTTGCTTGCTAAAGTCAAGTGGTTTAGTTCCATGAGAAATTCAGCATCTGACTCCAAGTTCTCATTAATCCTCTGTTGTGTAAGAGGGTGTGGAAGCTCTGCTGGCTGCTGCTGCAGAACCCACGGGGCTCTGACAGCACCCCTGACTGCTGAGGGACCACTCCATCCCTCCCTACTCCTGTGTGGTGCAGGAGATGACATTGGGACAGGGATGCTGCAGCTCCTCGTGCTGCCACGGGCCAGCCAGGCTGCTCCACAAACAGCAGCCACCAGCAAAGCTGCAGGCAAAGCAGGGGAGGGGACACAGCCAGGGCCATCTGAGAAGTCTGTTCTGGGGAGAACAGCTGAGGAGACCTACTGTAGCCTTCTGCTACAGCAGCTGATCAAAGGAAGGACAAGTGGCATATGCTGCATTTTAAGGACTTCATAGATAGAGATGGATTTTCCTGATGCATCACCTGTATATGATAAATACATCACCTGTATATGATAAAAAACAGCTGCCTTCAGGAAGGCAAGAAGGAGCTCAGCAGAATAGACTCTCATTCCCACCCTTAGCACAGATCAGTGGAAAACTCCCCTGAGGAAGAGAAAGGGTGGGCTCAAGCTGCAGGGCAGCCAAAGTTACTGCAGCACAAAGAGAAACCCTGCCAGCCCTAACCCACCAGGCAGCTCTCACAGCCAGGCTGAAATTAAGTTTTCCAAGGACAGTGGTGTCTCTAAGTGCTTGTGTAAAGCCACAGACACTGTCCTGATATCTGCCAGGTAATTCTCATCCTTAGGCAGCAGTGGAGTAAGGCACTGTAAGGCTCAGCTCAGCTTCCATTTGACTCATGAGGCTTCGTTGCCAGCTTTCCTTTGAGCAGCAGCTGATTATTCCAGTCCAGTTTGGCTATCCCTGCTGTCAGGCACAATTTAGAGCAGCACCAAGGAGCAGCACACTGAACAAAGCCAGCCCTGTGCTGCCAGCAGCCCTGGCCTGAGCTCTGTGTGTGCCAAGGAGCTACTGAGGGGTTTTTGCAGGGAGCTGCCAACACCACCAGGAGCCCTTCCCCTGCCGTGCTCCCTCCCTGAAACACTTCTTGGGAGAAATACATTTCTCTCATTTTATGCGTTATGTCTCTGAAATAGGTCCCACATGGGGAGTAAGAATACAAAGTTGAAACAGGAAACCAGAAACGATGTGTTCAGCACTTGGCAAGAGCTAATGGCAGCGCCTTGGGAGAGGATGGAATAGCACCAGCCCTGCCCCAAGGGTGCCTTAAGGGCCTGGACCTGCCATACATCACTAAATAAACAGGAGCAGCTCCCAAACTGTCCCAGCAGACAGCCCCAGCAGCCCCCGTGTGACAGATCGATTAACGTGGCACTGCCTCACTGCCTTCCCCCAGCGCAGCAGCACTGCCATCATGCCATCTTTAAAGGTTAAAGACACTCAGGATTCAAAGTCTTTAATGAATTAACAAAGCTTGTCCTGGGCATGAAGAGCATGGCTCATGGACTGGTCCCATTTGTCCCCAAGCTGGCTCCCCATGGCAGCAGCTCCCAAACTGCGAGGTGCTCCTTGCCAAAAGGGATATGAGTGTGTAACTCCACATCATCCCTCACTGTACCCTAATTTAGGGCTCCTGGCAGAGTTACAGGAGGGAGACTGGGGACTCTGGAGGGCAGTGTGGCACTTTGGATTGCTGGAGGAGAGTCCCTGGATATATGGGGAGCCTGCAGAGAGCAGTGTCAGGTGCCTCCACGCTTGCAGCAGGAGCAGCCACTGGGCTGTGGGAGGCTGAAGGATGTCACAGGCACTGGGGACTCCTCAGGTTCATCACCTGTGGCTCTCTCTAGTACATCTCAATCCCCAGCTATCTCAGCATCTTCCTCTGTCAAACTGGCAGCAGCTCACAAAAACACCATTTCAAGGCTATGGGACGGGCTGCCAGGCAGGGGGCACTGGGGCTCTGGCTGCAGCACCACCAAAACCCTATGGAGCCATTGCCAGGGGACTGGAATACATATATTCCTTTTTTTTAATCACAGAAAATTCTTGACTTTTCTTAATTTTTTTTTTTCAGAGAAAAAGAGATTATAAGTTTAAACTGTTTTGTGAAAAATCCTAGGAGCCCAGGTTGGGTTTAGCAGGCCCAGGTACATAGGCACATGTTAGCATCACACCACGAGCAGCTGCCCAGGTGTTTGTCACTCACATTTTCTCTGCCCTCAGTCACACCTGTGAAGTCTTTTCCCATTGCTTGAGCCATGTGCTCCTGTGCAGATATCTCTGGTCACATCAGCAGGATGGAGCTGCTCAGAGCCAGGTGTGGCACTGGCTGGGTCTCAGCTGGTGACACTCAACATCCCACAGGACATTCCCTAAATCCCAGTAGCTCACACAGCAAGGACATTGGAGGCTTGAAACAAAAGTTTCTCATGGCTGTTCTTGCAAAATATTTGCCACCCCAAAGCCACAAATATGAGAGGAAAGGAAAAAATAGATTTGTTTTGCACTAGGCTTTGGGTTAAAAAGAAGTAAGAGTGAGATTTAGATCACAAAACACCATGGTAGATTTTAATTCATAAAATCCTTAGATTATCAAGATGGAAACTAAAATCATGTCTCAGCATGAAACAGATCTCAAGCAGAGCCCTTTCCAGAGGGGAGCTGGTCAGCTGTTCTAGAAGGCTTCATGCTGTTTCCTACGTACTTGATTTGCAACACACTTCATTGAATACGCCTAGGTTACAAATGAAATATTATTTGAAAAATAGCTTTTTTTAGCATTTTCCAAGCTCTGCTCAAAATGCAAACTTGTACTGTGGTGGAAACAATTCATCAACTGCTCCTAGTCCTGGGGTATTTTTACCCATAAAGTCAAACCTACTTCCATCATCTCCTTGGTGCTCACACAGTGGAATAGCAAGAGCATTAAGGACTTAGCAAAGCAAATAATCCAATCTAGAAAGCATTTATGGCAGGGAAATTTCCATCCACCTGCTTTAGCCTCCTCACAGGTAGGATGGAAACAACTGTGCTTGCATGGCAGGTATGTATAGAATAGCCCAGCTGCACACCAGGTGTTTGTCCTGCTGGGATCAACCTCTGGAAATGTGTCCTTGCTGCAGTGTAAGAGCAGCTATCCAGCCATTACCTGTCAAAATTACTTCGTCTCCATCCTGCAGGAATTTGCGAGACTGCCCACTGCCAAGAGGGATTTCTTTTGTTCCATTCCAGGACAGCTCCAGCATGGAGCCAAAGCTCTCTGGCTCCTGCAGCAAGAGTTCATAAACAAATAAACAATTTTTTAGTATCTTTCCTGCTGTTCAGCTTCTTGCTGCTGGGAGCAGCCACACAAGTACCTCTACAGAACAGAGTTTTGCTGTTGATTTAATTCATTGATACATTGGGTCCTTTCCCTGACTTTGCATTTTAATTTCTTGCTGACTATTAGCAGTGATGCTTACAGCTGTTATCTGGTGTATTTAACATAGTGTTCAATCTGTTAAAGCAGTTTGGGTCTGCCACAGCAAGAATGGAAACAAGTGGAGGAGACTTCTACAAATCCAGTGCTTTTATGTAGTCACGTGTCAGATTTTAATTACATTTTGTTCTTCAGGAGAGCAAAGCTTATGAGTCTTTAATGTAATTCTACAGTACAATGATCTGAAGATTCACAAAGCACCTCAGAAACGCTCAAAAGTGAAGTACAGGCATCCCAGCTTGCAAACAACTTACCTGAGGCTGTATTTGTGACAGCATGTACAGGATTTGTGTTGGGTGGTTCAGAAAGTGAGAGCTGCCCATATATTGCAGCCACTGTCCAAATGGCAGCTCAAGGGGAGTAGCAGCTTGTGAAGCTGGCTCCAACTTCAGTGGAGAAACTAAAAGTTATACCCAGGCACCTTTTACATTCTTTTCAGAAAGAAAAAGCTGCATTTCATAGAGGTAAATGGATTGTGAGGATGCTTCCACACAGAAATCAATTTGCATCTGTTGTAAAATGGTTCTTAGGGAAAGAAGTACAGGAGAGATCAAAACCCCAAAACTCAACAACATTAAAAACCAGCCAAACAAAAACCCTACCCAAACCAAGCCACTTCTCAGTGTGAGTTTGGGGCTACCAAAGTAGCACCCCAGAGTGCCTGGGAAAGAACTGCAGATGGTTTTGTGGTGCTCAGATCAGGAAGGGCTTAGCCCCCAGCCCTGCTCTGCAGGTTTCCAGTTGCTGACCAGTGACTGTCATTGTTTCAACACTTACAGGTCCACTGATGGTGCCAGAGGCCAGGAGGTCTCCAGGTCTGAGGTTGCAGCCATTGATGGAATGATGAGCCAGCTGCTGTTTCATGGTCCAGTACATGTGCTGGAGGAAGGAGGAGGAGGAGGAGGGGCGAAAGCAAGGAAGCAATGAAGGACAAACTTCTCTGGTTGGTGGGCCATTGGGCTCTGCAGAATGGAGTCATATGGCCTGCCCTATGGCATTCATAAAACCCACACTTTACCATGCAATTTAGTCCCTTAAAATTTTTCTTATTTCAGCTGGATTTCGTTTTTCCTCTTCTTCCTCTCTAAGACCAGTACTGCTGACCCAAGCTTCATGATTACACCCAGTATTTTAACAGCCTTGTAGAAAAATCTACTTATTACTGATTTGCTGACTACTGATTTACTGATTAAGGTAATTACTATGCAAAGAGCCAAATGTGAATATGAAATTGATTGAGAATTGCTGCAGCTGGCACATAAATCTCCTGGCTTCAATTGGTGGGTGGAGGCAGAGCCACCACGCTGCCCACAGAGGGGATGGGGCAGACCCAGGCTGGCAGCAGTGAGTGGCATCTAAATTAGAACTGTGACTGCAGAGATGCATTGCAAGAGGCAATTCCCTCTTCCTGCAGTCCTCTGTTTTCATGGCTCCCTGCCAAATGGGCACAGAGCTAAGGATGCTCTGAGCACCCCAAAGCAAGCAGCAGAAAGAGCTGTCCCCTTCATCAAGCATTCAGATGTTTCTACCTCACAGGGGGGAACCGTCACCATCCTCCCTGTGGTGTTTTTAATTTTTCTGAAAATTTTGGACTGTTCAGGGTGGATTCACCACCCCTGGAAGTGTTCAAAAGGTGTGTGGATATGAGGGACATGGTTTAGTTGTGGAGTTGGCAGTCCTGGGTTAACACTTGGACTCGATGATCTTGGAGATCTTTTCCAACCTTAGTGGTTCTATGATCCTATTCTATGGGTCTAATGCAAAAAGCAGTGTTTGAAATTGCCTGGGCTGGAGCTGATGGCATCAGCAAGATTGCAAATACACAAAAGATACTGGAGCCTTACTTTGAAATTGGATCTGCATATAGTAGTTGGCGTGCTCATTCCTTCTCCTGCAGACAATAAAGGATAAAAAAGAGAGAAGCAATTTGTTTGTGTTGGATGAATGATGTTGGAGTATTTTTATTTTACGGGTGGATGGAGACTTCTTTTATCACTGTAATCCCTAGTGAGAAAGCAGTAACAACATTTCCCATTGCTACGAAGCCAGGATTTCACAGAAAACAAGTGTGTGGATGGCACTGGAGTAGCATCAAGCTGCTCATTCCCTACTCTCTGCTCTCCTACAGGAGAAACACTTGGACCTAGTGGTCAGCAGAGCCATAAGGCAGGGGCTGAACTGGGTTAACATCTGGATCCCACACAAATCTGCTCATTCCATGCCCAAGGGAAGCTTCCTCAAGGGAAGCTGACCAGCTGGGGGGCATTCCCTGCTTGGCACATTGCTGCCCAGCCAGCAGGGAGCAGAAGGAGTTCTGCCTCTTTCTCTGACAGAGGCAATCTGGGCAAAGCAGGAAGGGAAGGAGCACAGAGCCCAGAGCAAAGTGCCTGAAAGTTGTGGTGGTGCCACAATATTTAATTGGCAATTTCAGCTTTGCAACCCGCTCAGCTTTGCCATACCTTTAATAGCAACAAAGAGCTTGATGTCAAAAGTGTAGGGCTCTTTATCCTGAAGGTAGGGCAGAGGCTTAGGATCCTAAAAGCACATAAAACACATCATAGTCTAAACAAAAAGAAATTTAAAAATCCACAAGACATTCCAGTGAGTATGGTTATGCCCAGCCTGTGCTGCACAACCCGTTCACGTCACCATTCTTACTGCTCAGATCGTCACTTTTCTTGGTCTCATGCACACGCCTTTAAAGATCTTTCTGAACAGACATGATATCCATATAATCCAGTCGCTTTTTCTGCACA
The DNA here is from genome assembly GCA_013399835.1 of Leptocoma aspasia. Classification (NCBI taxonomy): domain Eukaryota; kingdom Metazoa; phylum Chordata; class Aves; order Passeriformes; family Nectariniidae; genus Leptocoma; species Leptocoma aspasia. The sequence goes on along the minus strand of VXAX01007135.1, from coordinate 434,049 downwards.
AGATTTGCAAAAGCCATGGCCATCACTTCAGCGTGGATGTTAATCCAGCACAGAGTGCCAGCACACCTTTGCTCTGTGCCTGCACAGAGAAGATGGTGAGGTCTCTGCAAGACTGTTATCTTTTCCAGTTTTAACCACCTACACAATGTAGACAACTGGAAATGCTTGAACAAAGTGTTCTGGCTTGACTCCACCCTCTCTCCACCACTTGCTGGATGCTAAGTGCTACCAAAGACCCGGAAGAAGCTCTGATTAGTTTATTTTCCAGGTGTTTTAAAGATGATTTTTCTGCCCTGCTCAAGCAGAATGACAGCACAACGTGTGCCAGGGCCAGTGACATCAATGAGCACTTGAACTCAGATGGCCCTGGTTGCCTTCATCTGCTCAGAAGCAGAATCACAACTGTAAATTCCATGAGACAATCCTTGGCACGGACGCAGCTCAGTGATTTCTACTGATGGGACCTTCCAGCTCTGCTGACATTTTTCTAGCACTGCTTTTCCTTTATTTCAACCTTTCCTCTTGCTGACCTGGACAGGGTTTGGCAACACAAATGGCATGAGAGCTTCCATGGTGACAACCCACGGAGAGATGGTTGTGCCAAGGCTTTTGCTCAGGAAAGGACCCAGAGGAACATATTCCCATTTCTGGATGTCACGGGCTGGGAAGAGAACATTCAAAGCAATGCAGTTAAACATATCTTAGGAATTGCACATCCATCAGACCCGTGAAAGAGCAACATGAATGGAAATTGCTATCCCCTGCCTCTTCTAGCTGTTGTGCCCAAATCCTAATTGAAATCCACCCATTTTCAACCCAATTTTATTAGATCAGCTAGATTAGGATGATAAATCAGCAATAAGTAAACCAGATCATCCCCATTTAACCAGTATTTTTACCCCCACTTTAATTATTCCTTTTATACCCAGCTAATGGTCTCTGCCAGCCATAGGGAGAATTTCAGCATGTTCAATCTTTGCAGAGACTGAGGGATTTGTGATTGCCAAATCCTCTTCCTTTTCCTGACACTGAAATCAATTGCCATCCTTGGCATCACCATTCTTAGGACTCCTCCATCCCAGCCCAGAAGAAACTAGACTGATATTAGCTCTTTCATAAGTAAATAAATCTTCATTATGGAGCAATTTCTGGTTCTACTAATTGATCAAAAATGGATTGATGCAGACACTGAAAAATACAGGCAACACATCACTTCCATCCCTTTCAGTTGTACCCAGAGGTTTCAGTGATCAGCATTCTACTATTAAAATGTGTGATTTATCCCCCTCTAGGGTTTCCCGTGGTGCTGTCACCCCCTCTCCAGGCAGATTCCCACAGCGCCGGTTACCGCTCCAGTCGTTCATCAGGACCATCCCAAAGATGTGCTCCTGGGCTCTGCTGATGGGAATGGGCTCCCCATGCTTGTTTCCAGGACCTACAAAGAATGCCTGAAATCAAAAAAGCAGCATGTTGATTACGTTTTTGAAGCTAAAAATCTTTCCTGCACAGAGAGTTACGGACAGCAGCAACAGAGGCTGCACAGGATGAGTTTTGCACCATTTCCCATACACATTTGGACTAAACCCATGGCCTACTCCCCTTTTCTTCCCCTCCATGAAGCTGGCAGGCTTGAATTACTTAAGAGCTCTGTGTTGCTAAGAGACAGGCATTAAACAAGGGCACGATGTTGTCAAATGCAGGAGGAAAAATGGTCCCTCCTAATTACAGTCCGGATGCAGAACAGGTTTGCCCACTCAAGGGACTGTTTGCTGCAGACAGTGAACAGGAAGGAGTTTAAAGTCATCCAAGGGGATACTGAACGGGGCTGGAGCCTGATGACACAGTGGGGAAGAACAGGCAGGTGGAGAAATGTGCCCACTAAGTAAAGTAGGCCGTGAACTGGGTGCCTGCACTCATTCCCTTAGGAATCCAGAGCCTGCACATGCAGAGGATTTTACAGGAAAACTCAGTTGTCTCTTTCTGTCTACAATATGGAAGTTTTCCTTCTGTTCTTGCAGAAGCCAGCAGCAGAACTCAGGCTGGAAAGCACCATGGGAGCCCCACTTTATGGGACTGCATCTCCCCTTACAGCACTGATTGGCAAAGCACACAGCATTGAAGACTTTCACTACATTTTTATAACCATTTCCATCAATATTACACTTCTTCCACTATTTTTTTTTTAAGGGAAAAGTTTAGGAATAAAACATACAAACCTAATACAAAAATTATATAAGCCATTAAAATTATATAAATCACAATACAATCCTATGAAACCCTCCCTTCTGGACCACACTAACCCACAGCATGATGTGCCTTCCCACCATGCATTTTTACAACACCCACAGCACAGGTTTTAACTTTCCAGACAGGAGAATCAGGAGGTTGAATCCCACTGCCAAGAACTCAGGGCTTCCTCTGCTCTAGCACAAGGTGCAGACAGCCTGGACTTCCCAGGCCCCAGTGTCCATTGGTAGATCCTGGCTGCAGTGCAGAGGTAACTGCTGACCAGGAAATGGGCTGTAGTGGCTCATGAAAATAATTCTGCTGCCTGACTGCACCACTGCTGCTCAGCTTTGGCCAGATGAGCTTTTTCCAGCCTGAGAGCTGTATGAGGAAACCTCCCAATGAGCTAAGGCACCCTGCTCCTCATCCAAAGCAAAGGTTTGTCCCACAGAAACCTTTACTGCCTGCAGCACAGACAGCTCAGAGAGGAACACAGAAATGGACCTTATGGGACATTCAGTTTAGAAGAAGCTAAATCCACCCTTTCTTTCCCGTTTCTGTTTTAATATTCTTCAAGTCATAAGGAGAAAAAAAACCCTCTCACCATTTCTAACTCGATATCCAGACGTTTACAAGCACCAAACACTGGAGGTTTATCTGTGGGTAGAAGCAAGAATATTTTACAACAGGGAGGCAGCTAGGAAAATAGAAGTAATGGCCAGAAGAAACAGCAGCTGGTGCTGCTTGGCATGGAACAGAAAATGGACTTAAACCAGGGCTTTCTCTTGCCCTGACCCCAGGCTGGGCTTTAGGCAAGGCATCCCAGACCCTTCCACTCCACTACTCTACGATGTGGAGCAAAATTAAAGAATAAAAGAAACAAGAACCCACATTAAAATGCTCCCAGAGACTCACCATTGTCGGGTTTGGTTTGTCCCACGGGTCTCCGGATGGGCGTCCCAGACACCACGACAGAGGATGCCCGGCCGTGGTAACCCACAGGTAAGTGCAGCCTTGAGAAAGAGCACCACAGTGCCTGGGTTAGCTGGGTGCCAGAGCAGCTTTTTGGGCTGGAAGCACCATGGGAGTGTAGGGTACAAGGAGAAGCTGTGTATGCATGGGCACGGACCTCAGCACCTTACTCTGATAAAAGGACGGAAGTGAAATATAATCCAAAGCCATGTTGCAGTCTGAATGCACTTCTGTGCCACTGCTCCAGTTAATTCCTTGGATCTTAAATTCTGCTCCCTTATCACTCAGCAAAACCTAATTTTTTAGGTATGTTTGTCTTTGAGGTGGGGGGGCTGCACAGTAACTGGCGTGGCCTCTGCAGTGAAGGGCAGTGCAGATTCAGCTGAGGCTGGGGATGTGCAAAGGTTGGTTCTGGTATTGAACTCTGGACAACCCTGATTCTCATCTGCTATGAACTGAAACCAGTGTGATCCTGAAAAACTACTCAGACCTTTAAAACATTGTGCATATGTACAGATAAGGCTGCAGACTAGTGCTGCACTAGAGAGCAATCCAAGCCACCCACCAGTTCGGCATCAGAGCGTTCTCCTTCCCCCTGAACATGATCCCAACGTTTGTGGCATGTTGGCGTGAAGAATAGAAGTCAGTGTAATCTCCTGCACGAGGAAAAGAGCCATAAAATAGGGATCAGTGGCAGCAAAGTCCCTCATCTGCGGGGGCTAAAGCACATCACACGCTGCTGGCAATGAAAGGAGCAGAAAAGGAGACAGCGAGAGCGCTCGGGGGATGTCATTAATAGCACAAAGGGGTGATTAACAGTTCACCTATAAATTATGCAGACAAAAACGGCTTTTTTTTTT